>BLSH010098618.1:831660-876757 GCA_018402905.1 Glandirana rugosa | reverse complement strand
TGTGTGTTGAGTTATTTTGAAGGGACAGCAAAAAAAATGATATACTGGTGTACAGTATATAATCCACTTCAGGCGGTGTATTAACCACTTCAGCCCCGGAAGCATTTCCAGCTTTAGGACCGGAGCCCTTTTTGCGATTCGGCACTGCGTCGCTTTAACTGAAAATTGCGCGGTCGTGCGACGTTGTACCCAAACGAAATTTGCGTCCTTTTTTTCCCACAAACAGAGCTTTCTTTTGGTGGTATTTGATCACCTCTGCGTCATTTCTGATCGCTGCTATAAACAAAAGAAGAGCGACAATTTTGCAAAAAAAAACAAATTTCTTACTTTTTGCTAGAATACAAATCAAAAAAAAAATATAAAAAAACATTTTTTTTCACCGTTTTTGGCCGATTTATATTCTTCCTCATATTTGTGATAAAAAAAATCGCAATCGGCGTTTATTGATTGGTTTGCGCAAAAGTGGCCGCGTTTACGGATGATGAGAAATAATTTTTGGGTTTTTTTTTGTTTTTTTTTTTACTAGTAATGGCGGCGATCTGCGATTTTTAGCGGTACTGCGATATTTCAGCGGACATGTCGGACTATTTTGACACTTTTTTGGGACCATTGGCATTTATACAGCGATCAGTGCTATAAAAATGCACTGATTACTGTGTAAATGTCATTGGCAGTGAAGGGGTTAACCTGCAGGGGGCGCTCTAAGGGTTAACTATGTTCCCTGTGCGTGTTCTAACTGTAGGGGGACTGCACTATCTGGGGAAGGGAAGTGGTCACAGCCTTCGTATACAGGAAGGCTGTGATCACAGCCCTTCCCCCTTCACACAGAGCGGAGGTCCGTGTTTACATAC
Organism: Glandirana rugosa; assembly: GCA_018402905.1. Taxonomy (NCBI): domain Eukaryota; kingdom Metazoa; phylum Chordata; class Amphibia; order Anura; family Ranidae; genus Glandirana; species Glandirana rugosa. The sequence continues at coordinate 875,906 of BLSH010098618.1, read as the reverse complement.
ACGGACCTCCGTTCCTCCGCTGCCATCGCGGCAATCGAAGCCGCCGCACCCGCTCCCTGGCCCTCCCTGAACACAGTGAGAGCGCGGGCGCGCCTCCGGCGGCGCGCGCGCGCTCACTAAGCTCGATCCCGCAGCCGCCGTCGTATGACGGCGTTTTGCGGGAACGAACCACTTTGCCGCCGTCAAATGCCGATCGGCGGTCGGCAAGTGGTTAATATATATATATACAGCCTAGTATATATATAGACAGTGCATTCGGTGGTGTAGAGTATAGGGCACCACCAACACCCAAGGCCCAATTTTTCTGCACCTGTTTGACTGGGGCATGTAATTACAATTTTACATAGTCCAGTCCACGTGGTTTATATAATACAGTTCAAACTATATAGTGCAGTCCTTATAATATATATATTGCAGTTCAGAGTATATAGTACAGTCCGTGTAGTATATATAACACAGTATATTGAAGTGGTTAAGGGGAACCCAACGCCATTTTTTTTTTTAAATGGTGTGGGGGTACCCGCCAAAATCCATACCAGACCCTTCAGGTCTGATATTGATATTAAGGGAGCCCCGCGCCAAAAGTTTTTAAAAAATGGCGTGGGGGTCCCCCCAAAATCCATACCAGACCCTTATCCGAGCATGCAACCTGGCAGGTCAGGATGGGGGGACGAGCGAGTGCCCCCCCCTGAACCATACCAAGCCACATGCCCTCAACATGGGGAGGGTGCTTTGGGGTCCTCCCCAAAACACCGTGCCCCCATATTGATGGGGACAAGGGCCTCTTCCCGACAACCCTGGCTGGTGGTTGTCAGGGTCTGCGGGTGGAGGGCTTACCCATTTAACAAGGGGGCCCCCAGATCCTGGCCCACCCCCCCATGTGAATGGGTATCGGGTACATTGTACCCCTACCCATTCACCAAAAAAGTATCAAAAAAGTAAGAACGACAGGACACAGTTTGGGACAAGTCCTTTATTGAAAAAAAAAGTGTCCCGCGATGTAATCCACATCAATCATGGCGCAGACGGACTGAAAAAAAAAGAAAAGAAAAACGCATCCACCTCTCAGAGGCGACTCGCAGCATGGGCTGTCTTCAGTTTGACAGCTCTTATAAAGGCAAGAGCAGGGCCACCTGGTGATGTAACTGATTGACTCCACCTTCTGACATCATGTGATGTCAGAGGGGGTGGGGGTCACCCATTTATATCACCGGGTGCCCCCGCCCTTGCCTATATAAGAGCTGTCAAACTGAAGACAGCCCATTTGGCGAATCGGTCCGTCGACGCCGTGATTGAAGATGGATTACATCGAGGGACACTGCTCCAAAGCACCAACCCACCCATGTTGTGGGCATGTAGCCTGGTAAGGTTCAGGGGGGGGGGGGCGCTCACTCCTCCATCCCCCCTATTCTGCCCTGCCAGGTTGCATGCTCGGATAAGGGTCTGGTATGGATTTTGGGGGTCCCCACATCATTTTTTTTTACATTTTGGCGTGGAGTTCCCCTTAAAATCCATACCAGACCCCAAGGGCCCGGTATGGACTGGGGGGGACCCCACAGAGTTTGTTTCATTGATTTCTCATCTATATTGCCGGGAGCTGGCAATACATTACAGCTGGGATCACGTTTAACCACTTCCCTACCTGCGTATGCAGAATGACGGCCGGGAAGTGGTTCTGTTATCCTGACTGGGCGTTATATGACGCCCAGCAGGATAACAAGCCGGTGCACGTCTGCAGGGGCACGCAGCGTGGCGATTGGTGGTGTGGTGTGTCAGTCAGAAGCTCTTGACCACGTGATCAGCTGTGACAAATCACGACTGATCACAGTGTAAACAGGAAAAGCCGCATATCGTTTTTTCCTCTACTCGCGTCTGCAGACGTGACTAGATGAGAGCCAATTGGTGGCTCTCCTGACAAGGGGGGTCTGCACTGATTGTTTATCAGTGCAGCCCCCCATGGATCGTCATCCAGGACCATTAGGGAGCCCACCCAGGACCACCAGGGAGCTCAACAAGGGACCACCAGGGAAAGCCCACCCAGGACCACCAGGGAGCCGATCAGGGAGCCCACCCTGACTACCAGGGAGTCCACCCTAGACCAATGCCAAAAATGGGTGGCACTCAGTGCCTATTTCAAATGCCACCCAGGACCACCAGGGAATGCACACCTTACAGTGCCCTCTATCAGTGCCACCTATCAGTGCCACCCATCAGTGCCACCTATCAGTACCCATCAGTGCCACCTACCAGAGCCCGGTGCCACCTATCGGTGCCCATCAGTGCCACCTATGAGTGCTCATCAGTGCCACTTATCAGTGCCCATCAGTGCTGCATATCAGTGCCACCTATCAGTGCCCATCAGTGCTGCTTGTCAGTGCCGCCTATCAGTGCCCATCGGTGCTGCATATAAGTGATCCATCATCAGTGCCTGTCAGTGCCACCTCACCAGTGCCGCCTCATCAGTGCCAATCAGTACTGCCTCATCAGTGCCGTCAGTGCAGCCTCATCAGTGCCCATCAGTGATGGAGAACATGTACTTATTTACAACGTTTTGTGACAGAAACAGAGTAAAACTTGTTTTTCAAAATTTTCGGTCTCTTTTTATTTTTAGCACAGAAAATAAAAACCCCAGAGGTGATTAAAAACCACCAAAGTAAAGCTCTATTTGTGGAAACAAAATGATGAAAAAAAAATTTGGGTACAACGTTGCATGACCGCGCAATTTTCATTCAAAATGCGACAGCACTGAAAGCTGAAAATTGGTCTGGGGGGAAGGGGGACAAGTGGCTGGTATTGAAGTGGCTAAATTACTTTTTTCCTTTAGAAATATCATTTTGCTGAGGCACTGTTCTAAACATCACAAAGATGCGCCACTTTACAGGCAGACTAAGGGGACCCTCCAAGCATGATATTTAAAGGAATATTTCATTTTTATTGTTTACTTTAAGCAATATAAAAACCACTGCTCCTGAAAAAAGGATTGTTTTAAAAACTTTTTTTGCATTGATACATGTCCCCTAAGGTAGTATCCAGGTCGCCATACACTTTTTATGGCAATAACTTGTATATAAGCCTTTAAAATTAGCACTTTTGATTTTTCATGTTCATGTCCCATAGACTTTAATGGGCTTCGCACATATTTTTTGCCTGTTCGCATGTTCTGGTGCTAACCGAACCGGGAGGTGTTCCACCCATCCTTAATCATTAACACCTAAACAGAGAAAAACAAGGTTACAGTGGGCTAAAGAAAAGCAATCATGGACTGTGGATGACTGGATGAAAGTGATATTCAGTGATGAATCACAAATCTGCATTGGGCAGGGTGATAATGCTGGAACTTTTATTTGGTGCCATTCCAATGAAATGTATGAAGATGACTGCCTGAAGAAAACATGCAAATTTCCACAAACATTGATGATATGGGGTTGCATGTCAGGTAAAGGTACGGGGGAGATGACAGTCATTAAATCTTCAATAAATGCACAAGTTTATATTGATGTTTTGGACACTTTTCTTATTTCGTCAATTGAAAGGATGTTTGGTGATAATGACATCATTTTTCAGGATGATAATGCATCCTGCCATAGGGCAAAAGCCATTAAAACTTTCCTTGAAGAAGGACAATGGCACGGCCTTCAAAAAGTCCGGAACTCAATCCAATTGAAAATCTATGGTGGAAACTAAAGAAAATGGTCCATGGCAAGGCTCCAACCTGCAAAGCTGATCTGGTAACTGCAATAAGAGGAAGTTGGAGCCGGATTGATGAAGAATACTGTTTGTCGATGGGTAAATCCATGCCCCAGAGTATTCAAGCTGTTATAAAAGCCAGAGGTGGTGTAACAAAGTGCTAGTGGTGTACTGTAGTGTTTTTTTCATGATTCCATGTTTTCATCAGAATTGAGTGATTCCATATTTTTTTTCCTCTGCTTGATCTGCAAAAACAGTTGCAATCGACTACATTTTTCTTTCTTTTTTTCTTTTTTTAAGTGTTTCCTAAAGCCAGAAGCTTGAAATGTTAACTGAAAATAGTTTTGAGGTATGTCTGTGATTAGTTTTTTTCTACATAATTAAACAATTGAATGAACATTTTCATTCAAGAGTGGTGATTCCATACTTTTTGCCAGGGGTTGTAAAAGACAAAATGGTTGATTGAGGCACCATTCACACAGGGGCGACTGTCGCTCCGACTTGGGTAGCCTCAAGTCGCCCCAGGTCGCTTGACATCTGAAATCCCATTGAAATGAATGGGAGCCGTCTTAATGTACACTACTGAAGTCGGAACGACTTCAGAAAAGGTTCCTGTACTACTTCTAGGCAACTTCTATCCGACTTGTGCCCATAGAATTGAATAGAAGTCGCCTCCAAGTCGGATCCCCCATCTAAATAAAAGCGACTTTGTAGTGAAAAGAATAGAATTTATTTTTAGGCAACCCCCTCCCTCCCTTTTCTGATTGGTCAAGGCAAAGTCGCCTGGAAAAAGTCGTGTTGTAAAGTCGCCTCAAGTCCCTGGAAGTCGCGCTGGAAGTCGCGCTGAAAGTCGCGCTGAAATTGCCTAGCAAAGTCGCGTCGAAGTCGGGTCGCCCCTGTGTGAATGCAGCCTCACTGAAACTAAAGAGTGCAAAATCAAATGCACCTGTGCATGGTAGCCAATCAGCTTCTAACTTCCCCTTGTTCAATTAAGCCCTGAAAAAAAACGGAAAGCTGATTGCTTTCTATGCAGAACTGCACCCGATTTTGCACTCTCCAGTTTTAGTAAATCAACCCCAAATATGAAGCTGCAGCAGGGGCTGATCTGTGGCAGATATTTGTGAACACAGCACTGCACCAGCTATATGACTCACATGTGTCATGTCTGAACCAGAATCTTTGTCCAGGATGTGGGTGCTGAATTTGAATGATACCTGAACAAAGATGAAGTGAGAGAAAAGTAGATGAAAGCATTGTCAGGGGGAGATATATGATGTTATATTTATCTTTAGATGTATCATGCATGCATATATCATAAAACAGAGTGAAAACATCCAGAGAACTGTACAGGAAGTTTACATAGAGGCCAGCAATAGAGTGCATATTGAATAGTAATTCTCTATCGCCAGGTAGGGTTACCAACTCTCTGGTCATTGTAAGTAGTATAAAACCTTCAGCATTTTTTTATTATTATTATTATTATATTTTTATTATTCTATCACAGAATGAACTAACTTTTCCCAGTAAAATAAGTGCTCAAATTCTTACCCCAGCAGTTGCAGTTTACGGCGTTCAATGCTGCTGGCTCATGCTCTTTCAGTGCTGCTTCCCGGAACTTCAAGTCTTTACAGGAAAGAGTTAGCAGTGCAGTCTGGATACAGTTTGTTAGCTTGGAGAAGGGAGGAGCTGAGGAGTGCCTTGCCATGCCTAGCTACAGGACTATGTGTTTCTATTGATGCACACAGTGTAGGGCATAGGTGTGTAGGGTACAGGTGTGCAAAACCTTTTGCATTAGGGTGCGCACCTCAAACCTCAAACACATATGCGTGTATGCATGTACTGTATATGTATATACTGACATTGTCAGTTGAGCAGTGGATGGTGTCAGAAGTATTTATTTGAATTATTTTATTTTTTATTATTTTTTACAATTTATTTTTTTTTACAAATTTTTTTAGGAGCCCTGTTAGGGGGTTTTGGTGAAATATCAAGGGTTTAAACAGGGGGAATCTGCACCACACAGGGTGATTAGGGTGTACCCAGGCACACCTGGCACCCCCTGTGCACACGCCTTTGGTGTAGGAAGACACAATTCTAGTCCCTGTATGCAAAGCTTGTGCCATTGGATTCTACAAGAGAAAGGAGCCACCCTGAAATAGCAAACCTGGGGCAGCGGTCATGGCACCAGCCAAAATTGGAGCATGGGCAAGGACAATGAATACTCTAACAATTAAATTAGCTGCTGAAAGTGCTTAAAAAACTGAGGGTTTAATATCACTTTAATGATTCCTAAAGTTCACATGAGTAAACCAAGTGTATTTTTCTGCCAAGATCCTCCTGCTTAATCCCAATACACTAATGGCATTATTACAGCTCTCATCATCAGAATTAGAGAGAACGGTGTTATCGCTGTCAAAAACATGCGTTCTTTCTTCAGAGAAAGTTGCTTATTGAAGAGTCGCCACATCAGTAGTTCTGCACTTTTCAGTAAATTACTTCTCTGAAAGAAAGATGTGCTGGTAACAAGCTTCATGTACATGTTATGGGTCGGCACCATCCGCCATGTCACTACAGAACCCAGTGAATAGAGAAGAAGTCAATTGACTGTACGGTGTGCGATTGGCATCACTTTAAGTATTTTCACATTTTCAACAGTAAAATTAAATAAAAGTAAGCAGGAACAAATACAACAAAATGAAAGCATACTGTCCTGGAAGACTTATCATCTATCCATTACTGTTGCATTGGATTTCATCATGTATGATTGAATGCCTCGATGCTGACATCTAGTGCTATCTCAGTGTTATTACTACTTGGTTGAACCCAGCTTCCATGTCTGCTGGGGCTTGTTAGTTTAGTCAGTTAGATAGCCGTCTCTCTTCTTCTTTATATATCACTACTCCCGCTACAGTCGCATGGTAGATTGGGCTCTATGTTCTTCTTTCTTGACTTTAAAAAGAAACTCACTCTCACTGACATCCCAGGTTAAACAAATGGATAATGCACTGCTACTGGGAGCACAAATGTAAATACCCTGCATACAACCAGTGGCGGCCGCTCATGCAGGGCACAGGGGCGCCGCCCCCTAATCCATGCACCCAGCCCCTATTCTTCATGCAGGGCGCCGGACACATGGATTCCACTGGGTTTTTTTTTTCAAGCACTCTCAGGGCGCAGAGTCCTAAGTCCTGATTGGCCAGGAGGAGAAGTGACCGCCTGGACTTGGAAGGAGACGCAGGGGGGAAGCCGCTGAAGCCACGACCTGAATGGGATAAGTGCAGGGCTGACGGGGGGCCTGGCGGTCGACAGGCAAGCGATGCGACGATCGAGCGACAGTGGGGTAGCGGTATTCGAGTGAGCTGTTGGCTAGCTGGCTGGGGGGGGTGGGTCATTGGCTGGTTGGCAGGGGGGGGGCGCGGACCACCCACCCCAAGAAAATTGAGCACCAGCCACCACTGTATACAAAGCTGACCATACATTGATTGAAATTTGGTCTGGTTCAGCAGGGACCAGCTGAATTCCAATCCATGTATGGGCAGCCTGGTTGTATGCAAATCGAGTTTTTCTGAATGATTAGTGCCACCAGCTATAGCCAGCAACACTAAACGTTGTGTTCTCCCATCAATACTGACTGTTGATGTGGGAAGCAAGCAATTTTCTTTCCTTCCACCATGGGTGGAAGGAAAGAAAATAGCATAATCTATGGCCTGCCTTAGTAATATGTACAGTAATGAAGAAAACTGTGTGTTATCAGAAAAGCCATGTACTTTTTGTCTTCCCTGATGCACTGTTTGAAGAAAAAACAGGTTTACAGCTTATAGGCCTCATACACACAGACGTTTTTGACGCCGGCGTTTTCTGGCGTTTTTTGCAGCTCTCCAGTTAGTCAATGGCTCCATAAAAACGCCGACGTCTTTGAACTGTAGATGGTGTCGGCGTTAGTGAGCTGAAACTAGAACCCACGGCCAGCGCGTTCTGAGGCTGTAACATTTTGGCGTTTTGTGCCGGCGACGCCGCAAAACGCTCACTAACGCCATCTACCGCCGTACCAGCGCTAACCAGCGTTTTTTTGACGCCGACAGTTTCAGGTTGAAAAATAGCAGAGGGATGATTTTTTTTTTAAAAAACGCCTATTGACACCGACGCTCACTAACGCTAACTAACGCCGATGCATAATGCCGAAAAACGCCGATTTTTTTTCCTTGACGTCGGGCCTGACGTTTTGTTTATTTTTTAAGAAACGTCCGTGTGTATGAGGCCTTAGGCTCCATGCACACTGTATCTGATAAACGACCATTTTTGGTCGTTTGCGCGTTTTTTTAACAGCCCAAAAATGCCACTTTATGTTATCCTATATGGGCACACATTAATTGTCATTTATCAGCAGTGGCGTTTTTGGGCTTTTATCTGAACGCCCTGAATTGGCGTTCAAAAGTCGTTCTTTTAGCCACAAAAAATGCTAAACGCTCGTAAACGGCCGTTTATCGGCGTCCGGCATTTTTTGCAGTCAATGGAAGCTAATGAAGAAAAAAAAAACACCAAAAAACTTTGACGCCGATAAACGCCGATAAACGCTGCTTACAAAACGCTGCAAAAGAACGTTTTATAAGCAGCGTCTCCTGCCCGACGCTGAGAAAGCCCAGATAGCGTCCAGTGTGCATGGAGCCTAAAAGTCAAGCCTGCTTTTCTGGATTCCTGTAAAATAGCCATTGTACAGAATGCAATTTGATGCTAGAATAAATATGATACAATTTGATCAAGAAAAAAAACAATGCACACTCCTGGACTATTATTAGGTGGAGACACTCCTTAAGTTTTTCTATGCTCATACTACAATTATGGAAATCACAAAGAAGTGAGGAACAGGACAGGCTATCTGGCACTGTCACGATCCTGGTGGTGGAGTCTGTCTTGTGCAGGGAACAACCGCTCTTGCGCACCCGATTCACGGACCCCTGGTAGAGCAGGCAGGGAGCCCGGGAGTGCAGGATGGCACAAGGGGTGGATGATCACTGGGGGTAGTGTGATGCTCCAGGTATTCGTGCGGATCAGAGGGTGGTCGTGCAGGCTGGGTCGGCAACAGGCAGGCAGTGCGGTACAGATGGGTCAGGCAGAAGAATGGTCAAGTCCAAGCAAGGTTCGTTATCAGGAGGGCAGCAGAAGTACAAAGGGAGCAGACAATCGGAGGGTCGTAGATAGCCGGAGTCGGTGCAGGCAGCAGATCAGCAGGTCAGGTCAAGCCGGGTCAAACAGGAAACAGAGCAATACAGGAACAGAGATTCAGAGCTGGGGCTCACAGGTCACAGACGCTGTAGAACGGACAGCACTTGCTGCTGGGAGCACAGAGTTTAAATAGCGCCGCTTGGCACTGTTTCTGGTGCGCGCGCGCAAACGCGCACGGACACGCGCGAATGTGCACAAGCGCGCGCACCACCGCGGAACGCCCAGAAAGCATCTGGACTGCTGTTTTCTCCTAACAGGCACCCTGCCTGGGTGCCTCTGTCAAGATACAGCTTCTTCCAGTCTGGAACCAGGAACCAGGTAGCTGAATATTGCACCCAAAAACTAGTCAACACTAGCTAAGGTTCAAGCTGGAACTGACTTTATTGTAAATTCACAGAGATGATACAGTATACCACACAAGATCAGATGAGAGCTTGATCACATTATCCTAGACAATGCATACCATAAACAGTAATATAATCATCACATCTAAGGAACAGCCAACATAAACATAAACAGTAATCTAAATAAACAGTAAGGTAATTACCAACTAGTCACCTAGACAAGCCTAGGTGACTCAGGTCAGTGCCCACCCAGTTTGGCATCAATATTCAAGAAGACCCAGGGCTGTCCAAATCTCATTAACCAGCTTTCTTTTTACATAAACCTTGTCACTAAGTTTCAAGCTGTAGCCGGGGTCGGTGCAGGCAGCAGATCAGCTGGTCAGGTCAAGCCGGGTCAAACAGGAAAGAGAGCAATACAGGAACAGAGGTTCAGAGCTGGGGCTCACAGGTCACAGACGCTGTAGAATGGACAGCACTTGCTGCTGGGAGCACAGGGTTTAAATAGCACCATATGGCGCCGCAAGCGCGCGCACCACCGTGGAAACGGCCAGAAAGCATCTGGACTGATGTTTTCTACTAACATTGCCCCCCCAAGGGGCAGCCTCCAGCAGTTTCATTTGAAGGCCTGGATCAATCCTGGAGCGTGGATGTTCCTCTCAGGTTCCCAAGAATTTTCTTCGGGTCCATACCCTTTCCACTTAACTAAGTATTGGGTAGACCCAGCCCTTCTCCGAGAGTCCAGAATAGCTTCCACCTCAAACTCCTCCTCTCCGTCCACCAGGATTGGGTCTGGAGAACCCGTTCTCTGTCCCGGGAAGGGGTCTGTGACAGCAGTCTTCAGCAGTGAAACGTGGAAGACCGGGTGGATCCGTAAAGAAGGGGAAAGATCCAGTTCAAACGCCACCCTATTAATCTTCCTTTTGATAGGGAATGGTCCCAGAAATCTCGGGCCTAACTTCTTGGAAGGGCAAGCAAATTTAATGTTCTTTGCGGACAACCAGACACAATTGCCCGGCTGGAGCTCTAACTCCCCCCGTCTCCTCTTGTCAAAGACTTCCTTGTTCTGCTCCTGGGTTTTTGACAGTGTGTCCTGCAGGAGTTTGTTGTTGGTGCTGCAGAAACTGAGCTTTCGATGTTCAGCTCAGGCAGGAAGGTGGGGTGGAACCCATAATTGGCCCAGAATGGGGACTGCTTGGTGGCCGAGTGGACAGTATTATTGTAAGAAAACTCGGCCAGTGGTAACAGTGCAACCCAGTCGTTTTGAGAGGAGGAAAAACAATGCAGGTATTGTTCTAGGGTTTAGTTCATTCTCTCTGTCTGGCCGTTAGTCTGGGGGTGATAAGCAGTTGAGTAAGACAGTTCCATCTCCAATGCTGCACACAGAGCCTTCCAGAATTTAGATGTAAACCCCCCGATAGGACACAATGTTGCTGGGTATCCCATGGAGCCGGACTACTTCCTTGACGAAGATGTTAAGGTCCCTTTCATGGGTATGAAGTGCGCCATCTTCGTCATGCGGTCGACTACCACAAAGATGGTAGAAAATCCCTCCGACGGAGGCAGTTCCACAATAAAATCCATGGCCAGTTGTGACCACGGGCGCTCAGGTACTGGGAGTGGGTTCAAGAGGCCCCAGGCTTTGGCATTGTCTGTCTTACTCCTAGCACAGATGGGGCAAGCGCTGACGTATTTCTTGCAGTCCTCTGTGGCATTTGGCCACCAGAAGGACCGGGCGAGTAGTTTGGCCGTTTTCCGAGCACCAAAGTGTCCGGCCAATTTGTGGTCATGACGGAGGCCCAGGATCTTGAGGCGCAGACTGGCTGGAACGAACACCTTGTGACCCAACCACCACAGGCCATTCTTGACCGACAGTCTGGTATCACGGGGATTAGGGGAACCTGCTAAACCCTGTCGTTTTTGTGACAGCACGCCCTCACTGGTTAGGAGGAAATTCCTGGCCGGAAGTATGGTATTGGGCGGAGTGGTGTCTCCCGATTCGGAGAACATGCGGGAGAGGGCGTGGGGCTTGACATTTTTTGACCCCGGGCGGTAGGTCAAATGGAACTGGAACCTGGAGAAAAAGAGTGCCCAATGAGCCTGCCAGGGTTTCAGTCTCTTGGCCGTTCTGAGGTACTCCAGGTTCTTGTGGTCCGTATAGATGAGGATGGGATGTATGGCTCCCTCGAGTAGGTACCGCCATTCCTCTAAGGCAGACTTGATGGCCAGTAGCTCCCTATCCCCTACATCGTAATTCTTCTCTGGTGCCAACAACTTGTGGGAGAAGAAGGCTACTGGGTGGAGCGAGGCCTTGGCGCCTTGGCGCTGGGAAAGGATTGCCCTTACCGTCGTCTCAGAAGCGTCCATCTCTAGGACGTAGGGTAAGGCTGGGTCCGGGTGCTTCAAGACAGGTGCGGAGGTGAAGAGAGACTTGAGTCTTTGAAAAGCAACTTGGGCTTCGGGGGACCAGCGAAATCGGACGTTCTGTTTAGTCAGCTGAGTAATTGGTTCCACGATGGCTGAAAAGTTCTTAATTAATTTCCTATAGAAATTTGCGAAGCCCACGAACCTTTGGACTCCTTTCCTGTCTGATGGCGTGGGCCAATCCAGGATGCTGGATACCTTCTGAGGATCCATATGGATGCCCGTGACGGAAAAGATCAATCCAAGGAAGTGGATGCGTGGCTGCTCAAAAGAACACTTCTCTGCCTTGGCATACAGGCCATGTTGCCGGAGCCAACCCAGAACCTTGATGACGTGTACGGTGCTCCTCAAGGGAAGAAGAAAAAATCAGGATGTCATCCAAGTAAATTATAACAAAAAGATCAAGAAAGTCCCAGAACACATCATTTACGAAGTGCTGGAAAGTCGCGGGAGCATTACATAGGCCAAACGGCATAACTAAATATTCATAATGGCCAAAACGGGTGCGGAATGCCGTCCTCCATTCGTCTCCCTATCGGATACGAATGAGATTGTAGGCTCCTCGTAGATCCAGCTTGGTGAAAATGGTTGCTGCCCCTAACCTCTGGAACAACTCAGGAACCAAGGGCAGCGGGTACCGGTTTTTAATGGCAATCTGGTTGAGTTCCTGGTAATCTATACATGGTCATAGAGAATGATCCTTCTTCTCTATGAAGAAGATGCCTGCCCCCACGGGGGGGCATAGAAGGTCGAATGAACCAGTTCAGGTTCTGAGAGAGGGTAGATTCGGGCGAAAGGCACCTTGGCCCCGGCAGAAGTTCGATGGGGCAATCATAGGGTCTATGAGGAGGTAGTTTGTTCATCCAGGAATGATTGGTAGGCAGGTGGGAGGAGTGAACGGATGTCGGGTTCAGCATCAGAGTCCAGGCAAAGTAGTGGGGGAACAGTCTCTCCTTTAAAGGGTAGGCAATACTGCCGGCAGTGGAGAGATTTGAACTGAACGGTCCCTGTGGACCAATTGATGCTGGGGCTATGTGCCTGAAGCCATGGTAGACCCAAAATGATGGGACAGAGGGGAGAAGCTATGGCGCCTAGCTGCAGGAGTTCATGATGACTGTCTGACGTGGTGGCCGGAAGGGGAACAGTCTCATGGGTGACCACTCCGGACTTGATCTGAGGCCCGTCGGCCAGCCGAATGATCATCTTGTGGACCTTGAGTTGCAGTGGGATGCGATGCAGCGCCGCAAAATCCTGGTCAACAAAGCAACTGCACGCCCCAGAATCGATGATGGCTGGAGCATGGATATTCCCTCCGGGAAGCTGCAAGGAGAGGAGAAGGGTAAAGTGAGCGGTCTGGTTAGGTTGAGTAGGTGGGCTACTTGAGGTAGTTGCGGGACCCTTCCCGCGCTTGGCGGCGCATCCTCTGACCACGTGGCCAGGTTCGCCACAGTACAGGCTGAGGTTAAGAGAGAAACGTCGCCGCCTTTCCTCCGTGGTAAGAGGCGGACCTAGCCGTCCATTTTGCATGGGTTCCGGAGCATCCTGGGGAGAGGAGGTTGCGAGACAGGGCGGAGCAGGATTAGGGGAACTAGGGACCCGCGAAGCATCCAGATGGGGTGTGACTGTCAGGATGACCTTTCGGCGCGGCGCTCTCTGAGACACCGGTCAATGGAGATAGCCAAGTTAATCAATGCCTCCGGGGTATGAGGTACCCCTACTCGTGCCAGCTCATCCTTTAGGGGTTCAGACAGTCCCATCCGAAACGGGAAACACAGAGCGGCACTATCCCAGGCTGTATCTGCACTCCAGCGCCTGAATTCCGAAACATAGTCCTCCACTGGGAGGCGCCCCTGCTGGAGGGTGTGCAGAGCGGCTTCCGCAGTGACAGCCTGGTGGGGGTCCTCATAAAGTTACGCCATGGCTTGAAAGAATGAGGCCAAGGTGGCGTCCTCTGGAGCATTCTGCTCCCAGAGTCTATGGGCCCATGACTGAGGTTTGTTCTGCAGTAAGGATATGACAAGCCCCACCTTAGTAGTTTCCAGGATGAAGGTGCGTGGTTGGAGTGCAAAATAAAGTTCACATGCATTCCTAAAAGCCCGGAACTTGCGTCGGTCCCCAGAGAACTTATCGGGTAGTGGGACCTTGGGCTCCGACGGTAGGGTCTCGAGAGTACAGGCTGAGGCTGAAGCGGCTCCAGAAGCTGCAGGGGTTGAGAGTCCTTGTACCCGCTCCTCCAACCGGGTATAGCCCACCTGCATGTTTTTGACGGCTTGTGTGAGGCCCGCAAGGTGCACACACAGATCGTCCATGGCTGTCCATTTCTGTCACGATCCTGGTGGTGGAGTCTGTCTTGTGCAGGGAACAACCGCTCTTGCACACCGATTTACCGACCCCTGGTAGAGCAGACAGTGAGCCCGGGAGTGCGGGATGGCACGAGGGCTGGATGGTCACTGGTGGTAGTGTGATGCTCCAGGAATTTGTGCGGATCAGAGGGTGGTCGTGCAGGCTGGGTCGGCAACAGACCGGCAGTGCGGTACAGATGGGTCAGGTAGAAGAATGGTCAAGTCCAAGCAAGGTTCGTTATCAGGGGGGCAGCAGAAGTACAAAGGGAGCAGACAATCAGAGGGTCGTAGATAGCCGGGGTCGGTTCAGGCAGCAGATCAGTAGGTCAGGTCAAGCTGGGTCAAACAGGAAACAGAGCAATACAGGGACAGAGGTTCAGAGCTGGGGCTCACAGGTCACAGACGCTGTAGAACGAACAGCACTTGCTGCTGGGAGCACAGGGTTTAAATAGCGCCGTTTGGCACCGTTTCCAGTGCGTGTGCGCAAATGCGCACAAGCGCGTGCACCACCGCGGAAACGCCCAGAAAGCATCTGGACTGCTGTTTTCTCCTAACAGGCACCCAGCCTTGGTGCCTCTGTCAAGATACAGCTTCTTCCAGTCTGGAACCAGGAACCAGGTATTATAGCTGAATATTGCACCCAAGAACTAGTCAACACTAGCTAAGGTTCAAGCTGTAACTGACTTTATTGTAAATTCACAGAGATGATACAGTATACCACACAAGATCAGATGAGAGCTTGATCACATTATCCTAAACAATGCATACCATAAACAGTAATATAATTATCACATCTAAGGAACAGCCAACATAAACATAAACAGTAATCTAAATAAACAGTAAGGTAATTACCAACTAGTCACCTAGACAAGCCTAGGTGACTCAGGTCAGTGCCCACCCAGACAGTCCGGCATCAATATTCAAGAAGACCCAGGGCTGTCCAAATCTCATTAACCAGCTTTCTTTTTACATAAACCTTGTCACTAAGTTTCAAGTTGGCAGAGACCATTATGGCTTCCTTGACTGTTAAACATGGTAGTGTCATCTTGCATTATATACCAGGATATCCTCCTGAATGCTTGCAGCTCCCTCAAATGCCAAGACCCATAGTCAGTAGGCAAGAGGCTACCCTGCAGTCTTCTCCAAAAGCCCCTGTCCCAGTAGGCTCTGTCACAAAGTACAGGGAGGCCGGAGACTTACTTATTACAAGAGTAATATCCATAGCATAGTCTTCACAATTTTATAAATAATAAAGACTTGTGGAAGAGGGAGGCTGGCGGGCTACTAATTTAATATCTTTAGCATAGTTCTCACAATTCCAGAAGTGATAAAGAGATGAGGAACAGGGAGGATGGACATTTCCAATTGTACAGGGTGGGCCATTTATATGGATACACCTTAATAAAATGGGAATGGTTGGTGATATGAACTTCCTGTTTGTGGCACATTAGTATATGTGAGGGGGGAAACTTTTCAAGATGGGTGGTGACCATGGCGGCCATTATGAAGTTGGCCATTTTGAATCCAACTTTTGTTTTTTCAATGGGAAGAGGGTCATGTGACACATCAAACTTATTGGGAATTTCACAAGAAAAACAATGGTGTGCTTGGTTTTAACGTAACCTTATTCTTTCATGAGTTATTTACAAGTTTCTGACCACTTATAAAATGTGTTCAATGTGCTGCCCATTGTGTTGGATTGTCAATGCAACCCTCTTCTCCCACTCTTCACACACTGATAGCAACACCGCAGGAGAAATGCTAGCACAGGCTTCCAGTATCCGTAGTTTCAGGTGCTGCACATCTCGTATCTTCACAGCATAGACAATTGCCTTCAGATGACCCCAAAGATAAAAGTCTAAGGGGGTCAGATTGGGAGACCTTGGGGGCCATTCAACTGGCCCACGACGACCAATCCACTTTTCAGGAAACTGTTCATCTAGGAATGCTCGGACCTGACACCCATAATGTGGTGGTGCACCATCTTGCTGGAACTATGATGTCGGTGATAGGGAATTGCTGGCCATCAAGTCAGCTTTGGAGGAATGGCGGTACCTCCTGGAAGGAGAAGCTCACCCGGTATTGGTTTTTACTGACCATAAAAAACATAAAAAAAACATATGCTGTGAATATACGAGATGTGCAGCACCTGAAACTATGGATACTGGAAGCCTGTGCTAGCATTTCTCCTGCGGTGTTGCTATCAGTGTGTGAAGAGTGGGAGAAGAGGGCAGCACATTGAACACATTTTATAAGTGGTCAGAAACTTGTAAATAACTCATGAAAGAATAAAGTTATGTTAAAACCAAGCCAAACCAACACCATTGTTTTTCTTGTGACATTCCCAATAAGTTTGATGTGTCACATGACCCTCTTCCTATTGAAAAAACAAAAGTTGGATTTAAAATGGCCAACTTCAAAATAGCCGCCATGGTCACCACCCATCTTTAAAAGTTTCCCCCCTCACATATACTAATGTGCCACAAACAGGAAGTTAATATCACCAACCATTCCCATTTTATTAAGGTGTATCCATATAAATGGCCCACCCTGTAGTATTCATAGCATAGTCCTCAAGCAATTTTCTTTCCTTCCACCCATGGTAGAAGGAAAGAAAACTGCATAATGTATAACCTGCTTTAGGGTCAGTATAAAAAAAGCAAACAACAGAAGGGTTAGAGGTAAATAAAACCAATACATTGTCACTGGTTGCAGTAAATAACAGCATGCACATAAATGAGTATGTAATGAATTAGGTCAATCAAGTCAAAACAGTTCACTAGACAAGAGCAAATCCTCAAAATCAGCAATAAGTAATGGCATTAGAAAACAGTATCAACAATGATACTCAGTACTGCAAAATCTCCTCTGTAAAAAGTAGACTATGTCCACTTTAGAATGTACTCTATTTGAATGGCAGCAATAAAATATAAGACTCCCTTAAGAGGTACCTCTTACTATGGGCAGTAAGGAACGTTCTTGTGAGGCTGCTATCTGAGTTAGCAGTCTTTAGCCCTAGTCGTTCAGCCGGCTAGTGTTGGGGCCCAGTCTTTACCATGGTGCACATGAGTGCAGTCCCAGTAAAGTCTGCCTGCAGCAAATATAACTGCTAGTAAGATGGCCTGTCCCTATGTGCTCATTCTCTGCTAGCAGCAACAGGTTAATGGCAGCAGTGTCCGATCACCAGCCCCAACAGGGGTTCCACTTTACAGATATCAGCTTACTTCTGGATCTGTCTGGAGCTACTTCAGTCCTTGACACCCATTTAAACAGCACTCTGGTCTCTGTCTCAGCCGCAGGATTGTAGTGGGTTGATGTGCATACAGGAGCAGCAATATGCACATCTCACGGCAAAATCCCTTGGTATTAAGCCTCTGAAAATACATCTCTCTCTCTCTCTCTCTCTCTCTCTTTCTCTCTCTCTCTCTGATTAAGCCCCAAAAAGGGCAAAACGCGTCTGAGGAGTTCATTTTTATTTAGCTACAGTAACTGTAGTTGCTGACTTTAAAAAAACAACTGAAGTTCATCTTTAAGCGACAAGTGGACTGACTGGCTCATTTTCCTGGATTCCAGCAGTAAAAAAGTTTGTTACATATGTAGCAAATGCCCTAACCCACAGAAATGTTTACGTCCTGCCATAAGGTGAGATCTGATTGGCTAATATGCATTCCTACACTTTGTACAATATTACAACAATGTCTCCTTGCTTCTTATGCATTTCTATCATGCAAAATAAGTAATTAACATAATAGCAATAGTGAGAACTACACATAATGCTAGGAAGGGGTTGGCAAAGCACAGAGCACAGGGGTCAGGAGTGTGTAATTCACAGGTCAGTAGACAGAGTGCAACAATAAAATGGCCACCCTATCAAAGCCATAATCCCTCCAGTACAGATCTCCCCCTGCCACTAGAAAAGATCCCCCCAGTACAGATCTCCCCCATTTTACACATTAAAACCCCCAGTACAGATCTCCCCAGTTTACAGATTATAACCCCGGTACAGATCTATGATTCAGTACAGATTAACCACACCCCCACCCCCCAGATAGACTTCCCCTCAGTACAGCTTTCCCCCCTAAATGAAATCCACTCATAAAAAAGAGCTAAAGAGAGCTTCCCTCACTCTGAACGGGAATTGTATTTGAAGGAAACCTGGCATGAGAAAGAAATATAGGCTATTGATGTTGACCCCTCCCCTACTAAAAATGTTTGTTCACTGGCTGCCATGCTGATACTTTTTTTTTCAATTATTTCCAAGTCACTGATTTACAAAGTGTAGATAATGAATTCTGACTTTTCTCTAATTTCTCAGGTGCTGCATGCTTGTCCTTAGGTGAGTAACTCTAAAGTATAAAGTGATCACTCACTGTACTTTATCTATAGAGGAACAGTGTTGTCACACTAAGTTGCTCTCTCCTGGTTTGGACTACAGAACACCTCCTCATCTCTGTAAGGCCCGGTTCCCACTGATGCAACCAGTGCTCCGACTTTGGAGCACTTGTCACATCAGAACTTGGACCTCAGTTGTGTTGTGAGAGTATTGAAATCATGCGCTGGAAGCTTCTTGGATGCAGCAAATGGCTTTACTAGAGAATTATCAGAGCATATCTTTATCATGGAACAGGAAACAGGAAGAGGATAACAAACAAGTACACTCTGAACTTAGACAGAACATCCGGTGATTATATTACCATATAATACGCACTATAACACTTCAGTGCCACCTGCTGGATAGATGCACACAGTACATACAGTTCACAGTCTATATAAGCAACTTGCTGTTGCTCTTCCAACAAGTTGGACCCCATTCTGAGCAATGGAACCATTCAAATCGGTGCGACTTGAGTCGCTCCAACATAGAAAAAGGTTCCTGCACTACTTTTGGTGCGGCTTCGGGCTAACATAGGTAGTTCATGGAACAGGACTGATAACACTGTTTGGGATATCAGTGCAATGCCGACAGAGTCCACAGGAAGTTAGGAGATCACTGGATTTCAGGCAAAATCAACAGGTATTTTTTTATGTAAATGCAGCATTTGTAAAAAGAAAATCATTTAATTTATTAGAGTAAATTACAGATTTAATGTAGGACAAGTAACATTAAACCATCTCTATCTTTCCTTGCTTGGAACACAATAGAGTTTAATAGTATTATAGCTCTAAATATAAATACGCATATTGTCTCCATTAGCAATTTCTTAGATTTCACTGACGTTATGTGACTTAAAAGCCAGAGGCTATAAATAAAGGTCATCATTATCATATGTGATTAGGCCAGCATGACATCCAAATACAGCCATCTTCCTATGTGATAATTTAAAAAAAGGCAAGCATATTTTATTCCTGCAATAACAAGATTCAGTTATTTTAAGACATCAATATATCCAGAGCAGTGATCACATTGGTGTGTGTCATATACACCTTTCAGCTTGAAATATTTCCATATTTGCTATGCAATGATTAAAAATAAAGGACATGATATTTATTGTGGCATTAAATAAACACTTGGCACATGCACTGTAGGAATAAAATCAGACACATATTGCTGTCAAACCAAAAGGTTTGTGCCCTCACCACCTATTCAAAAAAGCAGAGTCTAAATGTACAAGAAGTGTATTTAACCATTTAAAAACTGGGCACTTTTACCCCCTTCCTGCCCAGACCAATTTTCAGCATTCAGCGCTGTCACACTTTGAATGACAATTGCGCGGTACATTGTATCCATATTAAATGTTTATCATTTTTTCCCCACAAATACAGCTTTCTTTTGGTGGTATATGATCACCACTGGGTTTTTTATTTTTTGCTAAACAAATTAAAAAAGGCCAACATTTTAGAGAAAAAAAAAAAAGTTTTCTTCATTTCTGTTTTAAAATTTGTAAATAAGTATGTTTTTTCCTTCACTGACAGGCACCGATGAGGCTGCAATGGCGGGCACTGATGAGGTGGCACTGATAAGGTGGCACTGATGGGCACTGATGAGGCGGCACTAATTGGTAGCACTGATAGACAGCACTGATATGCAGCACTGATGGGCACTGATATGCAGCACTGATGGGCACTGATAGGTAGCACTGATGGGCACTAATAAGTGGCACTGGTGGGCACTGTTAGGTGGCACTGATGGGTGCCACTGATAGATGGCACTGATAGGCATTACTGATTAGGAAATACTGACAGGCATTACTGATGGGCACTGATTGACATCTGTGATGGGCACTGACAGGCATTACCGATGGGCACTAATTGGCATTTGTGATAAGCAGTTATTGGCATTTGTGATGGGCACTGATTGGCATTTGTGATGGGCATTGATTGGCATCTGAAGGGCACTGATTGGCATCTGTAGTGGGCACCTCTGATGGGGGCTGTGCTGATAATCAATGTACTGATTATCAGCGCAGACCCCACCTTGTCAGGAGATCCGCTGATCGGAAACTGAGGAAAGCCGATTACCGGAACTTCCTAGTTGCCGCTGTGAACAGCTGTGATTGGTCACAGCTGTGATTGATCACAGCTGATCACATGGAAAGAGCCTACGTCATAGGCTCTTTACCAAGATCAGAGCAACACACTGCACCACCGATCGCCGCTCTGTGTGCCCACGGGGGCACACATGAGCTGCTTATCCTGCTGGACATCATATGACACCCAAATACCAACAAAAGAAAGCTCTATTTGTGGGAAAAAAGGGTGGGTACAACGTCGCACGACCACGCAATTGTCAGTTAAAGCGACACAGTGCCGAATTGCAAAACGTGCTCTGGTCCTAACATGGGAAATCCTTCCTGGGGTGAAATGGTTAAACTGGACAGCACCTTATGGCTGGTGCTTTCTGTTCTACAGCATTACCAGTGTCCCCAGCGATCTGTTTCCTGAGTGTTTATCTGTGACCCGGCTTTCCCTGACTCTACCTTGCCTTCCACCTGCACTGACCTCGGCTTACTCAATGACCATCCACCTGTCTGAACCCTGTGTACCTTGCTGCCCGCCTGTTGCCAACCCTGTCTGTGCCCAACTACTCTTGCCTGCTCCTTTTGTACAGCACTGCCTGACGGCTGCTGACCCGGCCTGCACCGACTACTCTATCACACCTGCACAAGTTCCTGGAGATCTACCCATGCTACCTCTGAGACTCACATAAGCCCCCGTGCCACCCTGCACTCCCGAAACACATGTCTATACTACCAGGGGTTTCCGAATCAGGGTTGTAAGAGAGGTTGCTCGCTGCACAAGCCAGACTCTACCATCAGGTATGTGACAAATACTGTGGTCTGCCAAGCTGGGGGGAGGAGAGTGTTGGGTGGAACAGGGGCAATGTAGCAGAGGTTGCTGAGGCCTCACCTGGGAACCCCCAGTCTGGGGGGGTGACCTTGAGGCCTGGTGGCTCGGGTGTAGACAGGAGTGGAGAGAGATCCTGGAGCAGCACAAGGAAGGAAGGGAGATGTAATGGAGGCTTGATAAATTTCCCTTCAGGCTGACAGTGCAGGAACAAGTGTTGTGCAGGAGAGAAGTGAAGGAGTGAAACAGTCAGCAAGTGTCAGTGCTGGAGGAATAAGGAGTGTAAATACGGCAGTGTATATAGCATGGTCCGTTAACTTTGATCTTTGATCTTCCCTACCCTAGTTTATTCCCTCAATAAAACAACAAAAACAAAGTACCGGCCTGTTCAGTGACTCCAGGTGCAAGGAAAAATGTGTGATTAAGGGCAGAGAGACAGGTGAACCACATCTACCAGCCACTCCTAAGGGGGCAATCGGCTACACTTGTATTCAAAAGGTCTTTCATGCTGCATGTAAGAGGGGGTTCGTTTCCTATTTA
Source organism: Glandirana rugosa (assembly GCA_018402905.1). NCBI lineage: Eukaryota > Metazoa > Chordata > Amphibia > Anura > Ranidae > Glandirana > Glandirana rugosa. The sequence continues at coordinate 854,065 of BLSH010098618.1, read as the reverse complement.
GGGTGGGTTCCTGCTTTGTCAGGGCTGATCTTCTTTTTGCCTTGCTGGGTATATAAACTAGGGGTGGGTTGGGGGTTTGTGCATGGTAACAGTAAGGACCATGGAGAGCTCCACCAGGTATTGGTAAGCAGGCCATGTAGTTCCCCTCAGCAAGCCATTGTCTTGGGCCTAATTAGCCCAGTACTTGCATGATATTTGAGAGTGCACCCTAATGGGGCAGATTTTAATCACTGGTGTCCATGTACCTCTGAGCAAGATTGTAGAATACAGTGGAAGAGACATTGCTGTTCTTGGAGGTTTGTAACACCTTACATCATTTGGACCCTGTAGTGCTGTTTTAACCATTAAGTAAAAAGTCAGAAAAACAAGTTCCATGACTGGACATTCTGTTACTGAGCAAGCTTGCATGAGTTTGGCACAGTGAATTATGTGAAGGGTTCATATACCCTTTTAGGGTCCTGTGTACATAGAAGGCATGTGTGCCAATAAATTTCTTCTATTGGCCCTCAGGGTGTCAGGCAGAACATTGAGGATTCTACAAATGTACTGGAATTAGATTGTCCTGTCGAAACTTTGAGTACATTAAGTTTCTGTCCCTATATGGGTGAACTGGGTTAACCACCAGTGGACTGTGAGGGTGCATGAGTTTCTAAGCCAAGTGGCCATCCACAATCTGGCATGCCCTGAAATAGTGATGAGTATCCCAGCTGTAAGGAAGTTACACAAATAGGAAAAAAACAGACCCCCGCATTTTTAAAAAAAATGCAGCTCCAGGTGCTATACTCACCTAATCTCCAGAGTAGTTCCCAGCAGACTCCCCTATGAAGCCGTGTTGTCCCATCCAGGGTCAATCAACCAATTTCCTGAGAGCTCAGGGCTGATCCACTACCCTACCCTGGACTCATCAGAGAATGCTGAACTGGTGCCATTCTCTGCAGCAATTAGGATCTTCCCACTGCCTGAAAAAGAAAAAGGCAAGGAGGACCTGTGGTGTCACCAGACCAAAGACACCTGAAAAAAATATCTATACAGATTTATTTTAAAGGGTGTGGGGTGGCTGGAAGGGCAGGCAGATGGCAAGCCTTGAGTTGGGCTTTGAAAATAATAATGAAGCCTTATATCCAGGCTTGCAAGGGCCCACAAGGCTAGTTGTCTTTCAGACATGTAGATAAAAGCAATCATACAATGGCATACTTCTAAAATTCTAAAATACTTATCTTGCATTTGAAACCTCCTACACAAAAAGAACAGGTACAGTGGGGCAAAAGGTATTTAGTCAGCCACCAATTGTGCAAGTTCTCTCACTTAAAAAGATGAGAGAGGCCTGTAATTTTTATCATAGGTACACTTCAACTATGAAAGACAGAATGAGAACAAAATCCAGAAAATCACATTGTCTGATTTTTAAAGAATTTATATGCAAATTATGGTGGAAAATAAGTATTTGGTCAGTAACAAAAGTTCATCTCAATACTTTGTTATATACCCTTTGTTGGCAATGACAGAGGTCAAACGTTTTCTGTAAGTCTCCAGAAGGTTTTTACACACTGTTGCTGGTAGTTTGGCCCATTCCTCCATGCAGATCTCCTCTAGAGCAGTGATGTTTTGGGGCTGTCGCTGGGCAACACAGATTTTCAACTCCCTCCAAAGATTTTCTATGGGGTTGAGATCTTGATAATGGCTAGGCCACTCCAGGACCTTGAAATGCTATTTACAAAGCCACCCCTTCGTTGCCCGGGCGGTGTGTTTGGGATCATTGTCATGCTGAAAGACCCAGCCACGTTTCATCTGCAATGCCCTTGCTGATGGAAGGAGGTTTTTACTCAAAATCTCATGATACATGGCCCCATTCATTCTTTCCTTTACACGGATCAGCAGTCCTGGTCCCTTTTCAGAAAAAAAGCCCTAAAGCATAATGTTTCTACCCCCATGCTTCACAGTAGGTATGGTGTTCTTTGGATGCGACTCAGCATTCTTTCTCCTCCAAACACGACAAGTTGAGTTTTTACCATAAAGTCCTATTTTGGTTTCATCTGACCATATGACATTCTCCCAATCCTCTTCTGGATCATCCAAATGCTCTCTAGCAAACTTCAGATGGGCCCGGACATGTACTGGCTTAAGCAGGGGGACATGTCTGGCACTGCAGAATTTTAGTCCCTGGCGGCGTAGTGTGTTACTGATAGTAGCCTTTGTTACTTTGGTCCCAGCTCTCTGCAGGTCATTCACTAGGTCCCCCCGTGTGATTCTGGGATTTTTGCTCACCGTTCTTGTGATAATTTTGACCCCATGGGGTGAGATCTCGAGGGAGATTATCAGTGGTCTTGTATGTCTTCCATTTTCTAATAATTGCTCCCACAGTTGATTTCTTCACACCGAGCTGCTTACCTATTGCAGATTCAGTCTTCCCAGCTTGGTGCAGGGCTACAATTTTGTTTCTGGTGTCCTTTGCTAGCTCTTTGGTCTTGGCCATAGTGGAGTTTTGGAGTCTGACTGTTTGAGGTTGTGGACAGGTGTCTTTTATACTGATAACGAGTACAAACAGGTGTCATTAATACAGGTAACGAGTGGAGGACAGAGGAGCCTCTTAACCACTTCAATACAGGGCACTTAAACCCCCTTCCTTCCCGGACCAATTTTCAGCTTTCAGCGCTGTTGCAGTTTGAATGACAATTGCGCGGTCATGCAACACTGTACCCATATGAAATTTTTATCATTTTTTTTACACAAATAGAGCTTTCTTTTGGTGGTATTTAATCACCTCTGGGTTTCTTATTTTTTGCGCTACAAATTTAAAAAAAACTGAAAATTTTCAAAACAATGCATTTTTCTTTGTTTCTGTTATAAAATGTTGCAAATAAGTAATTTCTCTTCATACATTTTGACCAAAAATGATACTGCTACATTTCTTTGGTAAAAATAACCCAAATCAGGGTTTATTTGGTGTTGGTGGACAGACAGATGTTTTGGGGACTGTGACAGATGTGACGGGGACAGACAGATGTTTTGTGTATGGTGACAGATGTGACGGGGACAGACAGATGTTTTGGGGACTGTGACAGATGTGATGGGGACAGACAGATATTTTGTGTATGGTGACAGATGTGACGGGGACAGACAGATGTGATGGGGGACATACAGATGTTTTGGGGGATTGTTATATGGGGACACTGATGTGTATGGGGACAGGGGTATCAGTGGTGCTTGGTGCACTGTGTGGGGGGGGGGGCAATCTGTGAGAGCTCTCTGTATGAAATCATTTTCATGCAGAGAGCTGTCACATAGCTGCAGCTTCCCCCCTCCCCCCCGCACTGAGCTCTCACTGAGCTCGGCGGGGGGAGAACTGACACAGAGACACGCGTCTCTGTTTACATTGTGACGGCTGTGATTGGACACAGCCGTCACATGATCGGGAGGGCCAATCACGGCACCCATATCCCGATCTCTGCTCGGCTGGATCCTGTGATCATAATGATCACAGGATTGAGACGCAGCACGCCGCGTGGCCGCGCTGCAGGCACCCGTTCTGCAGGACGTACATGAACGTCCTGTCAGAACGGTGAGGCTCCCACCCAGACATACCTATACAGTGGCCGGGTGGGAGGTGGTTAAAGAATAAGTTACAAGTCTGTGAGAGCCAGAAATCTTGATTTTTTGTAGGTGACCAAATACTTATTTTCCACCATAATTTGCAAATAAATTCTTTAAAAATCAGACAATGTGATTTTCTGGATTTTTTTCTCATTCTGTCTCTCATAGTTGAATTGTACCTATGATGAAAATTACAGGCCTCTCTCATTTTTTTTAAGTGAGAGAACTTGCACAATTGGTGGCTGACTAAATACTTTTTTGCCCCACTGTATAAATAGTACTAATTCAAACAGTTTCAGGAAAAGATTATTTTCATTATAAAGCCTGTAAATTTTAAATGATTTAAACCTTAAATTAAGGATAAATTCTCAGTGACACGGGTTATACAGTGAATTTTCTCAAAAGATTTGTTGTGTCCGTTTGATGCAATACCAATGCAGTGGTAACCAAGATTCAAAATCAGACCTTAAAACATAAAAACTGAAATATAGAGAAATCTTGAAAAATCCAGAGTAAGCAAGTAATATGATACAATGCAAAAAATGAAAACCAAAGTTTACGAATAATTAAAAAAACAAATCTTAATGTGTAGTAGTCCAAAATAAGTCCCATGGGTTGAGTAGGGGTCACCTGTGAAGAGACAACGTATTATCAAACTTCACCATTGCTGTGTAATCCACCACCATAATGTGAAGTCTGCACACTTACCAGAAGATGTGGACTCATATACTGATATGTATTGAGTCAACCGCGCAGTTATGGGGAAACACCCCAATCATATTCAGCGTTCCCAGAAAGTTGATAGGGAAATCACAGGTCAGCACACCCAAACGGCCACATGCAGAATAATTTTTAATTCAATGCTCTGGCCTCATTTATTTAAATTAATCCTAAAAGGGGAAATCATTTGAAATTTTGACCACCTTACGAAACATTGGCAGCCTATTTCATTTTGATTGGGCTGTCTCAATGCAAGTTAAAGTACAACTAAAGGTAAAATGCTTTTTAGATTTTTTGACAGAGTGGAGAGGGATTAGAAAACCTATTATCTTTTTATTGCTGTCTGTGCCCCTGTTAGGGAGAGCCACCCTCTCGATTTGACCTGTTTACCATTATCATTGAAAGGGAAAGTAAAAGAAATTCCAAACTTTGGGTTGTCCCCAGAAAAGTAATAGAGGGGGAATTTTTCAATGGGGAGACTAGTTCTAGTGACCTGAGGGTCCCCAAGGAATTCCCCTCATTTGCAGGGATTTCCTCTCACTTCCTGTTTTGGCTATGAGACAGAAAGTGAAGGTAAATCTCCCCACTATCCAAAATAAAATATAAAAAATTGCCTATAGTTCATCTTTAACGCACAATATTTGGACCAATAGACAAGTTTGTAATGTAGAAGACTTAAGCTCAGTTTCAAGAACTTATTTTGGTCTTTGCATAATAGGTGCCCTTCAGCAATCTTGGGTGTTCTGCAAAGTCTAGGACAGAACATGGAACCACCTCTAGGTGAGATCTTACTCTTAGATTTCAATGGTTGCTGTCAGTTTCAGTGTTTTAAAATGACAAAAGGTTTGCTTTTAAAGTCTTGTCTGACCATAAGTATGGTTTGCTCTGTTTTTTCAAGTATGGCACAAGCAATTGCATTCTTGCGGTACTCATATGGGAACAAAAAGAACAGCTATAAGCACAGTTGCTGAATAAAGAATTTGTTTTAAGTAAGTGGTGTTGAGCTTTTACTAGATGTATAAATTATTTATTCACCAGAGAAATTATCTGTAAAAGATTTGTTTGTTGCTATAGCAACCTAGTCAACCACCGTCTTAACTGCACTTAAAGAGCCTAGCGCGTTCTGCATAGATTACATAACGGACAAACTCTGCATCATTAAACATATTTTTTCACTCCAAGTCTGAAGGTCATTACTTAGCAGCCTAATGAGTAGAAGAGTCTGACCACAACGAGACTCTGATGATACTGCTGCTGTTTGCTGAGCGGCTTTTTTATTATCACTACTGAATTCCTGATACTCTGCGACTCTGTAATTCAAAGGTCTTCGTGCTTTATTGTCACAACATTTATTATATTTATACAAACCATCAACGTTTTATGTTTTCTCTGAATTATAGTTGTGTAAATCCTGGATTCTCAGTTAGTGGTGTGTGTACCGTAGGAAACAATTTTGATGGATTCAAAGAGAGAGTATTCCAAATCTAGAAGAGTAATTATACTAATTTGTAATTTTAGAAAATAATATATCAAACATGAATCAGATTCTATCACAATTTTTAGTCAATTAAAAGCCCAAGTCCTATATACTTGAAAATTCCTCCTTGCAGTGGACCTATGCCCACACTGCAAGGGTTAAAGTGTTTGCAAAGGTCACTTTTTTATTAAAATAATAAACATGTCATACTTATCTGTTCTGTGCAATGGTCCAAAACTTCCTCTTCCCGGGGACCCCCGCTGGTGCTCCCGGCTCCTCCTTTTTTCAGTGTGCCACCAAAGAAAACCATTTCCTATGGTGGCCCACCTGTGGGCTCAATCCCCAGGCAGGCTCTGTGCCTCTATTGACACACACAGCATGGCTCAGCCCCACCACCACTCTCTGCTCACAGGATTTGATTGACAGTAGCAGGAGCCAATGGCTCCTGCTGCTGCCCCTGTGAGCAGAGAGAGGACAGAGCTGCTGCAGACGGGCACAGCACTGGATCGAGTTAGGACTCAGGTAAGTATAAAGGAGAATGAGGGGGTGATACAAACACTGGGACATGTTTTACCTTAATGCAGGGAATGCATTAAGGTAAAAATTGTCCAGGCTTTAGAACCACTTTAACTGCTCGTTTAGGTCTAAGGGACATAAAAAAGATAAGCTACTTGGATGTGACGCCAGCAGCCCCTGTAGACTTAGAGATGCCACTCAAGTTACACTCTACCTTTGCTCCTTCTCCCACAGCTACTTAAAAGGTTTTGTAGGGATATTAAAAGAAAAAAAAATACATATTACGTATATATTACGTATATAGCAAAAAATGCAAAAAAACTGGAAAAATGCCATGGAAGCAAACGCTTCTCTTTATGGGAGACCAGAGGACTCATCCCATGAATCAGGTGGATACTGATTGGGGGTAATTAAGAAAGATGGGGTTCACCAGACCCCCTGGACCTCAACATACAAAAAGATACATATTTGGGAGGAACACCCTACCAACACATATTTGGGGGGAAGAGAAGCGTTTGCTTCCATGGTTTAAGAGATAGGATCATTCACTCTATGGTTAGTGTAGGAACCCACTGTTAAAACGGGGTACTTAGCAGCAGTCAGCGGGCTTAAGCACTTCATGGCCATTCAGTGTGACCAAACCCCCATATTTTTGCTATATACATTTAGATGCTTTTAAACAGCCTGGCAGGAGTAAGTATCATATGTGCGCTGTAATATGTATTTTTTTGTCTATTGATCTTACAAGCAGCACCATGCATTTTGTAGGGTGTTCCCCCCAAATATGTATCTTTTTGTATGTTGAGGTCCTGGCCAGACCTTTTGTGATAGTGAACCCCATCCTCCTTAATTACCCCCAATCAGTGTCCACCTGATCCATGGGATGAGTCCTCTGGTCTCCCATAAAGTGAAGCGTTTGCTTCCATGGTTTAAGAGACAGATTCATTCACTCTAAGGTTAGTGTAGGAACCCACTGTTAAAATGGGGTACTTTGCAGCAGTCAGTGGGCTTAAGCACTTCATGGCCATTTAGTGTGACCAAACCCCCGTATTTTTGCATTTTTGTTATATACGTTTAGATGCTTTTAAACAGCCTGGCAGGAGTATGTATCATGTGTGCGCTCTAATATGTATTTTTTTGTCTATTGGTCTTACAAGCAGCACCATGCGTTTGGTAGGGTGTTCCCCCCAATTATGTATCTTTTTGGGATATTAAAGGAGGGGCAGAGCACCTGGATCAGCACAGACAGTAAATAAACACTCCAAGAAAAGGGGAGGGTAATGATTTGAACGGCATGAGGGGACTGTGCTAGAGAATTGACTCTTCTCCCTGAAGAAGTCAAATATTCTAGTGAGTTTAAAGGCACATTGTGAGTGAACAAAAAATAATTTATGGAAAGGAATAACACTGCAAGTAAGACTTTTCTGTGGTTTTACCAGCAATTTTTAAGTTGGCGGCACAACCTCTTTAGAAAGCTCAGTTGTGCTTCCAAAATTGCTAGGGATTAACTGCTAAAAGCAGAGATTAATCTCTTGAGATGGAAAAAATGTTTAAACTTGTAAGTTTGTACACTTGTGTGCACTGGAACGCTACTACACTCTATGTGTCTAGCTTATACCATAGAGCATTATTTGTTCAATCTGATTAGTGATATATTGTTACTCTTTAAAATATGTAACCATGTGCTTGCCCAATAAATGCAGCCAACAAAACATTATGTTTTTGTTTCTCAGAAAATGTTGGAATGCTTCTTAAGCCCAGGTTCACACATATGACGGTCGAGGAACGTGTTATAACCACACACATTCCCTGACCAGCAGGCAAAGTGTACTGTTCTTGCAAATGCGTGGTGATTGCATTCATTTTAATAGCACCTCCATGCATTATTTATTTATTTCCGGTACTTGTATAGCGCCGTCAATTTACGTAGCACTTTACATATACATTGTACATTCACATCAGTCCCTACCCTCGAGGAGCTTACAATCTAAGGTCCCTAACTCACACCTATACATATACTAATACACATACTAGGGTCAATTTAGACAGGATCCAATTAACCTACCAGCATGTTTTTGGAGTGTGGGAGGAAACCGGAGTACCTGGAGAAAACCCACGCAGGCCCAGGGAGAACATGCAAACTCCAGGCAGGTAGTGTCATGGTCGGGATTCAAACCAGTAACCCTTTTGCTGCTAGGCGAAAGTGCTAGCCACTACACCACTGTGCCGCCCTATGCATCAGAAAATGCGGCCCATGATCAGGTGCGTGAAACCGCATGGTGCTGTAACACCATGCGGTTCCATGCAGACAATTTTTTAAAGAAGGGTCAGGGTTTTTTCCCTGCATTTACTGCAGGTACAGCAGCCTGTTCAGAATAAAGGGCTGCTGTGCCTATGTGAACGCAGCATGCAGGACCCACACAGATGTGAACCTACCCTTAATGTTAAAGGAGATTTGCAAGAATTTTAGATTTTGGAAACAGTGCAAAGTAATTTTTAGTCCTCTTTTACAGCTTTTTAATCTGGTGTAATAGTTGTAGAAAATGGAAGGAAGCTCTGGGTTATCATGGATTTATCATTTGAAATGAAGAGCTCCACGGCAATTGTAGTCACACTGCAGGAAGTAGGATTAACAAACACTTTTTAAAACTCCTTCTATGTTTGTAGCTCCTTTTATAGTCTTATCGATTGGTGTGCTTGATTGAAATGCTTACACAAAGGCCCCCAGTTGTCCTCGGTGTATGAATTGATCTCCTTAGCTGTCCTTTATATCTCTCTCTGATGTTTGCTTTGTAAATGAAGAATAAATCATTACGACCATCAACAGCTGTTGGATTATTCCACTTCTTTACCAGACAGATCTTTTAAGCAAAAATACAGTATTAAACGTTCTTTGTAAATAGTGAAAAGGACCTAGAATTTATGAAATTGTTTTGTTCAGCCCCCCAAAATTGATGGCGTCAATATAATGGTTTCAATTGTTGCAGAATTCGGGTTTTTCAATTATCATTCACCCAATGACCAGCTCTCCAATTCACAAACTGCTTTTTTTTATTAGGGGGAGGATAATTTGAGCACGCACATCCTCAGTCAGTGTTATTAGTAAAATTGATTTTTTTTTTTTTACAGAATACATCTGGCCACTAGGAAACACCCCCTATAGCTATATTCAGTGCTTGTATGTATGTATATTGCCCCTAGCTTTATGTATTAATGATTGCAGGCTGCCATTGTCCTCCTTTAAATTCCAAACTGCCTGCTTGCCATGCTGATCCAATGGCTTCAGAGCTATCTGAGGCATTAGCTTAGAACAAGTATGCAAATCAGTAATTCTGGTTAACTCATAACAAGCTTACATGTGTGTTAACACATCGCAACAAACTGGAATAGCCTATATGGGCTTAAAAAAACCCAACTGAAGTTACAGATAAAGGTATTGTGATATAACCGTCCAGCACCCAGCTTGGGCGCTTCCGTCAAAATATAGCTTCCTCCAGTCTGGAACCAGATATTATAGCTGAGCACCCAAGATACTAGACAACACTATCTTAGATGCAAACTGAAACTCACTTTATTGAAAATTCACACAGAATATATATGCTATATATATGCTATATATAGAACCTGATCACATTACCCTAACAATGCAAACTATAAACAGGAACACTATTAACATAGCTAAAGAAACAGCCAATGTAAACCTAAACTTTAAGCTAATTAAACAACTAGCCACCTAGGTGACTTAGCGCCCACCCAGGCCTTTGGCACCAAACCCACAACCCTGGATACAAAGTACATTACACATTATCATAAGTATAAACATCTCACAATGGTTTGATAACAAGGCAAAGGGGTCAAAATATTAATGAAGAAAACCCAAACAACTCCTGCGCTTGGATTTGTCAACCAAGAGACAAGCGAAGAATGGAGAGTACAGAAAAAATCCTTTGAAAACGTAGCATTCACTCTGCACTTGAGAGGCCTTGCTGCCCTCCTCAGGACCATGGGCATCCAAGAGGTACTACAGAAAAAACACAAGAGAGGGGTGCACCAACCTAGTGCAATACCGTTACAACATTTATTAAAAACAAAAGGATAAAATATACTCACAAACAAAGCTATATAAAGGCATCATAACGAAGTGGAAAAGATTCCTCGAAGGAACTAATCAATCTCCATCTCAGCAGGGGGACCGGACGGCGTCCGTATGACCAGGCTGACGCGTTTCCAGGGCGAATCCTCTTCCTCAGAGCTCTCGTCGTTATAACTTTATAAGCGTACAGCATGTACTGGTGAGTGCTGCCCCACACCTCCAGCCACCCCAGCAGGGATCAAGCTGTGGCAGGAGGGACTGGGCAGTATCACCCAGTTATTCACATTATAGTTCAGTATTCTATGGAATAGAGGGTTCTGGAATATAAGGGAAAAAATGGTACATGAAATCGGTATAGGTATAAGTGTACAGTAGGTAAAGGCCGCTATTGCTGTTTAACAAATTGCAAGACTGCTTGGTCTGGTAACGATATATTTAGACCAAGGACTATATCGCCCCCCCTGGAGGGCATCCTGTTGGGGTAAACTATGGCCTGGGGGGCGGAGTGGAGTCGCTGGTCATTATGTGTAGGTCGTTATGAAGAAGCTATATCTGCACCATACCATAATTTAACATGGGTTTGAACAGTTGGACTGTGTGCCTCTGCATTATAGGAGGCGTATGAGATGTGGACATCATAGGAGGGGGTTCAAACTTGGTAGGAAGGAATGATTAAATCAACTAATGGGGCCATCACCCATGTTCCTCGTTTTTCACTGAACGCAATGATCAATGTAGCTCATATGTTTCAGAGTAGCTGTAATCAATAACAAAAAAGTAAAGAGGAAGAAAGAGAAAGAGAGAGGAGGAGGGGAAAAGAGGGTAATGGGAGGGGGGAGAGGATAGAAGAAGAAGGTGGTTCTCCTGGTCGGCGGTGTAGAGCAGATCCCCAAGGAGGGAGGACAGGTTGGGTGTCACGTTTGTCACCAACGCATTAGTAAGGATTCGTCAAAGTCACTGGGTAAGCCGCGTTTGACCCAGGGATGCCAAATCTTTTCATATTTATGGATTTTGTTTTCGTCAATGGCTCCCATTTTGGAGTGGATAAGTACTTTGTTCATTCTGCCTCTAACTTCCATCACAATTAGAATTGGAGATTTCCAAGCTTTCGCTATTGTCTGTTTTGCAGCTGTAGTCAGATACATTAGTAGATGGAATTGGGGACGAGAAATTCCATCAGGTTTTGAGTTTAGAAGGGCTGTTGTAGGTTCAGCGGGTATTTCAGTTTCCAAAATATGAGAGGCTAATGAAAAGATTTCCTTCCAGAATTTATGTACTATTGGGCAGGTCCACCAGGTGTGGAAATATGTACTGGACTCTCCACAGCCTCAAAAGCATTGTGGTATATATGTGGGAGCGAATTTCGTGATCCGAGTTGGAACTAAATACCACCGTGCGAGGACTTTGTAGTTAGCTTCTTTTGCATAAATGTTGGTGGAGGAGGAGGAGGTAGCTGACCAAATTCCAGACCACTCTGCAGTATCAATCGGGCGTCCTAAATCTGCTTCCCATTTAGCGGTGTAGGTTGGTTTAGGATTAGAGGGAGTGAGGTTTAGTTGGCGGTATAGTGTTGATATAATGCCCCTGGCGCGGGGATTGCTTTTGCATAAGCGTTCATATTGTGTAAACTGAGTGAGTTGTGACCCAGTTCTGAGTAGTGGTGCATAGACGTTTTTAATCTGTAAATAGCGAAAGAGTTTGGAGCTAGGTAGGCCATGTGATTCACATAGGGTGGGGAATGGTTGAAAAGAGGTGGTTGTAACTAGGTTGTGCAATTGAAAGAGGTTATTCGCTGACCATGCTTGGAATGAGAGAGGGGATTCCCACGCTGGGTATAACGATGGGTTTCTAAGAAACGAGAGGAGGGGGTTATGGGAGGATTGTAAGTTTGGGGTTGTCTTGAATTTGTCCCAGGTGTTTAGGGAGTGTTTGGTGATGGGATTAGTTATTTGTGCACGTTCTGTTGGGTGTAGTCATAACATGTTGGCCACAGATATGTGGTCGGATTCAACCGATTCAATGGCCACCCAGCATGGTGTTTCTTTAGTGGCGTGATATTTCGGTAGTTGTGAAAGTTGTGCTGCGTGGTAGTAGGAAGAAAATTTTGGAATGCCAAGTCCACCCTCTAGTTTTTGTAGGTATAATTTAGTTTGTGGGACTCCCGGCTTAGTAGGCCCCCAGATGTATGACAGAACCCGACGTTGCAGTGAGTGCATAAAGTAGGATGGGACGGGGATGGGAAGTACTCTGAAGAGATACAGGAATTTAGGTAATACGGCCATTTTGACCACGTTAATTCTACCCATCAAACAGAGAGGCAGCGTGGACCACTGGCTCATAAGAGCAGAGACTTGTTTCAGTAGGGGTAGGTACTTAGCTGCGAATAGTTCTGGGATGGAAGGTGTGAGTTGGACACCCAGGTATGAGAGTAGGAGCGGTGACTAGGTAAATGGTAAGGAGGTTTGGGCTAGATGGTACTGAGATATTTAACGCTTTCGATTTAAGGGGGTTGATGTGCAGGCCTGAGACACTTGCGAAGCGCCATAAGAGAGAGAGAAGGTTGGGGGCAGAGATGTGCGGACAGCGGGTAGAATTTATTTTAAATACAGCACTGTTTTATATTTCACCAGTAAGGTAAATAAATAATAATTTAACTGGAATTTAGAAGGTCACTGCAGATGTAAATGGTAATTGCAAACTCTGCTTACTCTGTTGTACCATCAATTTAGAATTAATTATTTCAGAGGAATAAATAATTAACTAGTTATGATCATCTAAATGTTTAAAGTTTTAGGTGGATGTTGCCATATTCACTTGTCAGCTATCTTCCCAAATTTATTGGTGGCATCTTTGTGGAGATATCCTTTCCTGGTTTCTTGAATTCCAAGTACTAGTAATCCTGAAGAACTATGGCCTCTCATGATGAAAAAATAGGCTGCAATACCTAAATAAAAGTGGATCTGCACCAGGGTACTACATCCTTTTTTAACCAATAAAAATAAATGATAGCCCACACATATGCTTTGTACGGTACCATCAATATACACCTAAAGCCTGTAGTCTGTCCATCAGCACCTGGCCACACTTAGTCCTGTCCACTGGTTAGTAATCCTGAAGAACTATGGCCTCCCATGATGAAAAAATTGGCTGCAACACCTAAATAAAAGTGAATCTGCACTTGCAGGTTTCTCTTAGTTCCTCTGAAAAGTCCCACAAATATATGTTGAGCCTGCCAATGATTCACCTAATGTGGCTTTCTGTAATGGTGTGGCAATGATGCAGCACTGCTCCTGAACGCAGAGCAGAGTTGCCACTCTCATATAAGCTGTGACTGCTTGCACTACAATGGGGGGAAAAATTTTGCAGGGGGTCGGGGTACTACATCCTTATTTAACCAATAATAATAAATGACAGCCCACCCATATGCTTTGTACGGTACTGTCAATATACACCTAAAGCCTGTAGCCTGTCCATCAGCACCTGGCCACACTTAGTCCTGTCCACTGGTTTCTTGAATGACAGCACTTGAGCCACAGGAAGCAGGTTGAATGACAGTGACTGTCTTTAAACACAGAAAAGAACCAATCGTGGATATTTGTAGGGGAACTAGGAAGGCAACTCTTGAGCATGGAAAGGGTGTATAGTGATTGGATTTCTTTTCTCTCTGACATGGGAGGGGGAATGAATTAAAACAATTGCATACATATGCTTCTGCTTTATATCATTGCTGGGGGAGCACATTGCAGGGGCTTCTTTCTGGAAGAGATTCTTTCCACAAGTGATATGCAATTCAAGCTCTGCATCATCTAAACATTTATTCTCTGTCCCTCCACGGGTATGTGTCCACCCTTACCTGGACTCTGCTTTACACTCTATGTATATCTGTGCTATGGTATGTATCAGCTGAAACAATTTATCCACCCTTACCTGGACTCTGCTTTACACTCTATGTATATCTGTGCTATGGTATGTGTCCTCCCCCATCTGTTGCCCTGTGTGCATTATTATAATGTTTTTGTTCCTCTGTAGTGTCTTACCTAAGTTTTATGTGCTAATGTTACCTTTATGGCTCCTCTGTAGTCTGAATTTAGAAGTGAAAGGTCTTGATTGTTAGGCATCCTTATAGTCCCTCATGATTAATTAACAAACTTCCACCCCCACCCTTATACCAGTATACATTTGAACACCCTTATGGGGTCAGCACATTGCTGGGGGGAGCACATTGCAGGGGCTCCTTGCCATTGCCGAAACCTGGCTTCATGAATCTGACACTACTGCTCATGCTTCCCTCTCCCATGGCGGCCTTCTCTGGACACACTTCCCTAGACCAAGTGGATGGAAGGGAGGTGGAGTGGGAATCCTTCTTGCACCACACAGCATGAGGTACTCCACCCTCCTCCCTCTTGGACACTCTCCTCTTTTGAAGCGCATTGCATACGTCTATTTTCTCCTATTCCTCTAAGAATTGCTGTCATTTACCGGCCCCTGGGCCGGTATCAACTTTCCTTGATGACTTCTCTGCCTGGCTACCCCACTTTCTCTCTTCAGAAATCCCCACAATCATTCTCAGCGACTTCATCATCCATGTTAACGCTATCACTTATCTTACTTCTAAACTTTTTAGTCTAACCTCATCTCTCAACCTGAAGCAATGAATACAGGCTCCTACTCACTCCAACGGCAACACACTAGACCTTGTCTTCTCTTATCTGTGCACTCCGTGCAAACTTTCCAACAATCCTCTCCCACTCTCTGATCACCACCTTATTAGTTTCACTCTCTCGCTGTCTTCCACCTCCTCTCCCTCCAACCGCCTAACAATTACCCGTAGAAACCTTCGCCACCTCAACTCTTCTCTTCTCTACTCTGCTACTGACCACCTCTATGACAAAATCTCACCCCTATCCTGCCCCAGCCTAGCCCCCTCGTCTACAACAATTCAATGTCATCCTCCCTAGACAAGCTCGCCCCCCTCACCACATGCAGAATCAGGCCCTGGCCGCTACAACCCTGGCAAATAGACAACACCAGAAGGCTTAGAAAACATAGCCACGCTCTTGAGCATCTGTGGCATAAGACTAAGCTCCAAGAAGACTTCAAACATTACAAATATGCCCTCCTAAAATACTATTCCTGCCTCAAAACTGCCAAACAGACCTACTTTATCACACTCATTAACATATTATCATCCAGTCCCCGTCAACTTTTCTCGACCTTTAACACTCTACTCTGTCCTCCACTGCCTCCACCCTCTAGTTCATGCACTGCCCAGGAGATTGCCAATCACTTTAAAACTAAGATTGATAACATTTGTGAGGAAATCTTCAATGCGCACAAACCACCCCCACTCAACACCCCATGTCCACAGATACAATCACTACTTTCCACATTCAAACCTGCTAGTATTAACAAGGTTGCTAAACTTTTATTGAACACCCATCTAACCACCTGCCCTCTGGATCCTGCTTCCTCACAAATGCTACGCTCACCCTCTGACTCGATTCTACATTCTCTAACTCACATTTTCAACCTTTCCCTCTCTTCTGGCATCTTGCCAAACTCTCTAAAACACACCCTAGTCACCCCTATCCTTTAAAAGCCCTCACCGGACCCCACCACTATTAACAACCTATGCCCCTTCTCCTTACTCCCCTTCTCCACCAAACTCCTCAAAAGACTGGCCTACAACCGACTGAGTGACCATCTGACCATGAACAAACTTCTTGATCCCCTTCAGTCCGGATTTCGCCCTCAACACTCCACGGAAACTGCTCTCCTTAAACTCACTAATGACCTAATAACTTCTAAAACCAATGGACACTATTCTGTACTACTACTCCTGGACCTCTCTGCTGCCTTTGATACAGTGGACCACCCCCTCCTCAAAAAAAACTCCACTCCTTTGGTCTCTGTGACTGTACCGCTCTGCGTCTGCTACATCCCTATGTCAATCCCTCTATTGGCTGCCACTCAACCATGTATTAAATTCTAAATACTAACAATAACTTATAAAGCCATCCACAACCTGGACCCAAGCTACATCCAGGCCTGTACTGGCCATCGGGACTACCGGGAGTTTCCCGGTGGGCCGATGGCTCAGTGGGTCGGCCTCGTCCTCACAGTGGTCCCCGCGATCTACCCATCAATCACCGCCAGTCAGCTGACGCCTGACGGGTAGATCGGGATTCAACTGCAGAGAAGCGCAGGGAGCGGCTGTGTATGAAGTTCTCATTCATGTCATGCTGCTCCCTGGCAGCCCCGCCCCCTCCTCTCTCCTCGTCCATTCCAATTTGCTTGTGACATCACCTGGCATGGTTGAGGAGAGAGGAGGGGAGCAGCGTGACTGTGACATGAATGATAACTTTTTACACAGCCGCTTCCCGCGCTACTCTGCAAGAAAAAGACTGGTAACAATTTGCCCTGATGTGCCCCCATGTGCCCTGATGTACCCTAATGTGCCATGATGTGCCCTGATGTGCCCTAATGTGCCATGATGTGCTCTGATGTACCCTAATGTGCCATGATGTGCCCTGATGTGCCATGATGTGCCCTGATGTGCCTTGATGTGGCCTGATGTGCCCTGATGTGCCCTAATGTGCCCCGATGTGGCCTGATGTACCCTAATGTGCCCTGATGTACCCTAATGTGCCCTGATGTACCCTAATGTGCCCTAATATGCCTGATGTGCCCTGATGTGCCCTAATGTGCCCTGATGTACCCTAATGTGCTCCAATGTGCCATGATGTGCCCTGATGTGCCCTAACGTTCTTGATGTGCCCTAATGCGCCCTAATGTACTCTGATGTCCCTGATGTGCCTGATGTGGCCTGATGTGCCCTGGTGTGCCCTAATGTGCCTGATGTGCCCTAATGTGCCTAATGTGCCCTCATGTGCCCTAATGTGCCTGATGTGCCCTAATGTTCCCTGACATGCCCTAATGTACCCTGATGTGCCCTAATGTACCCTGACGTGCCCTAATGTGCCTGATGTGCCCTGATGTGCCTGATGTGCCTGATGTGCCCTAATGTGCCTGATGTGCCCTAATGTGCCTGATGTGCCCTGATGTGCCCCAATGTGCCCTGATGTGCCTCATGTGCCCTAATGTGCCTGATGTGCCCTAATGTACCCTGATGTGCCCTAATATGCCTGATGTGCCCTAATGTTCCCTGACATGCCCTAATGTACCCTGATGTGCCCTGATGTGCCCTAATGTACCCTGACGTTCCCTGATGTGCCCTGATGTGCCCTGACGTGCCCTAATGTACCCTGATTTGCCCTGATGTGCCCTAATATACCCTGATGTGTCCTGACATGCCCTAATGTGCCTGATGTGCCCTAATGTGCCTGATGTGTTCTAATGTGCCCTGATGTGCCCAATGTGCCCTGGTGTGCCCCAATGTGCCCTAATGTCCCTGATGTGCTCCATAGGCCCCGATGTGCTCCATGTGCACCATGTGCCCTGATGTACTGTACCCTGATGTGCTGTGCCCTGATGTGCTGTACCCTGATGTGCTGTGCCCTGATGTGCTGTACCCTGATGTGATGTGCACAGATGTGCTGTACCCTGATGTGCTTTGTCCGGTACTCTCATTTTCTGTGCCCTGTAATCTGATGTGCTGTACCCTCATGTGATGTGCGCTGTACCATGATGTGCTGTGCCCTGATGTGCTGTACCCTGATGTGCTGTACCCTGATGTGCTGTACCCTGATGTGCTGTACCCTGATGTGATGTGCGCTGTACCCTGATGTGCTGTGCCCTGATGTGCTGTATCCTGAAATCTGATGTGCTGTACCCTGATGTGATGTGTGCTGTGCCCTGATGTGCGCTGTACCCCGATGTGTGCTGTGCTCTGTACCCTGATGTGCTGTGCCCTGTTGTGCTGTGCCCTGATGTGTCCTGTACCCTTTTCCCTGATGTGCACTGTACCCTGATGTGCCCTGGACCGGTCTGGATGAAGTCCAGGGCCAAATTTTTGTCCCAGTCCAGCCCTGGCTACATCACTAACCTGGTCTCAAAATACCAACCAAATAGATCTCTTTGCTCTTCCCAAGACCTCCTGCTTTCTAGCTCGCTTGTCACCTCATCCCATGCTCGCCTCCAGGACTTCTCCAGAGCCTCTCCCATCCTCTGGAATGCTCTACCCCAATCTGTCCGATTTTCTCCTACTTTGTCCACCTTCAGACGATCCCTGAAAACTCATCTCTTCAGAGAAGCCTATCTGGCTTCCACCTAACAACTGTACATTTATCTTCTCCATCGGCACATCCCCCACAGTTATTACCTCTTATATTTCCTGACCTTCCCTCTTAGATTGTAAGCTCTAGTGAGCAGGGCCCTCTGATTCCTACTGTATTTAAGTGTATTGTATTTGTACTGTCTAACCTCAAGTTGTAAAGTGCTGCGTAAACTGTTGGCACTATATAAATCCTGTATAATAGTAATAACATAGCACAGTTCTCTTATAAAAGGTAAACAAGAAGACACTGACAATCATGCTTGTTGCAACCTATTGTGACCACCCTTCCAGCAGGCTGCTAAGCCAGATCCCACTTTAGGGCTATCTTCTTTATTAGGCAGTTAAGGGAAGTCAGAAATCCAATCTTATCTCTGGGCTCACCTCTCCACAGCTGCAATACTGTCCCAGTGAAACCTTACATATGAGAGGCCGCTGTTTATGGTAGCTTCAGACCACCACCCATAGGTACTTCTGCAACACAAGGGCCATCGAGATGATAGAGCCCAAGGTGGGTGGTGCATTCCAGGTAAGGGAAGCATAATTACTCCATACTGCAGGAGTATGTACTGCCCAGCAAGCTAACTACCCTTTTTTCAAACAGAGCCTTGTCAACCCACAAAATTCAACTTTTGGATAACAGATGTTATTGGTGCGCATACTTACTTCAGTTCAAGGCTATCCGAGATTGTTTCTCCAAACAGGACTTTTTTCACTTATCACTGATCTAAGGTAAGCAGGTGGATGTCAGATGTGTATGTTTTATTAAAATGTTATACTGTTTTTAGCTAATGTCTGTGGTAGGATTTCTGTGTTAGAATATTGCCCAGTTTAGTTGTACTTTCCATACTGAAGTGGTACTCCCTTGGAGGTAAGGGTTGACATTGCTGGACAGGTTTTCCTAGACTTTTTGGGGAAATACCACCCTCTGCTGTGGCAAACACATAAAAAGGGAGGGAACCACCTTTCGGAGGAGTTGTAGTTAGTATGACGGCCAGAGGTATGGTTTCAGGTCTCTCTATTTAAGGAACAAAAAGCTGCTAAGGATGTGAACTACTGCTTGAATTTAGCCACCCCCTGTGGGAACCCAGTCAGGATTCCATTGGCATGGAATTAATGCAGATTGTACACAGGAATGTATATTAAAGACATCTTTGTTGAACTGTTTAATCATTACATTTAAATATAATTCAGTAAAAGAATGTTTATTGTTTTTTCTTGGCCTGGTCTGAAGTTACTTGAGGACGATCTTAACGTGCATGCATACATGGCATATCACAAGAACAGGGCTTAATAAGGGGACAAGACGAGTTAAAGACAATGCAATACAAATGTCTAACATGCAGTGAAGCTATTCTGAGGAGGCTACATTGCCGTTGCCAATGATACAGTACAAGTTTCAGGTGCCTAAGCATCTAGCCGGTCAGGAAGTGGTGGCTTGCATAGATGACAGAAGGCCCTGGTAGTGAAGGAGCTTGTGTGCTTAGGCGCTTTCCCTAGCAACCGGAACCCCAATAGTGGCTTCAATATCATGGAATAGGGCATCCTAGGGATCCAGCCTAGAAGTCACAGAACATGGAGTGAGGCCTCTGGAGAAGAATAAGCAGGAGTACAGCTTCCTAGTATTCAAGTGAAATATACAAATCAATGCCACTAGGAGTGAGATGACTGGTTACTGTGCTGGTGGAGTCCGGTACAAGAAATGCTGTACAACTTAAGTGAGAGAAGAGTTATGAAGTGTCTTGAGGAACTGTTATCCATAATGTACAGAATGTAATGAGGAACTGTTGTGCTTAGTAAACAATGTAAAGTGCTACAGAACTGTAGCACGAACTACAAGGAGGTAATTATGTTTTTGTGGAAAATCATTGCTTTTAAGTTGGAGTGCTGCCTTAGCACCAACCTTGCATTGACCAGCAGCCTCAGCCTACCTTTGGGGGCACTAGCGAATTCTATCTCTGGGTCCCACATGGGCACAGTAAGCCCCGCCCACACCTGGGAGGGCGCTCAAACTCCAAGACCACCACGTGGACTTCAAACCACTCCAGCTGGAATTGTCCATGTCCCCAACCAGGGACCAAATATCCCAAACTCTCAAAGCTATCATAGCAGACACTAACATGGTGTTCAATGGCGGGTGCCCTTCAGGGACATGACAAGCTTTTAGTGTAACAGAATCAGACTACCCTACAACACCACTACCTCTATCACAAGGTGCCAACTTCTCCTCTTGCAGGGTCTTTCAAGAGAAGTCTCCATTCCCAGTAGTAAATGTCCCAACTGATATGTTAGAATGTGGTACAAGAAACCCCACTAAATTACAAAACCGTACCCTAAATGCACTGCCCCCCCCCCCAAAAAAAAGCCCTCTTAATAAAGAAAAAGAACCTCTTTTTCAAATTTTGCCAGTCAGAAACTTTGTGGACAAACCATTTTCACAAAAATGGCTCCACTCATCCTTAAATTGAGCAAACAAGAAACATGTAATGAGCTGGAAGGTGTATATGGAAGGACGTACAATATATATATACAGTCATGGCCGAAATGGTTGGCACCCCAGAAAAGTATTTCTCACAGAAAAGTATTGCAGTAACACATGTTTTGCTATACACATGTTTATTCCCTTTGTGTATATTGGACATAATGTCAAAACTCCAAAAATGGGCTTGACAAAATTATTGGCACCCTTAGCTTAATATTTGGTTGCACACCCTTGGGAAAAAATAACTGAAATCAGTCGATTCCTATAACCATCAATAAGCTTCTTACACTTCTCATCCAGAATTTTGGACCACTCTTCCTTTGCAAACTGCTCCAGGTCTCTCTTACTGGAAGGGCGCCTTTTCCCAACAGCAATTTTAAGATCTCTCCACAGGTGTTCAATGGGATTTAGATCTGGACTCATTGCTGGCCACTTCAGTACTCTCCAGCACTTTGTTGCCATCCATTTCTGGGTGCTTTTTGACATTTGGGGTCATTGTCCTGCTGGAAGACCCAAGATCTCGGACACAAACCCAGCTTTCTGACACTGGGCTCTACAGTGCGACCCAAAATCCTTTGGTAACCCTCAGATTTCATGATGCCTTGAACACATTCAAGACACCCAGTGCCAGAGGCAGCAAAACAACCCCAAAACATCATTGAACCTCCACCATATTTCACTGTAGGTACTGTGTTCTTTTCTTTGTAGGCCTCATTACGTTTTCGGTAAACAGTAGAATGATGTGCTTTACCAAAAAGCTCTATCTTGGTCTCATCTGTCCACAAGACATTTTCACAAAAGGATTTTGGCATACTCAAGTACATTTTGACAAACTGTAGTCTTGTTTTTTTATGTCTCTGTGTCAGCAGTGTGGTCCTCCTGGGTCTCCTGCCATAGCGTTTCATATCATTTAAATGTCGACAGATAGTTTGCGCTCACACTGATGCTTCCTGAGCCTGCAGGACAGCTTGAATTTCTTTGGAACTTGTTTGGGGCTGCTTATCCACCATCCGGACTATCCTGCCTTGCAACCTTTCATCAATTTTTCTCTTCCGTCCACACCCAGAGAGATTAGCTACAGTGCCATGGGTTGCAAACTTCTTGATAATGTTGCGCACTGTGGACAAAGGCAAATCTAGATCTCTGGAGATGGATTTGTAACCTTGGGATTGTTGATATTTGTCCACAATTTTGGTTCTCAAGTCCTCAGACAGTTCTCTCCTCCTCTTTCTGTTGTCCATGCTTAGTGTGGCACACACAGACACACAATGCAAAGACTAAGTGAACTTCTCT
>BLSH010098618.1:794732-823965 GCA_018402905.1 Glandirana rugosa | reverse complement strand
ATATATATATATATATATATATATATATATATATATATATATATACACACACAGCGTATTGAGTGTGCACTATATATCTGTCCATACGGTACATAGTACACTTGACGTGGTGTATTATAATATATGCAGTTTTTAACCCCTTAACCCCCAGATTTTAATAGAAAATTACCTGGAAACCCCAAACATTATATATTATTTTCAAACACACTAGAGAATAAAATGGCAATCATTGCAATACTTTTTGTCACAGCGGTCTTTCAAACGCTTTTTTTTTGGGGGAAAAAAATCACTTTTTTGAGTTAAAACATAATAAAATAGTAAAGCCAGCCCAATTTTTTGTATATTGTGAAAGAGGATGTTACACCGAGTAAATAGATACCATACATGTTACGGTTGAAAATTGCGGACACTCGCGGAATGTCGACAAAATCTGGTACTTAAAAATCTCCATAGGCGACGCTTTAAAAATTTTTAACGGTTACCAGGTTAGAGGTGCAGAGGAGGTCTTTTGCTAGAATTATTGCTCACACTCTGGCGATCGCACACATGTGCGGTTTGAACACCGTTTTCATATGCGGGCGCGACGCATGTATACATTTTCTTTGCTGCACGAGCTTACGGGGACGGTGGCGCTTTTAAAAAAAAAAAAAATTTATTTATTTTATTTTTTCTTTTAACACTGTTCCTTTAAAAAAAAAAATCTGATCACTTTTATTGTTATCACAAGGAATGTAAACATCCCTTGTGATAGTAATATATGGGATAACAACCGAGCGGCTCCAGAACCAGATCGGCTGTAATCAACGGATAGCCGGCCGCCTGCTCTAAAAAACAGTACCAAGGTATAGCCTGTAGCTGCAGACTATACCCCGATACTTCCACTTAAAGCAGCCACCACCTGTTTGACTGGGGCACGTCATCACAATTTTTAACCATTTAACGTGAATCACCGTTTATAAACGGCTGCAGCTGTAAGTGGATGTACCGGGGTATAGCCTGCAGCTACAGGCTATACCCCGGTACCGTTTTTTAGAGCAGGCAGCCAGCTATCCAGCGATAACGGCCGATCCGGCTCAGAAGCCACTCAGTCCTTATCCCAGGGAGTGGGAGGGGCCATCCCCCCTCCCGCCACCGTCTGCCGCTCTTCTCCGGTCTCCTGTCCCACCGGGAGACCGGAGCTCCGATCCAACACTTCTGGCCACTGTGTGGAATCCCTGTGGAAGCCGGAATTGGCTTCAATCGGGACCTCTTTGTACATTTCCGGAAGCAACGTCACTTCTGGTTTACTCGGCGGCAAACAGCGCCGGTTTTAAAAGAATTACAGTATTCAGAATCGCCGTTTTTGGCGATCTGAATACTGTGAAGTGCAACAGTACAAACAGTGTTAAAAAAAAGTAAAATAAATAAAAAAAAAAAAAATTTAAAACACCACCGTAATCGGGAGCTCGTGCAGCAAAGAAAACGCATACGTAAGTCATGCCCGCATATGAAAACGGTGTTCAAACCACACATGTGAGGTATCGCCGCGATCGCCAGAGTGTGAGCAGTAATTCTAGCAAAAGACCTCCTCTGCACCTCTAACCTGGTAACTGTTAAAACCCTTTAAAGCATCGCCTATGGAGATTTTTAAGCACTGGAGTTTGTCGCCATTCCGCAAGTGTGCGCAATTTTCAACAATAACATGTATGGTATCTATTTACTCTGTGTAACATCCTATTTCACAATATACAAAAAATGCGGCTAACTTTACTGTTGTCTTATTTTTTAATTTAAAAAAAAATACATTTTTTCCAAAAAACATTGAGCTTGAAAGACTGCTGCACAAATACCATGTGACAAATAGTATTGCAACGATTGCCATTTTATTCTCTAGGGTGTTTGAAAAAATATATATAATGTTTTGCGGTTCTAAGTAATTTTCTAGCAAAAAAAAATTATTTTAACTAGTAAACAACAAGTGTAAAACAGGGCTTAAGTGGTTAAACTAATTTACAACAGCAGGTCCTGTTCCTGCGTCCAACAAGAGTAACTGCAAGAGGTTACAGTGTTCTGGCACCGCCAGCACCCAAGGCCCAATTTTTCACCACCTGTTTGACTGGGGGATTTTATCACAATTTTTTAACAAATTTACAACAGCAGGGTCCGTGCCAAAATTTAAAAAAAATGTCATGGGGTTCCCCCCCAAAATCCAAACCAGGCCCTTCAGGTCTGGTATGGAATTTAAGGGGAACCCCGTGCCAAAATGTAAAAAAAAATGACGTGGGGTTCCCCCCAAAATCCAAGCTAGGCCCTTCAGGTCTGTTATGGAATGTAAGGGGAACCCCGTGCCAAAATGTAAAAAAAAATGACGTGGGGTTCCCCCCACAATCCAAACCAGGCCCTTCAGGTCTGGTATGGAATTTAAGGAGAACCCCACGCCAAATTAAAGAAAAAAATGGCGTGGGGTCCCCCCAAAATCCAAACCAGACCCTTATCTGAGCACGCAGCCCTGGCATGACAGGAGGGCGTGGGGATGAGCGAGTGCCCCCCCTCCGAACCATACCAGGCCACATGCCCTCAACATGGGGAGGATGCTTTGAGGTCGCCCCCAAAGCACCTTGTCCCCATGTTGATGGGGAGAAGGGCCTCATCCCCACAACCCTGGCCGGGGGTTGTGGGGGTCTGTGGGCAGGGGGTTTATCAGAATCTGGAAGTCCCCTTATGTGAATAGGTATGGGGTACATTGTACCCCCTACCCATTCACCAAAAAAGTAGTGTAGTGTATAAAAAAACAAGAGGCAGTTTTTGTCAAGTCCTTTATTTTGTGAAATAGCTCTTTCTTCTTTCTTCCTCCATCTTCCCCTGGCCCGGTCCTTCTTCTGGTCTTCTGCTTCTTCTTTTAGTCTTCTTGCTTTCTCTCTTCATCTTCAATCTTCATCTTCTTCTTCTTTCACCGCCGCCGCTCTCTCCGCTGCTGCAGTCTGGCCCCTGCACGTCTCCCAGAATGGGCGGTCTTCACAATGACAGTACTTTTATAAGAAGGGCTTTATAATAAAGGACTTGTCAAAAACTGCTTCTTGATTTTTTTTACACTACACTCCTTTTTTGGTGAATGGGTAAGGGTACAATGTACCCCAAACCTATTTACATAGGGGGGCCGGGATCTGGGGGCCACCATATTAAAGGGGGCTTCCAGATTCCAATAAGCCCCCCCGCCTGCAGACCCCCACAAGCAAAGGCCAGGCTTGTGGGGAAGAGGCTCTCGTCCCCATCAACATGTGGACAAGGTGCTTTGAGGTGGGGGGGCAGAGCCTTCCCTCCCCCAAAGCACCCATACTCCCCATGTTGAGGGAATGTAGCCTGGTACAGTTCAGGAGGTGGGGCACTCGCTCATCTCAATGATTAGAAGGACACAGTGTTCTCAGGTACCTAACTTTCATTTACAAATAGCCGGCCGAAGATCTACTGAAATTTACAAGACAGGATTGCTGCAAGCACACCTATTCATCCACTCCCCAGTTATATACTCAGGGCTGTTCACTTGGTATTATTTAATCTCCTAAGAACTCTCTAAGTTAGAACAGGAGGAGTTAGATAGATAATTACTGTTGCTTAATATAATTACATAATACTGAGTTAAACTGCCATTTAATTATATTTTATACCTGCATGCTATAGATTAGTACCATTTGAACTGCATTCCTCTGAGTGGTATCTATATACCTCCGGTTTACCTAATCCTGTATGATTCTCATTGTTTTACATTGATTATCACCAAACATTATTGAACCATATTGCTCTCAGTGAGACCACAGGTGGTTGCTTAAACTCAATTGGAGAGTTATACTGTTTAATTTATTACCATTGCTGGGGGAGTACAGGGAGTGGTGAAAGCTATTGAAGTAACTGTTCCTTTTATTCCTCAGATAGATAAAGATTAACTTGTGTGTGAAAATTTGTGATTTCTAATCAATAAGTTCTTTTAGCCAGTTATTTTGTGAAGTTGTGGCCTATTTCTTGATCACCTAAAGGTCATCATTTCGTATAAAATAAGAGTTGGGTAAACACTTTAAACTCAAACTGTGGTCTGATCTCCATTACTGAAAGAGTATCAGTATTAATGGAACATTGCATTATGAGTGAACCCAGAGTGTCAGGTGTGTTGGAGGACTCCCAGAATGGGTAAGCTCAAGGGGGAATTAATTCTTTAAGCAACCCTCGAGGGGGCAGCGCTACACAAATCACAGGGGTTAATTTACTAAAGAATTTACCAATTATGATGCTAGACCTGAAGGGACAAATTATCCATGTGAAGTCACAAGAAGCTAGTATTTATGCCATTATTAAAAAATCAACCATAAAATATTGCGCTTGTGATATACCACAATTAAATGAGAGCTGCACCACTAACGTAAGATATTTTTTACTATAAATAATATAAATCTACATGCACTATAAATCAAAATAGGTCTCAAAAGCTATAATGTCTTCTTCCGCATTGGTCACATATGGAGGACAAATGGAAGCAGTTCCAGACAGGACACGAGGTAACGTCAGTCTTCTGTCCTTAAACCGTCCATGTCAATGGCAGTAATTCCAATAAAGAGATAAATGCTAATAGTGTAAAACCTCTTTACAAGCTGCATTTATTACAAAATACTGCACTTACATGGTTCCAGAAACAAATCAGCATAAAACATAAAAAAATATGTTCCAATTGATAAAAAGCAATCACTGCTATTATGCTATTATTGTTCTATAATGTACATGTTCAAATTGTTTTATTAAATTGGGAACCGTTTAGTGAAATTTCATGACTAAATATGGTCCATAACATCACCCAGGACCTCTGACTACTTTCTTTACATTACCGCAGCAGCCAGGGAATTGTCATTTAGAGACAATGCAACAGGTCAACATCATTGGGTGGCAAGTCATCATGTCGGCAGTTAAACATCATCAGGTGGCAGTTGACAATGGATTTACATAGTTGGATGATTAATGATGGACGTACGGATGTACATTGGAAAAGGCAGAGTTAGATTCTTACCGGTAACTCTGTTTCCAGTAGTATTCTGGTGCTGCCCTTGAGAGATGGGTTCCTCCTCCCAGAAACAGGAAACACATTGTCAAAATATCTTTAAAAGGCGGTCCCTCGGGTCCCTGGTCAGTTGTCCCCGAGAACCGAAGGCCGGAAATCTGAAAGACATAAAAAAACAACACACACCACAACCCCCAAGGTTAGACATTAGGGTAGGAATGTGCTGCCCCGGAAGACTACTGGAAACAGAGTTACCGGTAAGAATCTAACTCTGCTTTTCCCCCAGTCGTCTTCCGGGTCAGCCCTTGAGAGGATAATCAAGTACTCACCAGACTAGGGTGGAACCACAGCCTGGAGGACTTTCCTCCCAAAGGCTTGTTCCTGGTTGGATATAAGATCCAGCCTATAATGTTGGACGAAGGTAGAAAACCTCGCCCACGTTGCCGCTCTGCAGATTTGCTCAGGAGTAGCTCTTGTTCTCTCTGCCCAAGTAGTTGCTGATGCTCTTGTAGAATGAGCCTTTAAGTCTCTAGGTGGTATCATCTGCATAGTCTTATAACATTCTACTATGGCGGGCTTTATCCATCTTGCAAAAGTGTTTTTGGATGCTTGTTTTCCTTTCTGTTTTCCGGCATATAGGACAAACAAGGCATGCAAGGATCTAAAGTCATTGGTGATCTCCAGATGCTGTAGAACACACCTTTTGACATCTAGAAGTGCTAGCTCTTGTTCCTTACTATTTTTTGGTGTGGTACAAAAAGACGGCAAAATTATGTCCTGAGATTTGTGGAAGGTCGATGATACCTTCGGCAAAAACCCCGGATTGGTTTGTAGGACAGTTCTATCCTCATAGATTTTTAGAAATGGTTCTCTCACTGATAGGGCTTGTAGTTCTCCTATCCTCCTGGCTGTTGTGACAATGCTACCCTTCCTTATCGTGCCCCAGTATGTTAGACCACCACCGTCTAACAGCCTGTCCACTTAGACACAAAAACCGGTCACCACCTGGTGCCTACCTGTGCCCCGCTGGTGCCTCCATTCCTGGGTGCTTGGGCAGAAGGAATGTCATCCTCTTCCTGCATCCCTGTATGTCTTGTGGCGTCCGCTCTGCACCTGCAGTCTTGTCCACAAACACTCCACCAGCCGGCCGTGCCTTTAAAGAGTTTGGACCAGGTCCCCGGCGCACACCAATGACTTTGCGCGTCTTCCGGGTCAAGCCAGCTTCCGGCCACGGGTACACACCCCCCTCCGCTGGAACTAGCCAAGGGGACGGCGTATCGACACCTATCTCCACGCCTGGGCACAGAGGATAGCAGAAACCGGGATCCCTCCTGCCTTCCCGCCTAGGAGGATTGCTATTCCCGTCCTCCTCCACCAACATGTGGTAATGGTAAGGCCTCTGCCCCCATCCACCGGCTCACCCTCCTCCACACGCTGCTCTCCTGGATGACTGCCTGGTTGTCAGCCCTTGGGAGATGGAGCCCTCAGGTCCTACTGGCAACATGTCTCCTCCGGCCAGAGGAAACACTAAAACTGACCGTGGACCACCTTTTAAAGATATTTTGGCAATGTATTTCCTGTTTCTGGGCGGAGGAACCCATCTCTCAAGGGCTGACCAGGAAGATGACTGGGGGAAACATTGTTTACATTTTTTTGTTTATTAAAGGCATATTAATGTACCCAGTACTCATTCCCCCTGTGCGCCCCTCTTTTCGAACCATGCTCGACCAAATGCTTTTCAACATGGGCAGGAAATCTTGTGGGGGGGACTGGTGGTTGAGGAACCAGAGCCTCTTCCACACATCCGATCATCAAGAAGATGAGGGGGTTTGTGAGTGGGACTTATTGGAATCTGGAAGCCCCCTTATAATAAGAGGGCCCCCAAATACCTGCCTACATCCCGAGGAAGGACTATGGATTAATTGGTACCCCCTTATTGCCCATTCCCAAAAAATGTCAAGTGCAAATTAGCAAACATACACAGTGATAAAGTGCCTAAATTTTTAGTCTTTAAACAGTGGTTTTGCACATAGTAGCCCAGATCCTCCTCTTCTTGGGTCCCACGCCTCTGCTCCTGGCCCCTCCCTCCTGTCGAGTGCCCCCACAGCAAGAAGCTTGCTATGGGGGCACCCAAGTCGAGCCGCTGTTCTGTGTGTCCATTCAGGCACAGAGCTGTGGCTTGGACCCACCCCGTTCTCTCCTTTTTGGTTCACTGACTTTGATTGACAGCAGCGGGAGCTGCTCTTGTCCCCATGTTGATGGGGACAAGAGCCTCTTCCCCACAACCCTGGGCTGTGGTTGTGGGGGTCTGCGGGCGGGGGGCTTATCGGAATCTGCAAGTCCCCTTTAATAAGGGGGCCCCCAGATCCCGACGCCCCCCCCCATGTGAATTAGTATCGGGTACATCGTACCCCTACTACTTTACCAAAAGTGTAAAAAAAGAAAAAAAACACAGGAGACAATTAGGGACAAGCCCTTTATTAAAAAAGAAAAAATAAGTGAAAAATATATAAATATAATATACTTTCCTGTCTATTTAAAAAGGCTAGTAGCATAAGGAATAAAAATTGTTATTATTGATTGTGAGAGTTTAGTTCTGCTTTATATAGAAATACCCCCCAATAATTGAATGTCCCCACAATATAAATCCCTTGTCAATTATGTCATCCAGTGATTTAAATGCCACGTGAATAATGGCAACCTGCCACTCGATGATTCCCTGTTGGCACGATGACCCACCGCATGACAACGTTGTCCCACCACTGCTCACAGGTGTTGAGATGATCACAAGTTTAAGATAGGTACACGCTTTTCCTATTGGGAAGGTCATGTCTATCAGCTTGATAAAATTAGTTCTAAACCCAAAACATTTCCATGAATTCCATATAATGGCCCAGATCCCGTTTTCAAAGCAGTGTTTCCTCTGCTTTTTTAGGACATTTTGCAATCAGAATAATCAGAATCAGAAGGCATCTACAGTATAAAATATACTGGGCTGAAATTAAATTTTTATTCTCTTTCATGCTGAAAATAAACTTCTCAAGATGAAAGTGCAGAGTAACATTCCCTGTGATCTTGAGGAGAAGGTTATAAAACGAGCTCAGTCAGAGATTTCAGAATATGGCTCTTGATACCAGCTGGAATCTTCAGAACATTCTGCTGCCTAGTTATGCCTCTTTCAGAGTTTCAACTTCTTGTAACTAAAGATAGATTTACAGTATATCGTATGAAACAAGAAAAAATGCCCTTTGTTCAGCTGCAATCGTGGGCTTAACAAAAGGTTATGAACTTTACATTTATGGGTTAAAGAGAAATCCTTCTTAAAATAGGAGACATTTTTCATGCAGTTACTTACATAGGGTAATACTTGTAAAAATATATATTTTACTCTGCAGAAAGACCTAGGCTTCATTAAAGTCCTCTATGCAATATGGCAGCCTTACTCTCAGGGTTGACACTTACCATTTATAAAACCTGTCATTTCTCTATTAATTTCTATAATTTCTCTTCTCTCTTTTTTAATACTTTATTTTCAATTTATTTTCTTACATGGGAGTGAGTCAATAAAAGAATTTATAGCATTTGTCAAAAAATAAAAACAGACAGCTACAATACCAAGAGTCGTAGTAGAACAGGTAAATGGAGCAGCAACAGTGATATAAATGAGAGAAGACTGAAGATAATGCCCTCCAACTCCTTAAGCAATCATTCCTACAATTATAAATGACTCGTGTACTGTACTGTCCAAGGCTGCAGAGTGTCACCCGATGCTTCCCCAATTTTACTAAAACATACAACTTTCCTAAAGGGGAAAAAAAACCCAGACTGATGGAAGCATCTATGTTTCACCACCACCACTAGGAAGAGAAAATACACCTTTCATCTGGCTTACAAAAGTAAAAGTATTATGTATAACCGTGATCAAAAAAGTGAAAGGATACTGGGAGTCCATAAAAATAGGATTAAATTATAAGAAATAGAGAAAAACATAATGCAAAAAGAGGAGAGAAAGAAAGGGAAGGGTTGGGGGAGCGAGTATTGGAGGACAAGGTTCTTTATGAGTTTTTAAATTTCTGTCATGTCTGAATTCTGCTTTGCATTGGTGATGCCTTCCGTGCATGCACACTGGTCGCCAAGCAACCATTGTTGAAGCATGCAAGTTCACATTGGGCTATCTTGTGTATATGTAGCACCCTCTAGTAGTGTGCTAGAGAGTATAGGCAAATTTAGGCAGGCCTTTTTGTTTGCTAGGCATGTTTGTTTTGATTCTGGGCTGGGAGTGGCTCAGGGTAGTGCTGGGTGACTCACAGGTGGTGTCATCTGGACCTCCCACTTCTTCTGAGAATCTTCTGGTGCTTTCTGGAAAGAGAGCGGAAGTGGAGCCACCTGGGGTACTTTGAGGAGCCCTGACCAATCCCCAACCTGAATTAGCAGGGGGCAGGCCTCTTTAAATATCCTGTCAGCCTAGCTGGGGAGGAGTTGTCGGGTGGAAGAGCTGGAGTGAGAGAGTGCGGAGGCTGTTGGGGCCCTTGAAGGGGCTTCCCAGTCTGGGGGGGGGTTACTTTGAACCTGGGCTTGGGTGCAGTAGGGATCTTCTTCAAGAACACGTAAGGAGATCCTGGAGCAGAGGCACAAGAAAGAGCAAGGAGAGGAAGCAGGAGACAGCACTGCTAAGAGTCTCCAGGGAGGACAACTGGTCACAGCCAGGAGGGCCGGTGAGTGAGGCACAGTTGGGAGGACTGGGGAGGCATGCCTGAGTGGACTGGGATCTTGCAGTCTGAGATAGGTGCAGGACCAGAGGACTGGACTGCAAGGGGAAGGGGCAGTGGAAAGGGGCAGCGGCAGCCAGGAGGGCTATCAGGGCCTGAAGAGGGCTAACTGAGATCAGTAGCTGCAGAGAGGACAGCTAGCACAAGGACTTTTGCTATTTTCTCTGCTACACCATAGGGGCCCGCGGTCCCCGCTTGTAAAAGGCATTTGCTGAGGCCTGGCTGAGCCAGTGTCAGGCCTACCCATATAAATGTGCTAGCTGGTCCTGGGAACTAAGTAATGTGCTGGAGGTGACAAAAAGTAACAGTTTACAGCAAGTGATGTGCTGGAAGAGTAAGGAGAGGTAACTTTAAGCAAGAGTGTGCAGGAGGAAGTTGAAGGAATATGTACAGGGAGTGTACATAGTTTGTGCCAAGCCAATTGCTATTGAATCAATTGCTATTGATCCATTACTGGGCATCCCATATACTCCATCCCCATCCAAATTATATTCCTCAATAAAAATTAAAAAAAACAAAGTTCAGTGACTGTTTCATGACTCAGAGTGCCTGAAGTGAATGCATCAGCATCCCCTACGGGGGGGTACCGATACATATACAAATATATCCCAGCCAACCATCTTTCCCCCAAGTAGGTTCAGCAAGAGCTTTCCCCAAGTAGGTTCAACAAGTTGAGCAGTGCTGCTGTGAATCATTTTTGGTTAGAACAGTAGTTTTTTGAGTCATCTCTGGTGCCATGGTTTCTGGAGCTGAGAAGCAAGTGTGGGACTGATGGAGCCATCCCAAAGCTAGATCTAGCAAACAAAGAGCACTGCCTACCCCAGTCTGAAGTTACAGCCTAGCTCCCGATAACATCAATGTATCATCTTTAAAATCTCCCATCTTATTTTATGTAGATTTTAACTCCTTCCCTTTTTCACCAGCTTTATCCTGGCATATCAGTATAATGTACATTTTCCTAAAGTAAAAAAGAGTAATCAGAGGAACTGTAACATTTGATTTTTTAGGGAAGAGCATGCTGTATGGTTACAATACATCTGATGATCAAACTACATCAGAGCATTTTCCCAGTCCCATGACTTACACCGAGCCACAGTTACACAATTATCCATGTCTTCCAACCAGCTGAGATGAATATAAAGATAGGGGTTTAGACTTAACCCTGCCTAATTATATGTAATAAGACATTCTTTCATTTCTTTGTGACTTTGAAGGCCAACTACAGAACCTCACTTTGAAAACTTACAACATTTTCTGGAAAGGCAACAATAACTGCTTGAGTATACTTACAGTTGTATGCAAAAGTTTAGGAACCCCTGACAATTTCCATGATTGTCATTTATAAATATTTGGGTGTTTGGATCAGCAATTTCATTTTGATCTATCAAATAACTGAAGGACACAGTAATATTTCAGTAGTGAAATGAGGTTTATTGGATTAACAGAAAATGCGCAATATGCATCAAAACAAAATTACACAGGTGTATAGATTTGGGCACCCCAACAGAAAAATCACATCCACAGATATTTAGTAGAGCCTCCTTTAGCAGACATAACAGCCTCTAGATGCTTCCTATAGCCTGTAATGAGTGTCTGGATTCTGGATGAATGTATTTTGGACCATTCCTTCTTACAAAAGATCTCCAGTTCAGTTAGGTTTGATGGTTGCCGAGCATGGACAGCCCGCTTCAAATCACCCCACAGATGTTCAATGATATTCAGGTCAGGGGACCTCTTGTTATGACCAAAATGAAGCTTGTCCAAATGTGCGTTTGCATACCTCAAGCGACTCCGTTTGTGGCGTGCGTGCAAAAAAGGCATCTTTCGCATCACTCTCCCATACAGCTTCTCCCTGTGCAAAGTGCACTGAATTGTTAAACGATGCACAGTGACACCATCTGCAGCGAGTTGATGTTGTGGGTCTTTGGAGGTGGTCTGTGGGCTGCTGTTGACCGTTTTCACCATCCTTTGCCTTTGCCTCTCCAATATTTTATGTGGCTGCCACTTCTGTCCTTAACAAGAACTGTGCCTGTGGTCTTCCATTTCCTCACTATGTTCCTCACAGTGGACACTGAGAGCTTATATCTCTGCAATAACTTTTTGTAGCCTTCCCCTAAACCATAATGTAATACAATCTTTGTTTTCAGGTCATTTGAGAGTTGTTTTGAGGCCCCCATGTTGCCACTCTTCAGAGGAGAGTCAAAGAGAACAACAACTTGCAAATGGCCACCTCAAATGCCCCTTCTCATGATTGGATGCACCTGTCTATGAAGTTCAAGGCTTAATGAGCTCACCAAACCAATTGTGTGTTCCGATTAATCAGTGCTAAGTAGTTACAGGTGTTCAAATCAACAAAATGACAAGGGTGCCCAAATTTAGGCACCTGTCTAATTTTGTTTTGATGCATATTACACATTTTCTGTTAATCCAATATACCTCATTTCACTACTGAAATATCACTGTGTCCTTCAGTTATTTGATAGATCAAAATGAAATTGCTGATCCAAACACCCAAATATTTATAAATGACAATCATAGAAATTGTCAGAGGTTCCTAAACTTTTGCATACAACTGTAAAAGCAAAGGACATTTTTGCATTGATCCTGGTGTAGCTACATGGTGTAGCTATAATTGATTTAGTTCAGCTAACAGTCACCTCATGTCTTAAAATATATGTAACCCCTTCTTTTATTTGCTCACTTTTGGTCTGTTAAATATATCACTGTAAACAGTTTGTTATTCTGCATGATAAAAAAAACTTGTTGATCTCGTCAAAAAACTCAAATCTGTCCTGGTAAATCAAAGCTGGACAGGGATAAAACAAGATAAGTGAATTGTTTTACAAAGATATATTGCATTTATATATGTTTTTTAATTTTTCCTTTACATACACAATAAGAGTACTCAAAAGACATGAAATTAGATTTTCACCCTTGACATTATAGACTGATTATGCTCTGTCTATCCCTTCTCTGCGTTTGATTGTAAACTGCAACAATTGAAAAATAAAGGAATTATAAAAAAAGACATGAAATGACAGTCATCCAATCTAGTCATATTTTCCAATGACATAATCTTGTATGTGATGTACAAACAGACTGCCAACCAACAGTAATTGAGGGAGTGATGGGACAGGTTAGAATACTGTTCAAGCACTGCAGCAAGCAAAGGGAACCATTATGATTTGAAACAAGCAATGATCCTTTAACCTCCACCAGGAAAAGTGCAGCATCACACATCGTAACACAACTTCTATTCCAGTAAGTACTCCTAATTAAAAAAGTACCTTCTTTTGCTCTCAGCCTTCTCCATATCTCCAAAGTCTTTTATTTTTGCTGCTTCCTATTAGAGGGTGGCTATGTTCATTCTTCATGATTTCGCTGTCCAAAGAGGGACTATGACTATAGAATGTGCAGTGTTCACAGAGCAGGGCATATGGCCTCAACTAACATGTACTGCTTATTCTAAGAGGATGTTACAGAGGATGTTACAAGGAGGCAGAAAAACACAATAAAGCCTAGTACACACGGGCCAAATGTGGGGCAACATCAGCTGGTTCAATAAAAACCGTTCAACATTCAGCCCGTGTGTATGGCAGCCGGCCAGCTCCCGAGCAGCACTCTAATCCAATGGCCGTCCCCCTGTCAGAACACAAAAGAACAGCAGGGGAGATTGCCGCACTAAGGTCAGATTGTTAGTACAGCGGCTCCGACCGGAGCTGTCAGTTTTTTATATTCAACCCGCCGAGTTGATTTAAATAAAACTAGTGGTGAGTACCAGACTTTAGGAACCATTTCATGAGAAATAGATTGCAGGGTCATTAAGTAGTGGATGTTTATGGTTTATTTTTGTTGAATAAGGATATTGTTTAATGTTTAGGTTCTGTTCTTGGACACCACCTCTTTGGGTCACTTGATAACCACCCACACTTGTGCCCTCCTCCATGACTTTTCCATCAAGATCAATGATGCAACTAACAGTCCCTCCCCTCATGCTGGGGTACTAGGTGTAATCCTAGACTCTGGGTTCAATAAAAATCAGCACACAGTAGATGATGTGAATGAAGACAAGACAACAAGACACATACATTTTTTTTTAAATCAAGCTTTATGTGACCCACACTCACTAGGGATGAAGAAATCTGGTGAGAATCCATTGAGTCTAATTTATGAGTGTTTTTTAAGCGCTGGTTTATGAGACACAATCCTAGACTCTGACCTATCCTTTCGGCTCCAAACTCAATCACTGTCAAAAGCTTGTAGACTTCAACTCCATAACATCTCTAAAATGTACCCCTTATTTAACTAATGAAACCCCCAAAGTACTCATTCACTCCCTTGTTATCTCTCACCTTGACTATTGAAACAAGTCTATCATGAATGCTGCTGGCTGCCAGACTCATCTACCTTACCAACTGCTTAGTGTCTGCCATCTCCCTCCGCCAATCCCTCCACTGGTTTCCAATCGCCCAGCGAATTAAATGCAAAATACTAACAACAGCATACAAAGCCATTCACAACTCTGCCTTGAGCTACATCACCATACTTGTCTTCAAATATCCCTTAAACCATCCTCTCTGCTTCTCCCAAGACCTCCTGCTCTCAAGCTCTCTTGTCTTCTCCTCCCATGCTCGTCTCCAGGATTTCTCCAGGGCCTCTCTCATCCTCTGGAACTCTCTACCTCAATCTGTCTGGCTATTATCTATTCTGGCCACCTGTAGGTGAACCCTGAAAATGCATCTCTTCAGGGAGGCTATCATGCCTTCAGCTAACAACTGAACTTTTAACTCTTCCATCAGCTCATCCCCCACAGTTATAACCTTTTGTACCACTTACCCCACCCTATTAGATTGTACGTTCTTTTTGAGTAGGGCCCACTTAACCCTCTTGTATTGTATTGTACTGTAACTGTGCTGTCTCCCTTTAGATTGTAAAGCACTGCGCTAACTGTTGGCGCTATATAAATCCCAATTAATAATATAATCATAGTGTCACTTTAAGCTGCTTTCAGCAGTTCCGCTTTATATCCTTTGGATGTTTCCCATAGGCGCACCATCCCACTTTATAAGGTGTATTTCACACAAGTATTTTTCCAGCATAGACAACAAATGCATTTATTCCTTGTTGTAACCTACATAAAACCCCTTGTTATGCACTGGTCCAAATCATTTGGTGGAGGGAGGATTATGGTGTGGGGTTGTTTTTCAGGGGATGGGCTTGGCCCCTTAGTTCCAGTAAAGGGAACTCTTAACGCGTCAGCATACCAAGACGTTTTGGCCAATTTTTATGCTCCCAACTTTGTGAGAACAACAAAAACAAGATCCGGCCTGGTCAGTGTCTAGGGATGTGTGAAATATGGTGTGATTGAGGGCAGCTATAAGTGAACTACTACTACCAGCCCCTCTCAAGGAAGCACATGGCTACATTTGGGGGCTAGTTTTCCAGGACTACTGTAAGGTTGCGAGTTGTCACCCATAACAATCGCAAGAGAACTGAGCCAGGGGAATGTGTTAGCTGTTTTATTGTTGATGCGGATTTAACTGGAATAAAGACTGTGTGCTCTGCTCATGAACTGTGCTAAATAAGTGTGCCGCTGTCCATAGCAACCAGTGGGAGCCGTCAACAGTTTGCTACCTGCTTACCCAGTCGCTCCAAAACAGCATTGGGGACAGACACTTAGAACATACCAATCCTGAATTCAGTGACTTTGTACCATGTGTCGTTGTCCGTGGCAACCACGGCTGGTGAGCGCACCCATGGATTACAAATATGTCCCGCACCATGTCACGGCCGGACGCTCCCACTGGATTACAAATATGTCTAGTGTTGTGCTAAAGCTGGGCATTACAAGTACTTGACAAATGACTCCTCCAAATCCGGCAAACAGTAAATTATGCCTGAGACTGTTCTTGTTGCTAGGGGGAGAGACTGTGTTTGAGGTATTCCTTCCAACAGAACAGTGGATACTACAACCTACTGTTGCCACCGGTAATTGCTGTCCGAGTCAGCAAGTCTAGACGTGTCCTGCTAGTGTCAGAGTGTCTGTAAAGTTTCGTCCTTCACACAAGGGGTTACAGCATCGTGGCACGCAGGAATCCTGACTATCAGGACATTTGGCGCCAGCTCATCTGGTAACACGGGGGCAGCGGCACGCCCTGGAAGAAGCTACGCGCCTGTATCTAGCATCAGTCACGAGGAGAAAGATGGCGGAAGGTGGGAGACTGCTTCCAGCATTGACCTGGTTGTCGAATAGGCCGCAACGGACCCTGGTGGACATAGGGGTCTGGTTGGAGCCATGCGGGGGGAATCGCCCTGGGAGTCATCGATGGGATGGAGCGGCTGTGGTGAGTGTTTTATCTTGTTTACATGATGTGATTAAAGTTATGAAAGAGAGCATTAGATCTGGCATTTATTTTTTATGGACCTGATGTGATTTGTGGATTTGATGCGGTTCCAATTAAAACGCATGGTGGAAGCTGGAAGTGCGAAGGCTTGCTTCTAAAAGTGATGTGACCTCTGGGAGGTCAAATCTGTGAGGTGAGAGGCTGGAGTGACTGGTGGAGGGGCACTGCTACACACCTTTGCTTTTATTTAGCCTCACCTAGCTGTCACGATGTACCACTTCTTATACATGGATATCGTTAAGAAATGGACTATTGCATATATATATTATATATATATATAATGTTTTTGTGTGAATTTTAGCGCTCCACATTTATACCTATATTATTTTTTGATGGAGCGGCTGTGCCTTGTCTGCCCGGACTGCCGAATGCTAACTATGGATGTCGCTGCCTGGGCCTGGTGTGGCCATTGTGATGCTCCTCTCACCCGGCGGGTATCGATAGAGCAGGAGCCACAATATTACTCGTGGACCTGCAATCAATGCTTTGCTGTCTGCAGCCGCCGAAGTCCCGGAAGGTCGGATCGGGCCTGATGATATCGCCTCAAGGCGGAGCAGAGTTGTGGCCTAGCAACTCCCCCGTGAAAATCAAGGATGAAGGAGAAGCAAAGACTGTCGTGGCCTGCAGCCTGGTCGGGAACTAGGGAACCGTAAGTACTGTTGAGCAGGAGCCCCGGGGTCCCTTAATTGACGGTTGTATATCTACCTGCTAGCATTCCTATTAGGCCGGAGCCAGTTGTTGAGGGGGAAGTGCCCCCTGTTGAGCCGGATGAGGATGCAGAGCAGAGGGTCATAGACCGGGGGTCACCCAGACTGTTAATGGAATTTGGGTCCCTTGAGCACCTGGCGGAATGGTCGTCTTATAGTGAGGGGTCGGATGAAGATGAAGCTGAAGGTTCATCAGACCTCTACTTCTCTGATGAGGATGAGAAGGAGCCCTCTCAAGATACCAGTTCAGCAACAGATACCCCCAGTTGTCTCTACCAGACTTTCTTGAACAGGCCCTCCCCCATCCAGACCAGAGGAGACAGGTGTAGAGAACCTGTTAACTCAATAATGATGTTTTAAAAAAAAGGCATGTGTAGCAGGGAGCTGGTTATCTTAAGTGCACCATGAGAAGACACTCTGCAACATTGCTGCAGTGAAACTGTTTCCTTCTAGTCGTGCCAGCTAAGATTCTGTGTCATCACATCCTGCCAGCAAAGTGTTTACCACCAGGGGAGCAAAGCATACAGGGAATTGTAGTCCAAGGGCTCAAGTGGCACATTCGTTTGAATTGCTGGGGGGCTACAACTCCCAGCCCACTGGGAGTAAAGAGCAGGCTGCTGGGAGAGGATATAAAAAAGCTTGTCTAGGCCTAGATCTCTCTATTCTGATGCCAGCCTGGATCTGCAAACAGGGGCTCTGTGTTGGAGAGTGCTGAGGCTGAGTTGCGGCCTGCACAAGAAGAGTTAACACGAGGTAGGAGACCAGAGCAGACTTAGCTGAGAGGTGATGCCTCCCAGGTCACATTGATCCAGGAATCCACAGCCGGTGGACAGCCGGGACATCCAGCCTGAGAGAGGGGGATCCCAGGTGTGTATCCAGACGCACCTGCAACAACAGTGTGAAGCATTCCAGTGTGAGGTGACCAGCCGGGTCACTAGAAGAGCCTGCCTGTTCCAGGACGTTCATTCGGGCCTTGATTGCAGGATTGGGTTAGGGGGCATTTGCCCATTTGCAGGAAACAAGGACACTGCACACAGATACAGTGGTATGAACACTGTATACAGACATCATTGCTCTTAGTAACCTTGCTGACACCTGTAGTGCTACAGGACAAAAGGCTATTTAGATAAAGAGACACTGTATACAGACATCATTGTTCTTTCACCCTGCTGAGGAAGATCTTGCATTCTCTACTTGGTAATCCAGGCCAGTTGTGTTGTTTGGCCCTGCTATTCAGGAGTTTAAGTGCACCAACAAGAGTGGCTAGCTGAAGATACAAAGCCTCATCTTTCTTCAAAGGGACTGAAGCTACTAGTGCCATATGGGCCTGCACACGCATACCCTGGGTTCTGTATATGCAGTGGGTGTGTGGGACAGTTTATCTGGGAAGCTAAGCCATTGAATATTGAACTGAGTACAGTGATTGTAGCTGGGCCTGTGGTGTCAGAGGACAGAAGAGAGAGGTCTGACAGAAAGAGGGTCAGTCTTCTGCTCTCCTTCTGCCTGGACTCATAGAGCCAAATTTTATTAGAGGTAACCAATCCAATATAAAGTGTCATATTGTAAATTTATTTGCCATTTAACCGCGCCTCTGATCTTGGGGACATTCTCAGGTTTGGAATCCCCTGAAAGCAGCCTGAATACAGTATTGAGCTATACTGCTCTTGACCTCAGTTATTGCTCTCCAGTTGCATTACTTGAATATATAGTATACTGTTATTGTCTGTTACCCTTTTCACAGAAATATTGCAGTAAAGATAATTTCTGTGTTTTATCATAACGTGTGTGTTTCTCATTGGTCATTGCACTTACACTATTGCCAGGTGTGTCAAGAGGGGCAGAGACTGTTATTGGAGTTGAGAGGCAGAGTACGAAACTGAACATACTTAAGGGGCTCCTCCAGGGGTAGCGCTGCACATGTAAATCATTTTTCTCATGCTGGGTCTTGTATGCAAGAGTTGTCCGATGGGTGCCAATACCAACCCTCGCTTATGAAACTACATATATTTCTGTGCCCCCTCCCTTCACTGGGTTTCTGTGCTTCTCTATGCAATGCAGGTTTTCAGGAAGCTTCAGCCTCAGAACTCCTTTCAAGAGCCCTAAGCCTGATGCAGGCGATGGTCTGACTCTTGGGAGGAGTTATACAAATATAAAAATGCCTTGATGGGTGGGTGTCAGTCTTGAAGGGTGGGCAAGAGTTTGGCACACAGTTGCTGTGTGGTCCCATTGATCTCAATGGGCAAGTTTGATAGAAGGTGTCAAATTAGGCTGCATTCATATCTTTGTGTTCCAGGAATGCACGGCAGAAACACACGTTCCCGGAAACATGCGAAAAACGTCCATTGAGCCTGCTGTGCCATTAATTTTAACTTCTTTACGCCAGCCGAACGCATATATGTGGCCACTTGGCGTTAATGTTCACACAGTGTAAACCACTTACTGTGCTGGGAACACACATACTGTGCATACTAGTGATTGGGAGCTTTCAGATCATTTAGGGGACATTCAGGTCATGTGACCGCTGTGATTGACTGTCACGGCGGTCACATGACCCGAATCCCCACCTCTGCCTCCTGGCTTTTAGAACCCTTAAAGAGGAAGTAAACTTCCTCTGCAGACATTTACCTATAGGTAAGCCTATAATAAGGCTTAACTATAGGTAGTGTAAATATCTCCTAAGTGTGCACTGTTCAGGAGATATTTACTGTACATGCAGCCAGTGACATCACTGGTGCATGCGCTCTGAAGGAACGGGCAGGGGTGCCGTTCCTTCCAAGCCCTGTGCCGTGAATGGCAGTTACCGCTTGCATGCACGGGAGTGACGTCATTGCGGCTCTGGCCACTCACTGCGGTGGAGCCCTGCGGAACTGGAAGAAACTCTGGGGAAAATGTCAGCCGCCTCAGCGGTGTGTGGGTGCCTCTGGAAGGCTTCATTCTAAGGTGAGTATTTCATAATGAGCTAGTATGCAATGCATACTAGCTCATTATGCCTTTGTCTTACAGGGTTTTTCTTTCTTTTTTTAGAGTTTACAACCTCTTTAACCACTTCTGGACTGCCCGCCGTCATTATACGGCGGTACTTTGCTGTTGCATACCGTTGCTATGGTAGCAGATAGCTACCATAACCATCTTTTTAAACAGCGGACGGCCCACTTTCAGATGAAAGTGGTCTCTGTGGGGGATTCGCTGCGAGATCACTTTTATCGGGGGCGGGAGAGGTGCCCAGCCCCCTCCTGCCACTTTCCCGTCATATCCCGTCAGCTTACCGGACCCGCCGGTAGCAGCTGAAACTATTGGGTCCGCTCTCCTCTGGACCTGGATGGCGAGTGAGCGGAAGATGCCGTCCACTCAGCTCCATAGCATTGAAGGGCGGAAGCGACGTCAAATGTCACTACCGCCCATAGCTCTTAAAGGAGAAAACATTTTTTTTTTTATTGCATTTAAGCGTAAATATGAGATCTGGGGTCTTTTTGGCCCCAGATCTCATATTTAAGAGGTCAAAGCATGCTTTTTTTCTATTACAAGGAATCTTTACATTCCTTGTAATAGGAATAAAAGTGATAATTATTTTTTTTTTTCGAAAGGACAGTATAAAAATAAAATGTAAAATAAATAAGAAAAAAAAATTAAAGCGCCCCCCTCCCGCCAAGCTCGCGTGCAGAAGTGAATGCATACAGAAGTCACACTCGCATATAAAAA
The DNA here is from genome assembly GCA_018402905.1 of Glandirana rugosa. Taxonomy (NCBI): domain Eukaryota; kingdom Metazoa; phylum Chordata; class Amphibia; order Anura; family Ranidae; genus Glandirana; species Glandirana rugosa. The sequence continues at coordinate 803,366 of BLSH010098618.1, read as the reverse complement.
CAGTGTTCAAACCACACATGTGAGGTATCGTCGTGATCGTTAGAGCAAGAGGAATAATTTTAGCACTAGACCTCCTCTAACTCAAAAGTGGTAACCTGTAGAAAATCGCCAATGGAGATTTTTAAGTGCCAAAGTTTGTCGCCATAAAAACGAGCGGGCGCAATTTTGAAGCATGACATGTTGGATATCAATTTACTCGACATAACATTATCTTTCATAATATGGAAAAAATTGGACTAACTTTACTGCTGTCTTATTTTTAAACTCAAAAAAGTGATTTTTTTTTAACCACTTCAGCCCTGGAAGGATTTCAAACTTTAGGACCAGAGCACTTTTTGCGATTTGGCGCTGAGTTGCTTTAACTGACAACTTCGCGGCCATGCTACGTTGTACCCAAACAAAATTTGCGTCCTTTTTTTCCCACAAATAGAGCTTTCTTTTGGTGGTATTTGATCCCCTTTGCGTCATTTCTGATCACCGCTATAAACAAAAGAAGAGCGACAATTTTGCAAAAAAAACCCCACATTTCTTAATTTTTGCTAAAATACAAATCCAAAAAAAATATAGAAAACCATTTTTTTCATCGGTTTTGGCCGATTTATATTCTTCCTCATATTTTTGGTAAAAAAAAAATCGCAATTGGCGTTTACTGATTGGTTTGTGCCACGTTTACTGATGATGAGAATTAATTTCTAGGGTTTTTTATTTATTTTTATTTTTTACTAGTAATGGCGGCGATCTGCAATTTTTAGCGGTACTGCGATATTACGGTGAACATGTTGGACCATTTTGACACTTTTTTGGGACTATTGGCATTTATACAGCGATCAGTGCTATAAAAATGCACTGATTACTGTGTAAATGCCATTGGCAGTGAAGGGGTTAACCTGCAGGGGCGCTCTAAGGGTTAACTGTGTTCCCTCACTGTGTTCTAACTGTATTGGTGCTGGGCTGGCAGGGGGAGGGGAGTGATCACGGCTTCCATATACAGGAAGCCTGTGATCACAGCCCTTCTCCCTCTATGAGAAGGGAGATCGGTGTTTACTTACACGGACCTCCGTTCTTTCACTGCGGGGGAGCCATCGCGGGTCCAACCCGCTCCCTGGCCTCCCCGGAAAACAGTGAGAGCAGGAGCCTCCGGCGGCGCGCGCGTGCGCTCACAGTGCACAATCTCACAGCTGCCGTCATATGACGGTGGTTTGCGATATCCAACCACTTTGTCGCCATCAGACACCGGTCGGCAAGTGGTTAAAAAGGCGATTGTAAGACCGCTGCGCAAATACGGTGTGACATAAAGTACTGAAACAGCCGCCATTCTATTCTCTAGGGTGTTTGAAAAAAAAAAAAGTATATATATATATATATATATATATATATAAAATGTTTGGCTACCCTGATTTTAACTCGTAGCCACCTAATCTCAAAAAGAAGCTCAGTCCTTAAAGCAGAGTTCCACTCAAAAGTAGAACTTCCGCTTTAAGACCTCCTCCCCAGCTCCTGATGGTGAAACAGAGCTTTTGGATGGGGAGGGGGGATGGGGATACCCAATTTTCACGACAAAGTGGAAAATCTCCTTCCGCCTCCCTCCCGAAGTCTTCTGGGACACAGGACAGGTCCTAGAAGACTTCGGGACCAATCACAGAGCGCAGCGCCGCTCGCACATGCGCAGTGCATGCCCAGCTATAAAGCCTCTAGCTGCCATGGTAGCAATGATGGCACCATGGAGGGGAGGGGGGAGATCTGAGGCTCCAGGCTGCCCCATCGCTGGAGCCTGAGACAGGAGAGTGTCTGTTACTTAGAAAACGGTGGAACTCTGCTTTAAGTGGTTAAAGGACCGTGAGGTGGTTGGCAGAAAGGGGGTAATGACGCGCCAAACACTTGCCCACTCCTTCAGACTGCCATTTACTCAAAACATTTTTTTATTTACACTGGTAGCAGTTGTGCATTTTGTCACATGGAAAAACGCATAAAAAAAAATGCACCACGGCGTGCATTGCAAAAACCATAAAAAGGTGAAGGAGCCACTTTGGACTGTTTGTCGCTCATTCCAATGTATGGCCTGCGCTATGCTGTCGTGCAACAAATGCGCTAAAAAATGCATGAAGAAACGCAACGCGTTGCATTACGCAGTTATGAATGGAGCTGCACTAACCACCCACCAGCCCTTTATATGTGAAGTGTCTCCCTCTGTGTTTTGTGCTTTTACCCACCACACACTGCTCCTGCCTATTCTGTACCGTGTCACACTGGGACTGGGCTACACCTCAGTCTAACCTGCAGCAGCCGCTAATGAACCCAGCAAGCACCCCGTACCCTCTATATATACTGACAAGGGAAGGGCGGAACTTCCATCTAGACGCCTCCCCCTTAGACGTGCATTGCGCAGTCCGACCAATGATACTCGGACGGCCGAAAGCGAATAACTAAGGTCGTAAGACCTAACCTATCAAGTTGTGCGTTCCACGGGACCCGGAAGTGGCATGTAGGTCAGAAGGGAATATGCGATTCCATGTGCGGTGATGGTCGGTGAAGCAAATTAGCTGTGTACACAGGCGGTGTGTGATGAATACACGGTGATGTGTGTGTTGTAGCAGCCGTGTGATGAAGGATGGCAGTGCCAGCCATACAGGGCACCGGATACCATCTCCGGAGGATGCTCACCTATTTCCCCCAGGATATCAGCCTCGCCTTCGCCTATGGATCGGCGGTGTTCAGACAGACCGGGGCCTCCCACAGCCATGCCAATGTAAGAGGGGGAATGACAGAGAACTCTCAGGAGGAGATGAGATTATTAAAAGCAGAGCTCTTTTCTTTTTAATTTCTGGCTAAAGTAAGGGAGGGTTATAACATCCATCTATCTAGTGTCCCATTGGGAAGATTTCCCTTCACTTCCTCCTGTCCCATAACCAGACAGGAAGTGAGGGGAAGCCTCTCCAACCTGGGGGAATCCTGGGGTGTAACCAGAATTCGTGTCCCCATTGGAGGATTTCCCCTCTGTTTCTGCTTTGGTGTCAACCCAAAATTTGGGATTCTCTTACGTTTTGTGATAAGCAGGACAAATAGGGTGACTTCCCCTAATGGGGACACAGACAGCAATACAAATGTGTCAGGTGTGCTAATCCATCTCCACTATGCCCAAAACTTAATAAAAAAGTTTTGCCTTTGGTTATACTTTAACAAGTTATTGTGCACAAAGTGACCTTTCATATTTAGGTGGAGTCTGATCGCTGTTTTATCTTGGAGATCTCTCAGCAGACCCTCCTATTCTTCCTTTTCCCATTGGAGATGAGCTCAGGTGTCCTCCAATCTCCTCTCTATCTGAATATCAAAATCACAATGTTTATTTTCCTCCAATCAGAAGAACATTCCCCTCCCTGCAGCACACATAAAAAAAGGGGTGGGATGCTGGTGACACCAGTGCCCTTCTATGGATACCTGCCCATATTTAGCAAATGACATTGGCATTCCCCACCCCTTTGTTTACATGTGATAGGTTAGGAAATGATGCATCCCTCAGCTGATTGGATGAAAATATAAAGCACAGTTTTGATGTTTGGATAGAGATGAGTTCAGAGGATGTCCGAGCAATGATATAAGGCAGCGATCTACAAACTGTGACCCAGGGCTGGATGTGGCCCTTTACTTACCTTTATCTGGCCCTTGGGACACTTTTCTTCCCACTTACACCAACCAACAATGGGTAATTCCTGTTACTGATATCAACAACAAGGCACTAGTCCTGCCAATGACACCCAACAATGGAGTACTACTCCTGCCACTGACACCCAACGCTGGGGTACTATTGCTGCCGCTGACACCCAACGCTGGGGTACTATTGCTGCCGCTGACACCCAACGCTGGGGTACTATTGCTGCCGCTGACACCCAACGCTGGGGTACTATTGCTGCCGCTGACACCCAACGCTGGGGTACTATTGCTGCCGCTGGCACCCAACGCTGGGGTACTATTGCTGCCGCTGACACCCAACGCTGGGGTACTATTGCTGCCGCTGACACCCAACGCTGGGGTACTATTGCTGCCGCTGACACCCAACGCTGGGGTACTATTGCTGCCGCTGACACCCCATGGGACACAATTGCTGTCCCTGACACCCAACGACGGGGCACGATTGCTGTCCCTGACACCCATGATGGGTGTCAGTGGGAGGAATTCCTCTCCTTAATGCCAAAGATGTACTGTTTTTACTCCCACTGTCACCAAGACAATTTCTACTCCCAATGGTCACATTCCGGCCTCCCCTCAAGTCTGAAGTACAGTAAACTGGCCCTTTGTTTGGAGACCCCTGATAAAGTAATGAGTAACCCAGAAGGAAGAGTGGGAGCCCCTAATACGGCCCCTTAAACAAAGTTGTTCCATCAGTCCCTTTTTGACCCGTGGTTGGACAAATTTTAAACAGACTGTGATTTATTCCTATGAGAGCCAGGTCTATGTGGTCATGTGTCCTTTTACAACTGGGACCATTCATACTCCTCGAACGGAACCCACTAAGTTTATGTCTCTGACCACTTTTGCAGGCCTGACTGAGTTTGGGCAGATACAAGCATATGCAAGTCTGGTTACATCCAGCCAAAGGAATGACCTCAGTGTGTATTTTCTCCATAACATACCTGACTTTTATTTCCATCCTGATCTAACCCAGCAAGGGGTCAGCCTATGGATCACTTGCAGAGATGGAATTATTATGCCTGTATGAAAGGACCTTATAATAATTGTGAGAGGTTTGCAGACATGGCAGATCAAATGGAGAAGGGTTAGACGTTCTGTTGTGTTTTCTATCCCTGTCTTTGTTCCCACTGCCAAGATTTCCAATCATTTTTTGGTTAATGCACAGACGGTGAATGGAAATCTATCCAACAGGGACTGAATTTGGACAGAAGATATGTGTTTTCAGGCATTTCCCTGGTGACTGTGTCTCTTTAAAGAGAAACTAAACTAGAGGATGTCCTCTCAAGCTAATGTGATTACTGCCTACATAAGAAAGCTCCATCTAAAGTGATCCTTGTACGTTCAAAGTGTCAAGTGGATTAGCGGATACATATGACCCCTGATATTTATGATTGTGATATTCATGTTATGTTCAAAATATTGGTTGCTGTCTATGATTAAAAAATGATTGTTCTTTTTTTCTATTTACCCGATTACATTTTTGCCTTCCAGAACAACATGCTGGACTTTGTGTTTGCGGTTGATGACCCTGTCACATGGCATACCATGAATCTAATGCAGAACCGGAGTCACTACTCATTCCTGAAATATCTGGGACCCAAACAAATCACTAATGTCCAGAATAAGTATGGAGCCGGAGTCTATTATAACACACTGGTTCCATGTGAAGGCAAGGTATGTCCATCCCTTGGGGTACTGCTGTCCATGATTGTACAATACAATGTCCATGCTGCAAACATTGGTCCTCCAGCTAAAGCAAAAACCTTTTAAGCTGGCCATACATGGATCAAAATTTGACTGCTTCAGCAGGGACCAGCTAATTTTTTAATCCATGTATGGGCACTCTGGTTTTTGCACACGTTGCAAATCTGACGATTGACTTGTGTACAGCCAGCCTGTTGGGTTTTTCCGCTGGCAGAACACAATATCACTGCAGGAGGGATTCTGTTGTCAACACTGACTGTGTTGATGGAGAAATTGAGCAATTTTCTTACCTTCCACCTTGGGTGGAAGGAAAGAAAATTGCATAATCTATGGCCTGCCTGCATAATCTGTACAGTGGGGAAAATAATTATTTGATCCCCTGCAGATTTTGTAAGTTTGTCAAATTACAAATAAATGAAGGGTCTATAATTTTTATCATAGGTGTATTTTAAATGATGGAGACAGAATGTCAACCAAAAATCCAGAAAAAACACATGATACAAATGTTATAAATTGAGTTGCAGTTCAGTGAGTAAAAGAAGTATTTGATCCCCAAGCAAAACAGGACTTAGTACTTGGTTGAGAAACCCTTGTTGGCAAGCACAGAGGTAAGACATTTCTTCTAGTTGGTTACCAGGTTTGCACACATCTCAGGAGGGATTTTGGTCCACTCTTCTTTACAAATCTTTTCTAAACCCTTAGTTTCTTGACTGTCAAAAGTTTCAGCTCCCTCCATACATTTTCTGCAGGATTAAGGTCTGGAGACTGGCTAGGCCATTCCATGACCTTAATGTGCATCTTCTTGAGCCACTCCTTTGTTGACTTGGCCGTATGTTGTGGGTCACTGTCATGCTGAAAGACACATCTTCAGTGTTCTGGCTAAGGGAAGAAGGTTCTTATCCAAGATTTTACTATCCATTGGCCCCTCAATGTGGCAAAATCAGTCTGTACCTGTAGCAGAGAAACCGCCCCAAAGCATCATGTTTCCACCTTCGTGCTTGACAGTAGGGATGGTGTTCTTAGGGTCATAGTTAGCATTTTTCTTCCTCCAAACACAGGGAGTCAAGTTGATGCCAAAGTTGATGCCAAAGAGCTCAATTTTGGTCTCCTCTGACCACAGCACTTTCTTCCAATCCTACTCTGAATCATTTAGATGTTCATTGGCAAACTTCAGACGGGCCTGTACATGTGCTTTCTTGAGGAGGGGGGGGGGGGACCTTGCGTCCCAACTGCCTTGAGGTAATTCACAAGCTCCTCCCGTGTAGTTCTGGGCTGATCCCTCACTTTTTTCATGATCATCCTTACCCCATGGGGAAAAATCTTGCATGGAGCTCCAGACCAAGGGCGATTGATGATTATTTTGTATTTCTTCCATGTGCAAATAATCGCTCCAACAGTTGTCTCCTTCTCACCAAGCTTTTTGCTGATGGTCTTGTAGCCTATTCCAGCCTTGTGCAGGTCTACAATCTTGTGCCAGACATCCTTTGACTGCTCTTTGGCCTTGCCAAGGATGGTGAGGTTTGAATGGAAGAAAGAGATTCTGTGGGCAGGTGTCTTTTATATGCATAATGGGTTGTCATTAGGAGTACCTAAATTGACAGGACTAATCTGTGTACCACATGAGCACATACTGTAGCTGTAGGAGCCAGAATTATTGTTGGTTGGTAGGGGAAGTATTTATTTTACTCACTGAACCAACTCAAATTTATAGCATTTGTATCATGTGTTTTTCAGAATTTTTGGTTGATATTCTGTCTCTTGTCTTTTAAAATACACCTATGATAAAAATTATAGACCCTTCATTTCTTTGTAAGTGGGCAAACTTACAAAATCTACAGGGGAGCAAATAATTATTTTCGCCACTGTAATGAAGAAAGCTGTGTACTTTGTCTTCTCTGATGCACTGTTTAAAGAAAAAACAGGTTTACAGCTTATAAAGTGTGGCCTGCTTTTCTGGTTTCCCGTAAAATAGCCATTGTGGGCAATGCAATTTGATCCTAGAATGAATCTGATACAACTAAAAAAAAAAAACAGTGCACACTCCTGTAGTATTATTAGGTGGAGACACTCGGTGCAACTTCAGCAGATCATTAAGGGGTTTTGTTTTTTTTTTTTATGCTCATAATACATTTGTGGAAATCGCAAGAGTGTGAGGAACAGAGAGGCCGAAGACTTGCAAATGTAATATCCAGCTATCTGTAATATACAGTGGACAACCGCAAAGTCGCGGTTCAGAGTTCGCACCTCAGTCTTTCATGGATTTTTTTTCTCCCCGGCAGATGCAGCCCAGCATTCCCGGATCATAACAGTGTACCACATATAGCTATCTTGAGTATTTTGTTGAGTATCCTTCATTTTGTTGTTCCTAAAGCTCTAAAATGCTGCCCAAATGCCCTGCACCTTCTAAGGCTTCTGGCAATGAACATAAGCACCAGAAGAAGTTTAAAAATGGGCATTTTTTTGACCACATCTGAAATTCACGGTTTTTCACAATTCGCAGGTGCTCTACGAATGTAACCCCCGCAAATTTCAGGGATTGACTGTATAACTATCTAAAGCATAGTTCTCACAGTTCTGGAAATAATAGAAAGGGGAGGTACAGGGGGGATGAAGACTTAAGCCCTGTGCACAAGGGCAGAACGCCGGGAGACATTTGCCAGTTCAAAAAAAACGGCTGACATTCAGCCTGTGTATATGTCGGTCTGTCCAACAGAAGCCGGACATTCAGGTGTATTTTGGTTTTGTGCTGGCCTAGGCAAGACTAAAATCAGGTACCTCCCACCCCAGCCACGGTATACCGTTCTTGTCTCAGAGTCTGATGAGGAAGCTGCAGCTGTTCACAGTGAACAGCTGCGGCTTCCTCATCAGACCCTGAGACATGATTTGTCCAAGTGCCACATATGTGGTCAGTGGGGCAGAGGATGGAGTCAGCAGGGTATAGGACAGGTGCCAGTAGGGCAGAGCATGTGGTCAGTGGGGCAGAGCATGTGGTCAATGGGGCATAGGATGGGGTCAGCAGGGTATAGGACAGGGGTCAGGAGGGCAGAGCATGTGGGCTCTCTCTCTCTCTCTCCTGTATGCTATACACTCTAAGGAGGTGAATTCCTGAGATCTCACGGGTTCATGCTGTGGCCTGTAGTCCTTCTTCACTAGTTGGTGGTGCAGGGGGGGGGGGGGACTGGGGACAGGATATGGGACGACTGGGGTAGGATACGGGGTAACTGGTGTACGAGACGGGGTGAC
>BLSH010098618.1:703118-767699 GCA_018402905.1 Glandirana rugosa | reverse complement strand
TATGTGGAACTGTATCAAATGCCTTGCTGAAATCAAGATATGCTATGTCCACAGCACCACCCTGGTCCAAAACACTGGTAATATTGTCAAAGAATTCAATCAGGTTTGTCTGGCACGATCTACCCTCAGTAAAGCCATGTTGCTTTGGGTCCAGCAAGCTGTGTATTTTTAGGTGATCAATGATCCTTCTTTTGAGAAGTGATTCCATTACCTTGACTACAATTGATGTTAAACGCACTAGCCTGTAATTGCCAGCTTCTACCTTGCTGCCCTTCTTGTGGATAGGTACAATATTAGCTATCCGCCAGTCATGGGGAACTTCTCCTGTTAGAAGAGATTTATTTAAAAGATTTGTTAATGGTCCAACAACTATATCGCAAAGTTCTCTTAGAACTCTGGGATGAATACCATCAGGGCCCATTGCTTTATTAAGCTTTAACCGAGCCAGTTCCTCAGCTACCTCTGTCTCCAGAAATCCTCGAAATGAACCATCATCACTAGAACCAATATGATTCCCTAACTTGTTATCATTAGTGCAGTCTGTTTCTGAGAAGACTGAACAAAAGTAATTGTTTAAATGGTTTGCTACATCCTGGTCTCCCTCAACATATGTGTTGTGCCCAGTTTTGATTTTGGTGATCCCATTGTATTTTTTCCTTTTATCACTAATGTACCTAAAAAAGGTTTTATCTCCTTCCTTAATATAACTTTCAGTAAAATATTACGTTCGTGTGAGGCCTAAGGCTAAGAGAAGTGAACATGGGTTTTTATTTATTAGAATATTAAGCTGAACTCAAAACCGGTATTTAAAATAAAAAAAAAATAAAAAACATGATTTAAACATGCTTTTACATAAAACTAGCACGCCAGTATACATATTAGCATACAGACACTCTGACTGGGAGATTGAGCAGTAGCAATAGGAGCCGAGGCTCTATTCCTTTCTACAGGCATGCTTCTAGGAGGGGCAGGTGCTAGACCAAACTTTATTGGTTTACTACAATGGCAAAGATTCCTGGATCACAAGACTAGCTGACATGGAATTGCAAATCCTTTGGCAGGTAAAACAAAACACATGTGCATTTAACAGCATTTTTTTAAGTGTTTAAAGTTTACCTTGAACTTGAAGTGAGATGTATATTTGTTCACTTGTCTCTACACACATAGAGAAAAGTGACGTCAGAAAAAGAGTAGTCCATCGAGTCTGCCCGTTTTCTTTTTGTTTTGTTCTTTTTGTTTGTTTTTACCCGTTAACTTTATTGTCTTGAGTATAGATCTATGTTTGTCCCATTCATCCAGAATGGGATATTTTATGAAGTTCTCCCTGTAATGTAAATGTTTATTCAGGCAGCTTATTCTCTTTTGCATAAACTGCTAATTTGGATTTCTATATTTGCTAATCGACCATATATATATTTTTTTATTTTATTGCTATACTATACTGTCTTATATTTCCCCCTGTTTAGGTGATTTCCGCATGATAATTGGTGAAGATAAAAGCAAGGTGATGAATATCGTCAAACCAAACATTGGCCATTTTCAGAAGCTGTACAGTGGCATACTCCAGGAGTGTCCTCATGCTGTATATAAACCTACACTGGGTAAAGTAGAGGTAACCGTCTCCGCAAGGTTTCTGATATTTGAAGACATAAGATGAGGGTGCAGGGGCTTGTGAATGTTCTAACAGGGAGTAATAAATTCAGCTTGGGCAGGAAAAAAAATCACCAGCATCAGTTTAAAGCGGTATTAAAGCAAAGGCAAAGATTAATTTTATTGCAGCTTACTAATTCTTAGGTGCAATGGCTGCATTTGTTTTTCTTTTTAGGCTTTCTTTTCTTTCTGGTAATCTGGTCAGTACATTTTATTTTTCTCAAAAGACCAAGCTGTCCTTGTGACCTGAATTATGATTAAAAATATAATTGCTTTCAGTGAAATTTTTTTAAAATGTAAAATAAAGTTGTTGATTAAAGCCACTTTCACGGAGCGGACTTGGTTTTGATCAACAAAGGATCTGTCTGCTGATCCTGCTGCTGGTCAGAGCAGGTGGATGACAGGTCCGTGTCCACTCTGAGCGCAAACACGGACAGAGCCCACTGTGCTCTATGGGTAGCCGGGAGTAAACCAACTTCACTGTCTGTTTACGCCCAACTGCCATCCAATCCGCCTAAGCAGAGGAGGGCAGATCCCCTTCTGTGCTTTGTTTTTTTTAAGCGGAATGTATCAGATTGGAGGTAGGTGGGTGTAAACAGACGCAAGTCTGTTTACACCGCCAGTCCATAGAGGTGAATGGACCATCTGATCAGGTCAACCTGAAAAACTGATAAGCAGACCCGATTCGGACCCGCTGTGTGAAAGGAGCCTTATACCACGTGCACTTCACGCTGTTTGAAAATATACCAATGTTATCTAAGCTGTCGAGTAAAGAAAAGGGGCTTTGCTCCTGGAATAACTCTTTCAAGGATGGTCTGCTAGATTCATCAAATTGTAGAGTTCATCATAAACTTACATGTGACAGGTAATTATTACTGTAATGTTGCAGATTCTGGTATGGTCATATCGGAGTCATTGATTGAGAAGTTGGCCAGTGCTAATATGGTGCATAGGTGTTTATCATTTGTGTGATATAATCGTCTGTATTTTCATACCTGGATGTGTTTTATTATCCTAGGTAGATAAGAGCCCAGAGGGCCTGTTTCTCCAACTTATGAATTTGCCAAAGACTTTACAACAAAAAATAGCAGCTTTCGTGGATCATCCAGGTAGGAATCGAGACGTGGAAGAGGTATTGCTACAAGTAGCTCAGGACCCCGACTGTGGCATTGTGGTGCAGCATGGTAAGACCTTTAAAATTAGAGCAGAATTCTGTTTTCTGTTGATGGCCATTTCAAATTTGCAGCATTTGGCTAAAAACATTGGTGTACTGTCCCCTATACTCAGATCTTAAAGCAGAGTTCCACCCAAAAGTGGAACTTCCGCTTTTTTGGGGGGGGGACTGGAGACCCTGTTTTCACAGGGTCCCAGCTCTACTTCCTCTCCTAGAGCGGCGGCTGCGTAAGGAAGTTCGCCCCCCACCCGGCGATCTTCTGGGACACATCATAGGTCCCAGAAGATACTCCGGCCATTCACAAGGCACAGCGCGACTCGCGCATTGGCAGTGCGTGCCCGGCTTTGAAGTCAAAGAGGCCCAAAGACCGGAAGATGCTAGCGCCGGAGCCCGAACATTGGAAAAGTGATTATTATGCTGTTCCACTTTAATGCTGATTCACATGAAATTCAGCAGTATTATTATGTAGAGCAGTGGTCTCCAAACTGCGGTCCGGGAGACAGATGCGGCCCTTTGCTTTTATCAGGCCCTTGGGGGAAGTATCTCATTCACTGACACCAACAAAGGGGGCAAAGTCCCACCCAATGACACCAACAATGGGGGCCAAACGACACCAATGATGGAGGACTATTCCTCCCAATGATACCAAAATGGGGCACAATTCCTTCCAATGACCCCAACAATGGGGCGCAATTCCTCCCAATGACCCCAACAATGGGGCGCAATACCTCCCAATTACCCCAACAATGGGGCACAATTCCTCCCAATGACCCCAACAATGGGGCACAATTCCTCCCAATGACCCCAACAATGGGGCACAATTCCTCCCAATGACCCCAACAACGGGGCACAATTCCTCCCAATGACACAAACAACGGGGCGCAATTCCTCCCAATGACACAAACAACGGGGCGCAATTCCTCCCAATGACACAAACAATGGGGCACAATTCCTACCAAGGACACCAACAACGGGGCACAGTTTCTCCCAATGACATCAACGAGGCACAATTCCTCTCACTGATACGAAAGATGGGGCATTGTTTACTCTAGCTGATGCGGGACATTTTCTACTCTGACTGGCCACAGTCCAGCCCCCCTAAAGTCTGATGGACAGTAAACTAGCGTTTTTGTATAGAAAGTTCGGAGACCCCAGATGTAGAGCATAACTGTGGCTTGTCCATAAGTAATGCTGGCCATAGATAGGGGGCTGAATGGAAAAAAAAATAAACAGATTACTCCATCTACACAATCAAGGTGGATGGAGGGATCCTCCTCATGACGTGACAGGAATTTTGACAGCATTGACTCTCCACTGTCAGAATACACTGATTAGCAGCTGCAGGCAGGGATCAAAAAACATTTTCCAGCAAGCCCCTTCAGCCAAAGTTGATCATGAGTGGCCACACATAGGTCAAAATTTGTCAGAACCCAGCTAAACTGGATGAATTTCAATCTATGGCCAGCTTTAGTTTAAAGTGTTATTAAACCCTCAGGTTTTTTTTTAAAGCACTTTTACCAACTGGTTTAATCACTCACTGTGTATGCAGGTTCTTTATCTTTTAGGCTGGGTTCATGCTTTATGTGAATTGGATGTGGGTTTCCACCCATTCCACCCATCCATTTCGCATGACAGGAGAGTGTGACAAGCTCTCAATGGAGCCGGTTTACACATCTCTGGAGTGGCTGCGTAGCAGATCGCACAGGGGTCCTGTGCATGTTCTGGCTCCGTTTCAAGTCTGAATTCCGGCAAAAATTTGGGCCTGGTTCATCTTTAGAACAGAGAACAGGGACACACCAGACCCCTGCTGTCAGCCGCATTCAAATCAAGTGTGAAGCCGGCCTTCATCCTTGCCTAAGCTCCAGTTTAAGCTGGTGCCGTGACTGCTGCCCCAGGTTTCCTGTTTAAGTTTTTCCCTTCCAGTATCTTGTGGAGCTACCCTTGCATGCAGAGACTAGAGCAGTGTCTCCTTACACTGTGTGCATCAATAGAAACACACAGCCCCATAGCCTAAAATGGCAAAGCATTCCTCTGCTCCTCCCTTCTCCAGACTTACTGAAGATTGCACTGTTCACTCTTTCCTGTAAAGATGGGAAGTTCAGGGAAGCGGTACTAAGAAAGCAGAAGGCAGCAGCATTAAAAGTTGTAAACAGCAAGTGCTGAGGTAAAAATGTTAATAAATAGTTTACTGGAGAATGTGTATCTTTGCTCAATGTGTTAAACTAAACTAAAAAATGCTGAGGGATTAATACCACTTTATTGCTGTAACAAAGGCTGGCCATAGACATAGGACAGTATTCACCAGACTTGTAAAATATGTTGTGTGCAAAAGAGAATTGCATAAACCATAATAATGTCATCTACTGTAAAGAGAATTTATTCACAAGATGCAACAGTGCAATACTGAAATGATGCTTTAACCACTTAAGGGCCGAGCCTCTTTCTGAGATTTGGTGTTTACAAGCTAAAATCAGTTCGTTTTTGCTAGAAAATTACTTAGAACCCCCAAACATTAGATATTTTTTTTTTCAAACACCCTAGAGAATAAAATGGCGGTCGTTGACATACTTTGTCACATCATATTTGCGCAGCAGTCTTAAAAGCGCAATTTTTTTGGAAAAAATGCACTTTTTTGAATTAAGAAATAAGACAACAGTAAAGTTACCCCAATTTTTTTCTATATTATGAAAGATAATGTTACGTCGAGTAAATTGATACTTAACATGTAATGCTTCAAAATTGCGTCCGCTAGTGGAATGGTGACAAACGTTGGCACTTAAAAATCTCCATCAGCAACATTTAAAAATATCTACAGGTAAGCAGTTTTGAGTTACACAGAAGGTCTAGTGCTAATTATTGCTCTCGCTCCAACGATCGCGGCGATACCTCACATGTGTGGTTTGAACATCGTTTTCATATGCGAGCGGGACTTACGTATGCGTTCGCTTCTGCACGCGAGCTCGGCAGGATGGGGCGCTTTAATTTTTATTTTTTTTTCTTATTTTTTATTTTTACACTGTCCTTTTAAAAAAAAATTGGGTCACTTTTATTCCTATTACAAGAAATGTAAACATTCCTTGTAATAGAAAAAAAGCATGACAGGTCCTCTTAAATATGAGATCTGGGGTCAAAAAGACCTCACATCTCAGATTTACAGTAAAATGCAATAAAATAAAAAATGTAATTTAAAAAAAAAAAAAAACATTTCCCCTTTTAAGAGCATTGGGCGGTCGCTTCCGCCCTGCAATGCCATGGAGCCGAGTGGGGGCCATCTTCCCCTCAGTCGGCATTCAGGCATTGAGGGGAAAGGATCGGATCCTCTCCACCATTACCGGGGCTCCGGTAAGCGGCGGAGACAAATGGAACGTGGCGGGGGGGCACCTCTCTCTCCCCCGATAAAAGTGATCTTGCAGCGAATCCGCCGCAGAGACTACTTTTATCTGAAAGAGGACCGCCCCCCGCTTTTAAAAATAACTGGGGTTATGGTAGCTATCTGCTAACATAGCAAAGGTTTTCCACAGCAAAGTACCATCGTAGAACAACGGCAGGACATCGTTAAGTGGTTAAAGTATGGAAATGCTCATGCAAATGATGTATTATCAGTCAACCTGAGCTATAAAATAGACATGCAAAAAAAAAATTGTCCAGCAGAAAATGGCTTAAAAGTTCAGCTGTCAGATCGATTTTTCTAATGATGTTCAGATACAAAAGATCTTTAATACAAAGAAACTTTCCATGAGCTCTTGAGACTACAAACCTTCAACTCAGAATTCTTTGTTTAGTAATGGCCACAGCATGGAACAACTTGTGAAACACAGGGGGAATGTTTTTAGCCGGTGTTCCGCCAGAATAGGCGACCCGTCAGATTAGGTACGGAAGTGATGTTCCGTTAGCTGAATACTTACTGCGCATGCGTAGCAGCTTTGCTAATGTGACAGAACACCTTCATTCAGAAGGCGGCAGCGGACATCTTACTACACCCAGCTACGTCTTGAATTTCACAGTAATTTTAGCAATAAACTGAGCAGATATAAATAAATATAGTATAGTGACATCTGTGATGCTGTTTTGAATGTTACATTTTGAAAGAAGCTGTACGCCAGCAGTAGGAAGGTGGCGGAACCCATCTTGGTACAACCCGCACTGGTCAGCGCCAAACCTTTTAGGCTTTCAAAATGTAACATGAAATCAGCATGGCAGATCTCCATATACTATATTGACTTATATACGCTTGCTTTATTCGTTAAATGACTGTGAAATTCAAGACGTAGCTGGGTGTAGTAAGATGTCTGCTGGCGTCTAATGATTGCAGGTGTCCTGTCAGGTTAGCAAATCTGCGCATGCGCGATAAGTATTCAGCTGTCGGAACGTCACTTCCGTTACCTAATCTAACGTGTTGCCTATTCTGACTGAACACCGGGAACCCTGAGAGATAAAAGGAAAGTGGAAAGCAATTTGGCTTGTAAGCAGTTGTGCAAAATTAAAATGTCTTGTGAAATGATTCATCTGATGTAGGGTACTATTTCTATCAAGTGACTTCAGTACAACCAGCCTGTCTGGTTTTTTTTTTTTTTGTTTTTTATGTACAATTACTGCAAGTGGCTATTGTCAATTGATCATTTTATTCTAACAGCAGGGAAACCTCCCGCTGTCAGAGTACAATAGCGCAGCGGGAGGGATTCCCCCATCAACACTGACTGTTTGTTTATTAGACACGTGCCATTCGCTTCGTTCCGAATTAGTTTTCAACGAAATTCGACAAAGCCAGAAATATTCAAACAGAAACCAGTTTAACAAATTTTTCTGGGAATGAAACTTCGGAAATTCGAACATCCGAAAATTCAAAATTTTGAAAATCCAAACAGAAAAATGAAAATCCAAGAAATTCAAAAACCTGAAATAATAACTATTACTAACTATTAAACTATAGGTATTGGAATTTCCTTTCAAATTTGGCTGTTGAACGTAATGAATACGAATTTATCCGAAATAACAAATGCCGCACCTAAACGAATGAACATAACAAATTAATAATAATAATAAAAACATTTTATTTATTATTATTAATCCATTACGTTCCATTTGTTTAGATGCAGCATTTGTTATTTCGGATAATTCGTAACTGCGGATAAATTTGTATACTTTTTGTTCAACAGCCAAATTTGAAAGGGAATTCCAATACCTATAATTTAATAGTTATTATTAGTAAATTATTTTGGAATTTTCGGATTTTCCCGAATTATCGAAATAACGAATACCTCATCTAAACAAATGGAACATAAGGAATTTGAATTTTTCTGAAGTTACGAATTTATTCTAAATAATGAATTTCGATCATAACAAATGACCTGAAAAACAAGAAAAAAAAAACCAAATGAAACGAAGACTAACAAATTTTTTGACAGTGCACGTGTCTCTGTTGATGAGGGAATCAAGCAATTGTCTTTCCTTCAACCTGTGGTTTAAAGCTGAGTTCCACCCAAAAGTGGGGTCCCAGGTCCACTCCCTCTCCTAGAGCCGTGGCTCCGGAAGGAAGTTCACCTCCCACCCCCCCCCTCGGCAATCTTCTTGGATACATCACAGGTCCCAGAAGATACGCTGGCTATTCACCAGGCGCAGCGCGACATGCGCAGTGCGCGCCTGGCTTTGAAGCCAAAGCCAGGTGCCCACACTTGTGATGCCGGCGCCGCCGAGGGGAGGGGGAGAGGAGCGAGCCCTCGGCGACCGCATCGCTGGACCGTGGGACAGGTGAGTGTCCGATTGTTAAAAGTCAGCAGCTACACTTTTTGTAGCTGCTGACTTTTAAGTAGGTGGAGCTCCGCTTTGATGAAAGAAATTTTGCATAACCTAAGGCCAACCTAACCGATCACTAGATCTTCAGTTTAAAGTGGTTGTCAAGTCAAGACAACCACTTTCAACTACAGGTAAGCCTATAATAAGGCTTACCTGTAGGTCCTGGGAATTTCTCCTAAACTTACACCGTTTAGGAGATATTCCCTGTATCTGCATGTGCCAACGTCATTGGCACTTGCGCAGCGAAGAAACAGCCGTTTCTTCACTAAGTGTGCCGTAAATGATGGCTCCCGTACGCATGCGTGGGAGTGACATCAGCGCGGCTCCTGCCAATCACAGCGCTGGAGTCCGCGCTGTGATTGGTCGGTGCCTGGGATCCCGGAAGACAACGGACACAACACAACGCTGGTCACAACAGTGCTCGGGGACCGCTGCAACGGCTTTGATCTAAGGCAAGCATTTTATAATGAGCTAGTATGCGGTGCATACTAGCTCATTATTCTGCCTTTCTCTTGCAGATGTTTTTTTTTTTCCAAGCATTGACAACCACTTTAAGTATGTTCCTGCTTCTGATGAGTGGCGAAATGTTATTTTATTGCCTCATCCTGGAGCATTACGCCCTCTACTCCTTCTTGCTCCCTATCTGCCCTGTTCTACTTTTTCCTCTACATTCTACTCTAATACCCCATTCTAGGAACTCCCATCTACATCCCTCCCCCTCCACTCTCCATATTCCTCTCCTTCCTAATACTTGTTTTATGGTAGGAATATCCTGTTGATGATGCAATATCCCTATTTTCATTCCCATATATCCCAACTAGATGTCCCTCCTATGTTTTGTATAGCCGTCGGGAACTGCTCTATCCCGAGTTTTATTTAACAAGAGAAAAGTGGTTGTCGTTATTTACATATTTGGGTCCCTTGCATGATTGTCTATACATGCACCCAGCTTTAATCACTATCTATGCACTATGCGATTGTGTATTCTCCTATGAGCCCGTTAGTGATACACCTTGCTGGGCCAAAGGTCTTGTTAATCTCCAGGGGTGAACCTTTCCTTTGCAACTTGGTTGTATTATATTTTTGTGTTATGCAATATGACTGTAATTTGCATTTTCCCTGAAAATAAAGGAATTACAAAAAAAACTGTCAAGGCTCAGATATAGCAGATTAGAGAAGGCCCCGGGCTTGACTGATCCTTCTGGTCACTTATATGTAACAATGAGCTTCTCCAGAAACGTTCTGCCAGCTGTCCTAACTCGTTTCACTAGTAATCATCCTTGATGACAAGCATCAAAACACGGCCTTCACTGGCAGAATAGGAGCAGCTGTACCAGATAGTTAACAATGTTTAGTTATTCCGACAATGTGCCTGTTGCTGTTTATATAGATTATATTCTTTTGCTTACTATATGATTTATTTATTATATTTTGTCATTTCATACTTTAAAGCGCAGTACATTTCCAGTTTCATCTGGTAGAGTCAAAGCTAAAAATAAAGTAAATCCCCTACATACGAACATTCAACTTGCATGTCCATTCACGTAAAGCTGGGTACACACCATACTTTGTCTTTCCATTCATCCCAGCGTGCTGAACGAAAAAAAACTCACAGATCGCTGTACTAACACAAGCAATGTTATCCCAGCGATCTTCCCCGCTGTGCCTTTGTGTTCTGACAGGGGGACCCCCCCCAGAACACCCTGATCCGCACTCTCAGCTGTTGTCTGCAAGCGCTGATCTTTGTTGGATTTCTGAATGCTCCTGGAATAGAACTCATTCGTAAGTAGGGGGGTTCTCAAGAGTGTAAGAATATCCTTTATATTTAAAAGGTATCTTCACTTTCGTGGGGGAAAAAAATGTCAAAAAAATAAATAATATAACGTATACAATTGTGATACTAATTATATTGTAATTGAACATTATTATAAATTACCATTCCTTTTCAATCTGCAGCTCTGTCATTTTCTGTAAAATGCAATGCAATATGGCTGCCTAGAGGTACAGATCGCCCCCAGAAACATAATTTCCCTGCTCATGTGATTGGCTCACTTTTTTTCCCAGAAGTCTATACTAAGATACAAGTCAGATTATTGCTATCCCCTGCAACAAAAATGTCATTTTTGGTGAGATATTCCCAATAGGAAATTACGTCTGAAGGGATGCACACACCCTGTGACAGCTTGCAGCTTCACAGCCGCTCTGCCCCTGTGTGAGTCACGCTGCATGTCCTGAATGGCCGGGCAAACTTCTGGGACATGTGACGCGCCCCAGAACATTGCAGGGAGAGAGGAGAACTTCCGCTAGAACCACCTAGGCGGCCCAAGCAGAAGTGAGAGCTGGGTTCCTGTCAAAACTAGAAACCCCCCCCCAAAAAATGACGTGCCAAATGTGGCATGTAAGGGGACGAGGAGTCCTTAGGCTTCATGCACACTGGATGCTCTCTGGGCGTTGCCCAGGAGACGCTGCTTAGAAAACCGTTATTTTGCAGCGTTTAGCGGCGTCTGTGTTTTTGAGTGTTTTTTTGTTTTTTTTTTACTTCATTAGCTTCAACTGACTACAAAAAACGCAGTTTATCAGCGTCCAGCGTTTTTTGTGGTCAGAAGAACGACTCTTGGACACCAATTCAGGGCATTCAGAAAAGCCACTGCTGTTAAACGACAATAAACGTCCATGTGTGCATGGACACATAGGATAACATAAAGGGGCGTTTTTGGGCTGTTATAAAAAACGCCAAAATGACCAAAAATGGTCATTTATCAGCTACAGTGTGCATGGAGCCTTAAATCATTAGTTCCACTTTTGGGTGGAACTCCACTTTAAAATCCCTGCAATGTACATAGATCACCCAGAGGGGAACGTTTTTTTTTTCTCAACAAAAATGAAGTTACTGTTTAACCCTTTACCAGCAAGAGTCGGTATAAAAAGTTCCTTGTCCCAATGGCCAGTATGGAGGATATGTTCATAAATGTCATCCCTTTGACAGGTGTCCGCCAACACTTTGTGCAGCTGGTAGCAGTGAAACCCGGCTGTCACTGACAGCTTCAGTCCCCAATGAAAAACAAATTCTCTTCAAGGTTGTTTCCAAGTCATAAAAGTATACTTCCATTGTTCTCAGCCTCCTACAAATCTCTAGATTCCTTTTATTACTGCTGTGATCAGACTTCCTGTTAGAGGGTGGCTACGCTCATTCTCCATGGTCCCGTTATATGTAGAAATATGGCCACCCTATCTTCCTCGCTTACGACATGGGCTAGGCAGGGGTTATGAAGTATGGGATGTAGTGTGCTTAGGTATTACAGCCATTACCGCCATTACAGATGTTGGGAAATGCAGAAAGTTATATCTCCTGCTAAAACGTGGCATGAATGACATTTCATTTAGGATAGTGATATTCCCTAATTTAATTTCAGCAGTAGGTGGGTGGAGCTGGGAACCCAAGTGCAGAGGATTCCAGAGGTATAAGATGCTTGTGGATAGCATTAGTCCCTGAGCAGTTGCTCAAAATTACAATAAATGTTTGGAGTGGAACTAAATAGTCTTTAGATAAGCAAATGTGGTCACTTAATTATTTTCCTTCCATTTGTCAAATGATTTTCAGATATGGAGCAATAAAGTGTGAATTGAAATGAGATGCCCTTTAGTTTCACGCACAGTTTACAGCACTTGCCTGTGATGGATAACATCTGTTTTCTGCTTCTTTACAGCTATTTTTGGCATAGTGAAATCGTTCAGCTTCACTCAGAGCGCCAAAGGAATATTTACTGCTGGTAAGAGCTCAGTAACTAATCTGCCTGGCTACTGTGTACCACCACTTGCTGTAAACTGGATCACTGAGGATCTTTCCTCTCCTGTTTTTCCATTATACGTTATTTCATAATGCCGCCACCGTTTATACTGCGTTTGACTAAAGTGTAGCCTTTTATTTTTTAGTAAAAGTTGAGTTCCACCCAAAAGTGGAAGCTCCGATTATCTGTCTCTCCCCCCACCCCACCCCCCTTCGCTAACTCATTTGGCACTTTTTGGGGGGAAGGGGAGAGCAGGTACCTGTTTGTGACAGGTACCCGTTCCCCACTTCCGTCGGACCTCGCCGTGGCAAGGTACATCAGAAGTTCGACCTCCCTTCTCCTTCCCCTGCTGCCGGGCGTGTAAGAGGCTTCACTGCCGGGCTCCCTTACCATGAATGGCGGCAGCAGCACCTGAGAGCCGATGGAAACATCAGCTGGGGTGCCGACATTGCTGGATTCCAGGACAGGTAAGTGTCTTATTATTAAAAGTCAGTAGCTACAGTATGTGTAGTTGCTGACTTTTAATTTTTTCATGCGGGTGGCAGAACTCCTATTTAACAGTGGGGAAGGATTAGAAACCCCTCCAGGTTTCCATTGCTTTGTGTGTCCTGATATTTACCCTTTGTTTATCCTGTTGACCACTGTCACCGGGACTAAAAGTGAGAGAAAGTTTCCAAAATTTGTAAATATTCCAACCTGTTTTGCTGAAATCTTAGGCCCTGTTCACATATAAGCGATTTGGAATCGTTGCGAAACGCACAATGTTCTGAATGGCACCCCAAACACAGCAAGATGTTGCCATTACACGCGTGTAAAATCGCGCCTGACTCTTGGCCAAAATTTGGTCCCTGAGCTTAAGCATGACAAATGCGTATAGGACAGCCCATTCACGTGCATGCAACATGCGTTTTCACTTGTGAATCACTCTTTTTAAATTGCTAGCGGGAACTTTTCTTACTAAACAATACAGGGCCTATGAGGGGTTTTCCTTTCACTTCCTGTTGTCTGTGTTTCAATCATTTACCAAATAAGCCAAGTAAAAGGGGTGACTAGGCTAGGAGGGAAGTCTGCCATAATTTGCACTTTATGACACTTTAGGGGATGCTCCGTAGGTTCAGTTGAACTTTAAAATCTAGCCCTGATTTACACCAGTGTGACTTGTCATGTGACTTGACAGTTCAAAGCTGCATGACAAGTCGCACCCCATTTGCTGCAATGGAACCGTTCAAATCAAGGTTCAAAAAGATTCCTGCACTATTTCAGTGTGACTTGCATTGACATCTGTTCAATTGAAGTCGCACATGTCAGCAAGCCTCACATAAAATCGCACTGATAGTTGGCTTTGAAGTAGCGCGACTTCAATACTTAAATTATTTTAGTTTTGGATGGAGTGGAGAGGGATTACAACACCTGCTAAGTTTGTATTACTGTTTGTGCCACCATTGGGGAAATTTGTCTTGTCTACCATTATCATTGAAAGTGAAAGTAAAAGAAAATTCCAAATTTTGGGTTGTACCCAGAAAAGTTATAGAGGGTAAATCTTCAAATGGGCACACTAGTCACAGTGGTGACCTGGAGGGGATCCCAAGGGATTCCCCTAATTTGCAGGGATTTCCTCTCGCTTCCTTTTTGGCTATGGGACAGGAAGTGAAGGTAATTCTCCCCAATAGGACACCAATAGCATGATGGGGATAATTATTCTCCCTTACGCTATCCAAAATGGGGGAAAAAACATTTTGTCTTTAGTTCTACTTTAAGCCCAGGTTCGCACTGCCACGATGTGGCATATCACATGTGAATCACACAGGCACATGTGATGTCTGTGTGGTGTGATTTAAACCTTTCATTTTCTATTGCTCAAATCGCACCGCATCCGCACCAAAATGGTGCAGGACCTTTTTTTTTTTTTTTTTTTTTTTTTTTTTGCCACACCGGAAACGAATCGCATGGGTGTTTTGCAAGCTGTTTTGGGGTGTCGTTAATTTAACATTGACACCCACAGCAGATCGCAAATTGTGCGATTTCAATGCAGTGCGGGAGACGCACAGGATTCGCTGCATTTCCCACATTGCATATATGTGAACCAAGGCTCAGTGCTGAGAAAAAGTGAAGCCACTGTAAAATTTCACTCTCCAGCATCTACCAACAACTGAAATTTCACTTTTAAGCAGAGTTGCCATTTAGAGGCTTCTGTACAAAAATAAATAATAAAATGTACACTTTATTTCCTGCAGAAACGTGCATTTATTTTAATTTTTTTTTATAAAGGTGAATCTAGCTTTTTACCAACCCTTAGACCTTAGGAGGAGATCAGATTTCCATGCACAATCTTCCGTCCTTTAGGCACAGTGATAATCCCATGGCTCATGACCTCACCCGAAGCAATGCTTTGACATATATTATATATCTTCTTTTGTGAAAAAGATTTATGATAATATTCAGTGTTAGCATCACCTCTAAAAATGCTAAGTTTTATATTTTTCTGGGTTTTTTTTTTCTGTAACATTGTAATACTGCTGCTGTTCATTTTAAAAAAGAATCATTCCGCCCAGTGATCATGTTTCAGTGTAGTCCTCTGTGGCCGTTTTACTATTCTTCCTGCTTAGTCCAAATGGAACACAATGTATTTGATTTCACTATCATCATCTGTTCTTTATTTAACAGAAAAGCTGCAGTTCATTTTCTTTTCACCAAACATTTATTTAATCTCCGTTTTTGTCAGGACATTTATAGAAAGTATTTGCATTCTATTTGAGATTGCGAAATTGTCACTTTTATTTCATTAAAGTGACGCTGAACTGGTTAAAAAAAAACATATTCTAATAAAGTATGTATTCTTAAATGATAAGTTCAACTTTTCGAACATGTTACACCCATATCTAGGGCGTAACATGTTCAACAACCTTCCCCCTTTCCTGGTGACTGTTGATGGGGAATTCTCTCCCCACATCTGCTGTCATGTTTTGAAACCCCCACACCACATCATTCATTTACAGGAATCCGTGAATGAAAGAAACAATTGGCCTTCGCTACAGACAGACTGTTAGTTTAAATGGGACACTTTGCCGATCAGCACGCTCATAGTCTATTCACACTCGCTCCAGATTACAAGCGGACACTGTACAGAGGTACGGGCTGAAAGCCGGAGAAAGGCTGTTCAGGAGCCTGTAATTGCACCCGCGATCCGGATCAAGTGACTAAACCAGAGCGGCCTGAAATACATGTAGAGGTAAAATAGGTAAGTATATACATCTTGCTTACACAGGCTAGTTAGCATAGTTGGTAGGAAGGGGGAGGGTATATATTTTAGA
The DNA here is from genome assembly GCA_018402905.1 of Glandirana rugosa. NCBI lineage: Eukaryota > Metazoa > Chordata > Amphibia > Anura > Ranidae > Glandirana > Glandirana rugosa. The sequence continues at coordinate 751,983 of BLSH010098618.1, read as the reverse complement.
TTATTTACGTTTAGTCTGAAATTCTACTTTAACCACTTCAGCTCCGGAAGGTTTTACCCCCGAATGACCAGGCCATTTTTTGTGATGCGGCACTGCATTGCTGTACCCAAATAAAAGGCCGACAGTTTTGAAAAAATATATATTTTTTACTTTCTGCTATAAAACCTATTCAATAAAATAATGTATAAATCAAATTTCTTCATCAGTGTAGGCCAATTTGTATTCTGCTACATATTTTTGGTAAAAAAAAAATCCCAAAAAGCAAACTGATTTATGAACTTTTTTTTTTTATTATTGTTTTTACTAGTAATGGCGGCGTTCAGCGATTTTTAGCGGGACTGCGACATTGCGGCGGACAAATTGGACACTTTTTGGGGGCCCCCAATACAGTAATTGGTGCTAAAAATGGCACTGTCAATGTTTAAATAACACTGGCAGGGAAGGGGGTAACAAGGGCGATCAAAGGGTTAAATGTACTCCTAGAGAATGATTTCTAACTCTGGGGGATGGACTGACTGCAGGAAGAGAGACATCTGTGTTCCTGATTAGTAGGAACACAAAATCTCTCTCTTCCTGTCTGACAGAACGACAGTCTGCCTTGTTTACATAGGCACATTGCCGTTCTGTAATTCTTCCAAACAATCGCAGGTGGCCAGTGACTAATGCAGCTGCCGGACCCGCTGATTGGCTCCAATCACAGCGGGTGCGAGGCTCCAGCAGCGTGCACCCCCACCCCAGAGCCGATGGAGGAGATCACGTACAGGTATGTGATTTTGCACTCAAGAGCCGCCCTGCCACAGTAAATGTACGTGGGGCGATCCTTGTGTGGTTAAGCTGCCCATATACTGATTTAGGCCCCTTTCACACTTGTGCGACACGATTTTACTGCAATTTCGGATGAGTACGGCTTTGGTCCGACTATGTTGCAACTTTGGCGCAATGAAAACATATTACAAAGTCAAGAAATCGCATCTATAGTATTCAGGTGCGATTTGCATGCGACTTTGAGGGTTTAACATTGAAGTCTATGAACCTCAAGTTGCATCAAAGTTGGACCAAAGTAATGCAGGGACTACTTTGAAGGCGGTTCATCTTGAAGTCGTACAGATATAAACGGTACTCATTGGAAATAATGGGGAAAGACTTGTCATGCGACTTTGCAGTCCCAAGTCGCAGGAAAAGTCGCATAAGTGTGAAAGGGGCCTAAGGTGTGATTTGCATTCCCATAGACTTGTAAAGGAATGCAAAACCCATGTAACAGGATCAGAAGTCCCACACCATGGCCACCTTATTTTCACTTTTCCAGTGCCTGGTGCTTCTGTGAGAGCATGCAAATTCCTACTATGATGCTTTGCTCAGGCTTAGCAGCCAATTGCACAACTGTCATATGATGGAGTGGGTGATATTACTGTTTATTTTAAGACCTGACACAAGTTGATACAGGTTAAGAAAGGAGATTATCTAAAAGCCAAAGAGGGGGCTTTATACTGACCCTGTCACTTTGGAGGTATATATAACCAAAACATTTTTCTTTGGATAGAGTAGTGAAGGAGTTAAAAAAAGGTTTATTTTTCCCTGTCTGTCTTGTTACAAAAATATTGTTACAAAAATTTCCCTTCGCTTACTTTCAAGGAGGTGCAACAGAGAGTGAGAGATAATCTAATCATCATGTGATGGGAATGCCCTTCTTGGATTGTGGGTACTGGAACTGGTGCCCCTTTTGGAAGTTTTACTCTGATCTCCTCTTCTTCTGGTGCAATAGGGTGAATTTACCCAGCGGGCACACAGACAGCAGTAAAAACTTGAATGAGTTTTTAATTCTTCCCTATTCTTTTCAAAATGAAAGCCTGCCATAGACAGTCTTTTTCTTTCCCACAATCATGGGTTGCAGGAAAGAAAATCACTTGATTCCCCCATCAACACAGTCAGTGTTGATGGGGTAATCTCTCCCGTAAAAAAGCTGACAGGCTGGTTGTACCCAAGTTGATCAACATTGGTTCCGATCAACTTGGGTATAATCAGTCTGCCCATACATGGTTTGAATCTTGGACGGTTCCTGCTGAGCCACTGAGATGCAAACCATCTATGATCGGCTTAAAGTGGATGTAAATCCCATTCATGAAATCTGACCTGGGCACATCTATATGTAGTGTTTACTTATCTCTCTCCAAACTTCTAAGTCCCGTGTCTTTCTGCTGCTCCGCTCCTCTGTTATCAGCATAACTTCTGACAAGCTCTCCAACACGGGAGATAAAAGCAGCTGAAAATTTGTGTCCAGGAGGGAACTTAGAGATTTATATGCAGAGAACTTGTCTATTCACACTGTAGCTCTGCAAGTTTCTTTGTTCCTCTGCCTATATGGAGGGGGCTGTGTCCCTTCCCTCCAATCAGCTCAGCCCAGACTCCCCTCCCACTGCTGAAATGGTAAGAAAAGATTTCTAACATGATGCACATTTTCTAAAGAATGTAGAAAGCTGAAGACAGCAGATATACATGTAAAATGTATGTAGGGAGATTTGTTTCATCTCTGTGTATCATCTGAGGCTGTTCACTTCACTGGGTATATGTCAGGGTTTACAACCACTTTAAGGAGAAAAATGGCTATACTCGCACCTCACTCATAGATGACTTAAGAGACCTGAAGAATTTGTAAATGACCCCATTTAGATATATTATTTCAACATCAATGTGTTGAAAGCATATTAGTAAATGGCAAGAGTTTTAGATAATGAAAATGTCGTATCTGTTATATATTACACATAATTTTAGTGATTAGAAGCCACTTTGTGTCCTTTTCTTCTAGTGTCGCTAAGTATTTATTAACCATGCTGTGAGTCAGATCATCTAATGTAGAACATTGGTCATTCCTACTAACTGCACACAATGTGCCTTTTGTGTGTATAGTTATGTCTTATATCATTTCCTCTTTAATGTCTATTAAATGCTCATTTACCAGCGATAAACAAGCGTAATTTTTCATTTAGGTCATGTCATTTGGTATATTTATTTAGCAATGTTCCATATTACCTGAAAATTATGGTACAAAATGCTCTACTTTCAATTTGTTAATATTGAAGATCAGCTTCACAGACCAGGCACAGTGCTTAACCCCTTCCCACCTGCCATATTTATATAAATATTCTCCCAGAAAATAACCACTGCCGAGGAAACGTTTTACAGTGCCTTGAAAAAGTATTTTGAAATTTTCCACATTTTGTCATGTTCCAACCAAAAATGTAAATGTATTTTATTGGGATTTTATGTGATCGATCAACACAAAGTGGCACATAATTGTGATGTGGAAGGAAAACGATAAATGGTTTTCAAATGTTTTACAAATAAATATCTGAAAAGTGTGGGGTGCATTTGTATTCAGCCCCCCCTGAGTCAATGCTTTGTAGAACCACCTTTCACTGCAATTACTGCCACAGGTCTTTTCAGGCATGTCTCCTACCAGCTTTGCACATCTAGAGAGTGACATTTTTGCCTATTTTTCTTTGCAAAATAGCTCAAGCTCTGTCTGATTGTATTGAGAGCGCACTGTGAACAGCAATTTTCAAGTCTTGGTACAGATTCTCAATTGGATTGGTCTGGGCTTTGACTGGGCCATTCTAACACATAAATATGCTTTGATCTAAACCATTCCATTGTAGCTCTGGTTGTATGTTTAAGGTCGTTGTCCTGCTGGAAGGTGAACCTCAAGTCTCAAGTCTTTTGCAGACTCTTAACAGGTTCTCTTCTAAGATTGCCCTGTATTTGGCTCCATCCATCTTCCCATCAACTCTGACCAGCTTCCCTGTCCCTGCCGAAGAAAAGCTTCCCCACAACAAGATGCTGCCACCATTATGTTTCACGGTGGGGATGGTGTGTTCAGGATGATGTGCGGTGCTAGTTTTCCACCACACATAGCGTTTTTTGCTTTTAGGCCAAAGGTTCAGTTTTGGTCTCATCTGACCAGAGCACCTTCTGTCACATGTTTGCTGGGTCCCCCACTTCTCGCAAACTGCAAACAGCACTTCTTATGACTTTCTTTTAACGATGGCTTTCTTCTTGCCACTCTTCCATAAAGGCCAGATTTGTGGAGTGCAGAACTAATAGTTGTCCTATGGACATATTCTCCCGCCTGAGCTGTGGATCTCTGCAGCTCCTCCAGAGTTATCAGACGGCTTCTGATTAATGCTCTCCTTGCCCGACCGGTCAGTTTAGGTGGATGGCCAAGTCTTGATAGGATTGCAGTTGTGCCATACTCTTTCCATTTTCAGATGATGGATTGAACAGTGCTCTGTGAGATGTTCAAAGCTTGAGATATTTTTTTATAACCTAACCCTGCTTTAAACTTCTCCACAACTTTATCCCTGACCTGTCTGGTGTGTTCCTTGGCCTTCATGATGCTCTGCGTTCACCAAGGTCCTCTAACAAACCACTGAGGGCTTCGCAGAGCAGCTGTATTTATACTGAGATTAAATTACACACAGGTGGACTCTGTTTATTAATCAGGCAACTTCTCAAGGCAATTGGTTCCACTGGATTTTAGTTAGGGGTATCAGAGCAAAGGGGGCTGAATACAAATGCACGCCACACTTTTCACTTATTTGTAATAAATCTGAAAAACATTTATAATTTTCCTTCCACTTCACAATTATGTGCCACTTTGTTGGTCTATCACATAAAATCCCAATAAAATACATTTTTGGTTGTAACATGACATAATGTGGAAAATTTCAAGGGGTATGAATATTTTTTTCAAAGCACTGTATAGAAGTTTAAGGCTGAGCATGGATAAGTTGTGGGTTTGTTGTTTTTTTTTTTGTTCTGTTTTGTTTATTTGCCAGCGGGCTGATCGAAAGGAATGAATGGATTCTCCCATCCGCACAGGCGAGGTGGATGGAGGAATCCTCCCCGCAATGCTATTGTATTCTGACAGTAGGGACTCCTTCAGTGTCAGAATACACTGACCAGTGCTGCAGCCATCATTCCCATTTGACAGAAGTTGATTGTTAGCAGAAACTGCCATAGATGGATCGAAATTTTGATCTATCTATGGCCAGCTTAACCTTTCCATGCAGACTGCTGTGGTGAAGCTGTAGGATCAGTAACCATGCTGTTAAAATTCTGGCCTTTCTTAACCATTTCACTGCACTACTACTGTGGCAGTGTGACGTGAGGATGAAAACAAACCTTTGGCTGATGTAGTTGCCATATGTTTGTTTTTTTCTGTTCTGCATCCTCCTAAATGGATTGTAGAAGTGGTCAGGTAGCATACATACTAAAACAGAAAACCCCAGACCCTCTAGCGCTCAGACAAGGATGCTTCATGTGATATCTTGGCAAGTAATGTTTTACACGATGCAGCCTTCCTCCGATTGGGTAATCTTCAATACACTGCAAAAACACACAGGAGGGCGCAACCTCCTAGCGCATTACCACCATAACCATTTATTGAATCTTATAAACAAGTACATACTTGCAGGTGTATCAAGCAAAAACTCTAGCCATATGTGACGTCATCTACTCCAGTGCCACAAGGTTGGTTGGCTTATGTGTTTCGGGGGACAAGCTCCCTTCCTCAGAGCTAACCTAACCACATGCTAAGTCACAGCTTAAATGTTCGCACATGGGGGGCACTCCTCCCTTCAAACTAGAAAATGGTCGAGGCTCTCTATGATCTAAATAGACCAACCAGTGGCTAGCATTAACACTCCAAACAATTGCCTGTATAAATCTGTGCCATTGGCACCCTACAGCATAGACCCCCAGCAAAAAGCACTGTAAAACCTCTACATGTTTACCCCTACATAGACCCACTCAAACAGAAACACAACCTGTTAAGACCTCATAAGCTGGAGAAACCTGAATGTGTGTATTACAAAGTGACTACAAACATTATCCAGCATTATTGGCGTCCTAAATACAGTGGCTCACAACAGTCATCTCCCATTGACAGATGAGCCCCCCCCCCCCCAGTATTGCTCACCTAAAGCCAGTCCTGCCTCTAATCTAGTATGGCCTCTTACCAGCTCTCCATGACCAAGCGTGAGCGACTGGAACGCAAGACTGGAAGTGTCATCGTCGCCAGGTGGGTCTACCTCGGGAGAAGATAGACAGCCAGTGCTGCCAATCCTGAAAGCAGGGGGCAGAACTAGGTGCAACCAGATGCTGGCTGACATGCTACAGGCCTGTGAATCTGCAGTGACAATGCTGATAGCCACACCCCCTGCAACATCTTCCCATCCCGCTGTAGTGCAAGCAGACATAGCCTAAATGAGAGTGGTAACTCTGCTTTGAATTCAGGAGCAGTTCAGTATCTTTGGGGTGAATTCACTAAGAGTTAAGTAACAGCTATTAAATGCGGTAAGCATTGGCTGGGGATGGGGGGACCCACTCTGGTTGGTTTTTTTTGGGGGTTTTTTCAAAAATTTTTATTGACAGCTGATGAGTCATCGGTTGTTAAGGACACGGCGGCCGGCTTCCCGGCCTGCTCCTTAGCAACCAGCTATTTGTCAAAAAACAGTGTGGGGGTCCCCTTGACCCCCATGCTGTTTTTTTACAAATGCAGCATAATCTACCGCCATCAAAACCCTGGTGGTAAATATCGCATGCTTTTTTTTACTCTCTGCATTTGTGAATTGGACTTAAGAACGTTTTATACGATATTTACCAGCACATTTTTTTTCATAATCGTGTTTTTTTTTTTTTATGAAATAGACTTTATTTACCGCATGCAACAATGTATGCAAATTAGTAATATGATACCCTTATCGCATGCATCACAGGAAGCTGCATTAGGTGGGTTCACTGGCAAGATCAGTAGATATTTGAGAGGCCTTGTAGAGGCACTAAGAAAACTGTAAGGCCTATTTCACACTATTGCGGCCCTGCGAGCTGCGTTTGCACGGGCATGGGAGCCCATTCATTTGCCTTGCCTGCGTTGCCCCATTTTTGCAACACTGCAACAGAATAATCCCCAAAACCAACATGCGGTTACTTGGCTGTTCCTGCACCTGCCAAGGCGCTGCGTTTTTAGATGCGTGCGGATGCCATTAACAATGAATGGCGGCCTCGTGCATTTTTAAAGAGCAGCGCATTTTGGCTGCAGGTGTGGGAACAGGTGAGATTCCTGCACCTGCAACTAAACATAATAGTGTGAACCTAGTCTAAGTGCAGATGCATTCATAATTAATTACTGTAGCGCATTTTTTTTTATTGTGAGGCCATATTTATCTTTTAACCAGTGCATACTGAAACTGCTAAATTTGGCCTAGACATCCATGTTTTAGTGTTCTCTGGTCGTGAAAGGGTTAAAAGCAGCCTGCCAGAGTAGGAAGAAAAACTGTCATTGGTTTTCTTATTTTATAATGAAGCAGGCAGAAGGGTTGTTATCCATATTTATACATATTTATTCAGAACCACTTAATGCATTTTAATACTTGCTATTACAATTTGCCTGAAATGCATGCAGATTCCCATATAAACCATAAGTAAGGCTGGTAGCTGGAGAGTAAATTTTAACCACTTAGAGCGGAGTTCCACCCACATTTGGAACTTCCGCTTATCGGATTCCCCCTCCCCCCCTCAGGTGTCACATTTGGCACCTTTCGGGGGGGAAGAGGATACCTTCTTTGACAGGTATCCTGTTCCCACTTCCAGGAGCCCAGGCCACGGCAAATTATGTCAGCAGCCGGGCTCCCTCTTCCTTCCTCCACCGCCGCCGGGCCACTGACAGAGCGCAGCACACTTCACTCATGCGCAGTAGGTGCCCGGCCATGAAGCCGAAAGGCTCCACTGCCGGGTTCCCTTACCCGCAATGGCTGCGGCTGCACCCAACCAGCCGATCCGAAGATTGGTGGGCGGTACCAACATCACTGGACTCCTAAAGTTTAAAGTCAGCAGCTACTGTATGTGCAGCTGCTGACTTTTAAATATCAAAGCGGCGGTGGACCTCCGCTTTAAGTACCAAGGCTATTTCTGACACTTGTTGTTTACAAGTTAAAATCAGTTTTATTTTTTTTTTTTTGCTAGAAAATTACTTAGAGCCCCCAAACATTATATATTTTTTTTTTTTAAGCAGAAACCCTAGAGGATAAAATTGAGATCGTTGCTATACTTTATGTCACACCGTATTGACGCAGTGGTCTTGACCAGCTGCCGCCCGCCCACCGTCAAATGACGGTGGGGCAGTGAGGCTCTCCTGGGGAGAGGTCCTATGACCTATTGCCAGGACACGGCGTGACCCCGATCTGTGTAAAGAGCCATGGCTCTTTAACCATGTGATCGGCTGTGACCAATCACAGCCGGTCACATGTAAACAAGGAAGTACCGATCAGCACACCCTGACAGAGTGTGTGGCAAGGAGTGCCAATCAGTGGCATCTCCTCTCACAAGGAGGTGCTGATCGGCTCTCTTTGCCACACACTGACTGAGTGTGTGGCGAGGAAAACCGATCAGTGGCATCTCCTCTCACAGAGAACGTCTAGGGATGTAATCAGGGCACTGATGATCAGTGCCCTGATTACCATTGAGTGGCAACAACCACTGCCCACCGCATTGCCAGCAGTCAGTGCCCACAAGTGCCACCAATCAGTGCCAATTAGTGGTGCCAGCTATCAATGCTGTCCATCAATGCCCACCAGTGCCGCCTATCAGTGCCACCTATCAATGCCCATAAGTGCAGCATATTAGTGCCTCCTCATCAGTGCCACCTAGTCAGGGCCCATGAATGCTGCCTCATCATTGCCCATAAGTGCCATCCCATCAGTGCAGCCTATCAGTGGCGCTTCATCAGCACACATCAGTGAAGGAAAAAAAATTACTAATTTACTGCCAAAAGCTTCTTTTTTTTTCAAAATTTTCAGTTTTAAAAACCCAGAAGTGATGAAATACCACCAAAAGAAAGCTCTATTTGTGTGAAGAAAATGATAAAAATTTCACATGGTTACAGTGTAGCATGACCGCGCAATTGTCATTCAAATGTGACAGCGCTGAAACCTGAAAAATGGCTTGGGCAGGAAGGGGGTGAAAGTGCCCAGTATTTAGGTGGTTAAACAATTTTTTTTTAAATTAAAAAAACAAGAAAACTGTAAAGTTAGCCTATTTTTTTTTTCTATAATGTGAAAGATAATGTTACGCCGGTTATATTAACACCTAACATGTCATGCTTCAAAATTGTGCACGCTCTAACGATCCCGGTGATACCTCCCATGTGTGGTTTGAGCACCGTTTACATATATGGGCATGGCTTGCGTATGCGTTCGCTTCTGTGCGTGAGCTCGGCGGGAAATGCCTGATGAAGGGATCCTGCGTGGCTCGGAAACATTGCTCTCTGCTGTTACAATGTGATCATTGATTAAAGCTTTGGACCCATTTTTTGAGATCCTGGTGTGTTGGTGACATTACTTTCTTGGAGGGACGGGGCGCTTTTAATTTTTTTTTTTTCTTATTTTACTTTATATTTTTTATTTTTACTGTCCCTTTTTAAAAAAAAGTTTTTTGATCACCTTTATTCCTATTACAAGGAAATGTAAGCATCCCTTGTGATAGAAATAAGCCGGGCAGGGCATCTTTAATATGAGATCTGTTGTCAAAAAGACCTCAGATCTAACATTTACAATAAAAACAAGTGCTGATATCCTAACATATTAGGTATCAGGTACTGGGAGCTGGAGGTAGAAGGAATTTATGCTGGTCTACGGTAGAAAGAGCAAGTATGGTAGTGTGGTAAATTAGCTGACAATAACACGGGAAGGTGGACTTTTTCAGACACTGGATCTTGGTCCTGGTTCTAGAGTCCTGGTTTAACTGTGTGTATAGCATAGCGGTGGGTTGAAAACCACCGGATTGACTGAAGTGCTCACCTTTGTAAGATGTCATTATTTCTTTTATTTTGGTTTATAGTGAACGTTTTGGGCACATGGTATCTTAACTTTTAAAAGAGATACCTCTCTTGTATGATAGGTGTGGACTCCCCAGAATAAATTATCCCAGAGGCGACACCTACTGCATATTTAAATCATAGCGCTTCCACCTTTTACTAATGTTCTAATACAACACAGTCTTATTCCTAAAACTCTATGGTGTGTTGCCACACCGAAAGCAGTCTTTGAATTCCTGAACGTGATTATTCCAAACACCCAAATAAATCTGTAGTGTCCTGGATGCCGAATCCTAAAGGTGTTCCAGGAATAGACATGAAAGGTAGTGGATATAGGTGAAAGTTAGCAATACAGATTAGAGCTGATCATTCAAAGACTGCTTTCGGTGTGACAACACACCCTACACCATAGAGTTTTAGGAATAAGACTGTGTTGTATTAGAACATTAGTAAAAGGTGGAAGTGCTATGATTTAAATATGCAGTAGGTGTCGCCTCTGGGATAATTTATTCTGGGGGGTCCACACCTATCATACAAGAGAGGTATCTCTGCATGTATGAGAACTGCTGGATGAGCGCGGTATCTTTTGAATTTAGTATTGTATAAGTGTAACATTGTATAAGTTATACCGTCATACCAGCTGCTCTTTTTCATTTCCTAGGCTCGGGTAATCTTGTTTAGATTTATCAGTGTATCTTAACTTTTGCTTAATTCATTTCAAGATTTGCTTTCCTCTCTCTGTAGTCTTTATCTGTGATGCAAAGTCCATCTTTAAAGGTTTAGTAGTCCCATATTCACTGTATTGATTGCTTTAAAGCCCAACTGAGTCACAGAAATAGACATGCGTTCAGATAGACATTGTTCCAGCAACCTACATTTCCATCCTATTGCCTCCCCTTTCCTTGTACAGTCCAATAGGCTCCAGAATAAGATGTAGTGCACTCAGTAATCAGCACTCAGTAACAGACCTAGTCTGACATACAAGTCTGAGGACACTTGTGCTGAGGGTGTGGCTGTGCTGGCATAGAGCACTGGAGGGTAGATAGCTGCATTCCTAACCAAAAAATGGTTACAGATCAATAACATACAGGGGAACAAGGCTATAGTGATAAAAAGGTGTAAGACTTTATTTGGGATGTAAGGCTCTTGCTTACAGAACGTCTTGCCCCTGTGAGTGCAATTTAAGATTTTTGGTGCGCACAGAAGGCACAGGTGCAGGGTCCAGCCACGCTGTCTGCAGTCTGTCAAAGTCCATGGCAGGCTAGGGTTGCCACCTGTCCAGGATTCACCCGGACAGTCCAGGTTTTAGAGCCTGTGTACGGGTTTCAGTCCACCTGAAATCTGGACACATCAGTGGTAGCCCTGTAGCACCAGTCGTCCTAGCTCCCCCCTCGTCAGCTTTCAGTGTTTTTAATTATATTGGTGGGGGGTGCTTTAACTGGGGTACAGACTGGCCTGGGGGCATTATGCTGGAGACAGACAAACCTGGGGAGATGTACTGGGGTACAAACTGACCTGGGGGAGGACTGTACTGGGGGACAGATTGACCTTGTTTGATTTAACTACGCTCCTTAAGCTTATCTCATTATTACCACAATTTGGCAACACCCACTGTTCATCACGGGACGCTACATGCACTGCAATACTACTCTTCTTGGGGCACCCAAAGGTGTCCCAGGTCTATTACAATCCCATAGTGTAAACTGCAAAAAAAAAAAAAAAAATTGCTGTGTGCCGCTAAAGTGTTGGTGTTTAACTTGATGAAAAGGTGGCAGGCTGATATATGATGGAGGTGGACAAGGCTGAACGCTGTACCAAGTAGTACTTGTGTTTTGGGCCCTATGCAAATGTGCAGAATGCAGGTATTCTGCTTTCCAGGCATTTCTCTTTGAATCCATAGGGTCCTAACACAAGTGCCACTCAGCACGGCATTCAGCCCCATCCAGCCATAGCGTATTTCAGCTTACCATAGACTTTGACATGCTGCACACTTGATTGCTGAATTCTGCAGCTGTTCCTCCTGGATGGCCCGTGTGCAAGGAGCCTTAAGGATAGGTGTGCAGACAAAAAACACTTTCTCACCCTGCCTCCTGACCTAAACCAACACACCCCCAGCTGCATGTATACCTGAGTAGGACTGTCAGATCATGAAAGGATTAAACGTCTATGGGTGTGCTGGGTGCCCAAAACTATGTCAATGTTGTTCGTCAGGATAACAAACACTTCTAGCGCTCTGACTTAACATATGCAGCTGGTCGTTGCAAGTGACACTCTTTTGTGCAAAACATCTGACCATGTATGGCTAGCATTAGTTTGTTAAAGTGTTACTAAACCCAGTAATATGAAAATAGTTCATTACAATACTGCCACTATATACCTTTTGGGATGATCTGTCTACCATGGTTTCCTGATAACCTGCACAGTTTCTCCATAGCTGTGTATTCAAGTAGGAGGAGATTTCCACTACAGCCTCTATACATGCCCACATGTGTGATGTCAATATCATGTAACCAGAACAGTTCAACTGAAACAGGAAATGTACTCTCCAGCAGACCAAACTTGGCATGTGCAGCTTTACCACCCTGCTGTGTATTATATGAACTTGCTTAGATTGACAGTGCAGGAGGAAAGAATCTTTGCATACAAGATATAATAGCCTTTTTAAACAATGCTGAGGATTAACCCCTTAAGTTCCACAGTGAGAATAACAAGCATGCTATGCTTCATATACAGACTGATTTTACTGTTGTGGGTTTAGTAACACTTTAATGTTGATTGAGAGAGAGTTTAGTTCTTCTTTAGGATTTAATAGAGTGTTATTACAGTACATTCTCATGATTTTTTTTCATATTATATAATAGTTCCTCCTGTGTCTATTGGCTCTGATACCCTTTGGCATTAATGGATATGTATAAAGATCTTTAAAGAGGATCTTCAGTGTCCCCCAGGCCGATACTTCGCTGGTCTTCTTCAGGTCCCCGGCGCGGCCATGTCTTGCATGGGAAGCAGGCTATGACTCCTTGCGGCTTCACAGGCGGTTTCCCACTGCGCATGCCTGAGACACGCTCCTGCAGCCTCCTGGGACCTGTGATGTGTCCCAGAGGGCTGCGGGCAAAGAAGAGGGGGCCTAGGTGATTTGAGCGGAAATGGGAGTTGGTACCTATCAAAACTAGGTACCCGCTAGCCCCCCCAAAAAAATATGTGCCAAAAAGTTAGAGGAGGGGGAAGAGGCAGAAAAAGCGTAATGTGCCCTTTTGGGTGATGTTCCACTTTATGATTATAGTAAAAAGAAATATTATATTACTATTATAACTAACAATGGTTTTAAAGTGAAATTCAACTTGTATTGTTCTCTTTTTCAGGAGTCAAGAAAACCATTTCATACAGTGCAAAGAAACTCTACAAAATGATGAAGAGTCTGCGACGACAATCCTCATGATCATTTTTACAAATTTTTGTCTATTTATTTCCAATTTTCATTTATTAAACTATACCAAAAGGCAAAACCTTTTTTTTTTTTTTTTGTTTAGTTTTGGACAGAGTTCAGATGGATTAGAACCCCTGTCAGGTTTTAATTGCTTTCTTTCCCCCCGTTAGGGTGATTCTCTCTCTCTATTTGTCCTCTTTACCAAGTAAAAGAAAATCACAAATTTCAGGTTGTCCCCTGAAATGTAATAGAGGGGAAATCTTCCAATGGGGACACTAGTGCTGCTGACCCGCGGGTCCCCAAGGAATTCCCTTAAAGTGATACTTGAGCTAAAAACATTTTTTACTTTAATCCATTCCTTGCATTAAGGTAAAAAATGTTTTCTATTTCTCTGCCTCCCCCCTTCCCTCTGTGAAATGATTAGAGAGAGGAGAATTGATCCAGCGCTGTGGAGGTGGGGGTGGGCTGCTGTGTAAGTCTATGAAGTGTGGCTCCATAGGCACACAGCTCGGGGAACAGGCAGACATGGTGTGCCTCCATAGCAAGCGACTTGCTATAAGGACACACAAAGAAGAGGAGGAGCCAGAAACGCCACCAACGGAGGAGTTTCGGGCCCGCTCTGTGCAATACCACTGCACAGAGCTGGTGAGTATAACATGTTTGTTATTTTAATTTTTTTTTAATTTGCTTTAGTAACACTTTGCAGGGATTTCCTCTCGCTTTCTGTTTTGGCTATGGGGCAGAAAGTAAAGGGAAATCTCCCCAAGGAGATTGGTAAAAAAAACCTGGCGGGTTGTAACCCTCCCTTACTGTATCCAAAAATGGAAAAAATAGGTTTGCCTATAGTTCTACATTGAATAAAATGTAATCATGATGAAGTTGAATGCTATTTCCACTGCTCAAGTCAACCGATTTACAGAATTTTTTATTATTGTGTGTTTTGTATAATGGCAAATATATATGTAAATAATGTATAATAAATGTATACTGATATGTACATTACATGCATGTAAAAGCACATCTGTATTCCAGGTTGTAGCTTAGGCTGCATTCACACCTGAGCATTTTGTTTTCAGGCAGGAAGTTGCGCGATTTTGTACAGGTCAAAATGCCACCAATGTAAAAAGCAGAAAAACGCCTGTAATCTGCCTAAAAAGAAGCTTATGTGCTTTTTTGAGCTTCAGGCGTTTTGCTTCAGGCGACAGAATGTTCAGATGTGAACAGGGGCCATTTAAATGAATGGGATTTTGCTTGTTGAGCGTTTTGGAGCTGCAGAGAGGAGCGGTTTACGAGCTAAAAAACGCTCAGATGTGAATAGGCCCCCAAAGTTCCTTATTTCCTTTATCATCTTCCCAGTATTTTGAACAACAAAATGTCATCCACTTTTGATCAGATAAACGCCTGAAGCGCTCATTGTTTTATCTGAGATTGGCAGAGTTTGCTTTGGCAGTGAACAAGGGTTAACCTAACCTGGGACCTCATCCAGCATATTTTTTTCACTGTATTTATCCATTTGTGTTCTGTCCATCTCTGTCTGTCATTGGTATGTTATAATAAATAATGTGCTTTCTAAAACACTGTGTCTTTCTCTGCCTTTTTGGTTTTCTGAGTGTCTTTATGGAGACCCACAGATAGACCATTGCCTCATTGGTCAGATTAGGAAGCCATTGTATGACCACCTACCATGCATATACAGTATCTCACAAAAATGAGTACACCCCTCACATTTTTGTAAAAATGTTATTATATCTTTTCATGTGACAATACTGAAGAAATGACACTTTGCTGTAATGTAAAGTAGTGAGTGTACAGCGTGTATAACAGTGTAAATTTGCTGTCCCCTCAAAATAACAATTTTGAAAAAAACTGTTTTTTACCTTGTGCTATAATAAATATCCAAAAACATAAAAAAGTAAAAAGAACTAATTTCTTCATCAGTTTAGGCTATGTATTCTACATATTTTTGGTAAAAAAAAACGCAATAAGCGTATATTGATTGGTTTGCAAAAAAGTTATTGCGTCTACAAAATAGGGGATAGATTTATGTAATTTTTATTTTTTTTATAGTAATGGCGTTGATCAACAATTTTTTTTTTTTTTTTTAAGCGGGACTGCGACATTGCAGGGGAGAGCAGGAACTTTTTTCGGATCAGTGACATACAGCGATCAAAGCTAAAAATACCCTCTGATTACTGCATAAATGTCACTGGGAGGGAAGGGGTTAACACCAGGGGCGCTCAAAGGGTTCAATGTGTTCCCTTGGAGGTGTTTATAACTGTATGGGGGCAGGGCTGCCTGGAGGAGGAGAGATCGCTGTTCCCGATCACTGGGAACAGATGATCTCACTCAACTCCTCTGTCAGAACGGGGATCTGCTCTGTTTACACTGGCAGATCTCCATTCTGCCTGTCTCTGGAGCGATCACGGGTGACCAGCAGACATCGAGTCCGCCCCACCCGTTGGCCAGTGGGCGCACGAGTGCACCCACACCACACGTTCCCGCGACCAACGTACAGCTACGGCAATTTGCGGGAACAAGCCGACCTGCCTCACTAATATGACGACCGCTGGTCGGCAAGTGGTTAATATGAATGATCGTTTGCGTATATCCCGCTAGTAAGTCAGCCTCAGATGATTATTAGAACATTGATCCACTCTCGATGAATATGATATATTGTAGACCATACAGGAGAAAAGAAGGAACTCCTTATAGTGTAAATCCACAGAACAGTATCACTTTATTAGGATTAAGTGGTTACAAGCATAGAGTTAGATATCCAGCATTAAAAGCAGTAAAATCGTGCCGCTCACTCAGGTAGACGTGATGACGTCGGCTCCTAAGCTCTGCAATATTGATATTGTTATAAGGGGTAAATCTGTTTTATTCTATGCAGCTTGATTAAGTTATAACTTAAAGGGGTAGGGCAGCAATCTTTTCTTTGATATATCAGAAAACTTGTATTTAGATATCTTGTGAACAGCTCCTTTTTTTCATTGGTTTGTATTTTTCTATACAGTACTAAGGGCCAAGTTGTAACAATTCATAGAAGGTGCATTATAACAAAACACTAAGGTGCTTTGTACCTGCTCTGTGCTTGGTGGCTTACAAGGTACATAGGTGGACAAGTCACAGCTCGGCAGCGAGGATCAGAAAGGAGCAAATGATAAATCTCAAGCCTCCAAGCCAAGGTTCATGTGCAGGCCTGCTCCACCTTGTCAGAATAAAGCTGCAGGCCTGGAATTGGGTAGAGTAGATGGGTTTGGCTATGAGTAATAACTTCACAAGGTTATGGGCAATTTATTAAAAAAGTTTGTGTCATTAACATCAAGGAGAGAATGGTTGATTGGGGCCATTTACACTCCAAGTTATCATTCCACGAATACATTGGAATTATCCCTAGTGAAAGGTAGTTTTATGTAGTCATTAGAGATATTCAAATCATTAGATGTGTGCGTGTTCACTACAGCACATCAGAGTCTGACAGCAAATACAAAGAAGCCTTTATAAAAAAAAAAAAATAACATCCAATACTTGTTGGGAAAAAATATACAGACACACATCTGCTAAGGTGTAAAAATACTGTAAATGGAGACAATAAGCCGTCAGTGCAATGTTGAAATCTGCTGGCTTTTTACTATAAATGTGGATGTGATCCGTAGAGTTGATCCCAGAATTAAATTGTGACCAACTATGATATAGAATGTCCAGATCTGAATTTCAGTGGGATTTTTTGGCAGTTCTATTTCCAAAAAGTCTTCTGTAAGCAATGGGACCTCAATAGTACCAATTAGAGATTCTTAAAAAGTTCCATCTCTTAAGCTGGTCATACATAGATTATTTTGACAAGCCAGTGGGCTGATTGAGAAAAACTATGGACTTTGTGGGGATGCTTTTCTTCTGCAGGGGCAGGGAAGCTGGTCAGAGTTGATAGGAAGATGGATGGAGAGTCTGCAAAAGACTTGAGACTGGGGCGGAGGTTCACCTTCCAGCTGGACAAGAACCCTAAACATACAGCCAGAGCTACAATGGAACGGTTTAGATCAAATTATATTCATGTATTAGAATGGCCCAGTCAAAAAGTCCAGACCTAAATCCAATTGAGAATCTGTGGCAAAACTTGACAATTGCTCTTCACAGACACTCTCCATCCAAACTGACAGAGCTTGAGCTATTTTGCAAAGAAAAATGGGCAAAAATTTCACTCTCTAGAGCAGTGGCTCTCAACTCCTGTCCTCAGGACCCACCAACAGGCCAGGTTTGCAAGATAACTGAAATACAGGGTGGGCCATTTATATGGATACACCTTAATAAAATGGGAATAGTTGGTGATATTAACTTCCTGTTTGTGGCACATTAGTATATGTGAGGGGGGAAAATTTTCAACATGGGTGGTGACCATGGCGGTCATTTTGAAGTCGGCCATTTTGAATCCAACTTTTGTTTTTTCAATAGGAAGAGGGTCATGTGACACATCAAACTTATTGGGAATTTCACAAGAAAAACGATGGTGTGCTTGGTTTTAACGTAACTTTATTCTTTCATGAGCTATTTAAAAGTTTCTCTTTGTTTACAGCCATTGACATGTCGGCGAGGTTAACACGTGCGGAGCGGATAGAAATTGTGTTGATGTCTGGTGAACGCAGTAATCGGGTCGTTGCAGCAGATTTCAATGCAAGACAGCCTACGAGACCACCCATCTCCCATACTACAGTTAGCAAACTGCTTGCTAAGTTTCATGAAACTGGTTCAGTGTTGGATTTGCCAAAATGTGGACGCATGAAATCTGTCACTAATGAAGAAACATCAGTGGCTGTCCTAGCTTCATTCAGCAAGAGCCCACAGCGTAGCACTCGCCGCATGTCACTGGAGAGTGGCATTAGTCTAACATCCCTTCGGCGGATATTAGGTACTCACAAGTGGCACCCTTACAAACTCCAGCTACTGCAGCATCTCAACGAGGATGACCCAGATCGGCGCACTGAATTTGCAGAATGGGCAAAACAAAAATTGAAACAGGACCCTCAGTTTACGCAGAAGATTTTGTTCAGTGATGAGGCAAACTTTTATGTGAATGGTGAAGTTAATAAACAAAACAACCGCTATTGGTCTGACACTAACCCACATTGGATAGATCCCTCCAAGACTGTTGGAACCAAAAAATTGATGGTATGGTGTGGTATATGGGGTACAAAGATAGTGGGGCCATTCTTCATCAATTGAAACCTCAAGGCCACTGGATATGCGAAATTGCTACATGATGATGTGTTTCCCTCTTTATGCACTGAAGCTGGCACGTTCCCTGAGTTTTTCCAGCAAGATGGTGCACCACCACATTATGGGTGTCAGGTCCGAGCATTCCTAGATGAACAGTTTCCTGGAAAGTGGATTGGTCGTCGTGGGCCAGTTGAATGGCCCCCAAGATCTCCTGATCTGACCCCCTTAGACTTTTATCTTTGGGGTCATCTGAAGGCAATTGTCTATGCTGTGAAGATACGAGATGTGCAGCACCCGAAACTATGGATACTGGAAGCCTGTGCTAGCATTTCTCCTGCGGTGTTGCTATCAGTGTGTGAAGAGTGGGAGAAAGAGGGTTGCATTGACAATCCAACGCAATGGGCAGCACATTGAACACATTTTATAAGTGGTCAGAAACTTGTAAATAACTCATTAAAGAATAAAGTTACGTTAAAACCAAGCACACCATTGTTTTTCTTGTGAAATTCCCAATAGGTTTGATGTGTCACATGACCCTCTTCCTATTGAAAAAACAAAAGTTGGATTCAAAATGGCCAACTTCAAAATGGCCGCCATGGTCACCACCCATCTTGAAAAGTTTCCCCCCTCACATATACTAATGTGCCACAAACAGGAAGTTAATATCACCAACCATTCCCATTTTATTAAGGTGTATCCATATAAATGTCCCACCCTGTACATCACATTTGATATCTTTTGCTGCTCAGTGATTGCAGTATTCTAGTCTGCATCTCCCCAAGGTAATACTTAAAATCTGGCCTGTTAGTGGGTCCCGAGGACAGGAATTGAAAACCACTGCTCTAAAGCAAAGCTGGTAGAGACATACCCAAAAAGACTTGCAGCTGTAATGGCAGCAAAAGGTGGTTCTACAAAGTATTGACTCAGGGCGGCTGAATACAAATGCACGCCACACGTTTCACATATTTATATGCAAAACATTTGAAAACCATTTATTATATATATGTATATATTCACTACTATGCAATGGTTCTAGACAGGCGTGAAAAAATGCTGTAAAAGAAGAATGCTTTCAGAAATAGAAGCGCTAATAGTTTATTTTTATCAATTAACAAAATGGAAAGTAAATGAACAGAAGAGAAACCCAAATCAAACCAACATTTGGTGTGACCACCCTTTGCTTCAAAACAGCATCAATAATTCTAGGTACACTTTCACACAATTTTTGAACTCAGCAGGTAGGTTGTTCCAGACATCTTGGAGAACTAACCACTGATCTTCTGTCGATGTAGGCTACCTCAAATCCTTTTGTCTCTTCATGTAATCCCAGACAGCCTTGATGTTAAGAGCAGGGCTTTGTGGGGGCCAATCCACTACTTCCAGGACTCCTTGTTCTTCTTACATTCAAGATAGTGTTTAATGACATTGGCTGTATGTTTGGAATCGTTGTCCTGCTGCAGAATAAATTTGGGGCCAATCACACACCTTCCTGATGGTTTGGCATGATGGATAAGTATCTGGCTGTATTTTTCAGTGTTGCCATGGCCCCGACCCCTAGAGGCCTAATGGTGACCTCCAGAGTCAGGGAGAGCTGACATCCATTCTCACATTGTGCGTCACTAGGCATGGTGGGTGTAGGGTAGTGTAGAGTAAATTGGGCGCCAGACACTTTGATGATGCAGAACAAGAGAGATGTATTTTCTCTTAAAGAACTGGGGAGAGAGGGTTAGGGCCAGGACACCCTTTGAGCAGGTGCAAAAGCACTTAACAGACTCATAAAAATAGAACAGTATGATAGTTGTTTAGTTCCAATGGCCATAAAGCTAAACTGTGCCTGAAAAGAGCTATTTCCTTTGGCAACTGAACTAGTAACTTTGACTTCAACACAGATCTGTACACATACCAAGCCTGATATCCCCGTTGTGTAGACCTTGTCTCAATATTGCAGCCTCCTCCTGCAGCTTCTTCACTTTAAACTCCCAGTCTCTTAACAGACTCTCTGGACTCCCACTGCCACTGGGTCCCTTGAGCTTCACACAGCCAGCCGCCGTATCTCCCTTACTCGGCTCTTCAGCTAATCTGCTGAACTCTCTTGCAAGCGTCACCCCCCGCTATCCTGCTGGGTCCTTAGCTTGACCGCTGAGACTTTCCCAACTTCTTCACCGTCTCCGGTTAGTGAAAAAGCTACTCTGGTACTCTCTCAGACTCTGAACTCTGGCCTCTGATATCAGGAGTGTTGTCCCTTGAGGATGACAGTTTCCCGTTTACCACTGACCCTGGTTCATGTTTTGCCTCTGATGACATGAATGGTTGTCCCTCATTAGCAACTCTGTCCCTTCACCTCTGACAAAGAGGGGTTCTCCGACCGGCAGAACCCGTGCAACTTGGTTAGGCTTCCAACATGAAGCCCCAACCCTACGCCACTCCTTCTTTTCCTGGGTAAGCCTCAGACTGCCTAGCAACCAGGAGCTCCCAGATTAGGGTTGCCACCTCATCCCTTTAATCCAGGACACATATTAACTACAGAGGTTCTGTGGCTGATTAAGGTGGTAATTAAACTCAGTGCCTTATCTGCATTAAATTAGCCTCAGAACCTGTGTAATTCATATGTGTCCTTGATTAAAGTGATGATGTGGCAACCCTATCCCGAATAGGCCTCAGGCTTCTGGCCTAGCAGCTGGGAGCTTTCAACACACGTTCCACCCAGACAGCCGTCCAGGTGGCACAGAATACCGATCACCTGACTTCTCCCAAATAAATAGACTCTCCCAGCAGGCCGTGGGGCCCAATGAGACCCCTGCCAATAGGCCAGAACAACCCATCCACTCATACTCCAAGTTCATATGCACCTTATCATTCCAATGCCATACCTAACAATGCCACACAGTGCCAGAGGAGAGAGGTGCATCAAACCCAGAGTTAGGAAACGAATCAGGAGACCCCCTAACAATTAGCCAGGCTAGTTACCACCCAGCAAACTATATTTAACAGCATCCCTATTTAAGACCAGGGTGCTACACTAGCATTGAGGACACCATTGATCCTGACCAAATCTCCTACTCCATTTGCAAAAATACAACCTCAAACTTGCAAGGAACCTCCACCATGCTTTACTGTTGCCTGCACAACACTTATACCGCTCTCCAGTCCTTCGCTAACAGACTGCCTCCTACTACAGCCAATTATTTTACATTTTGACTCAAAAGTCCAGAGCATTTGCTGCCATTTTTCTGCACCCCAGTTCCTATGTTTTCATGCATATTTGAATCACTTAGCCTTGTTTCCACGTCCTCAAAAACAAAAAATAGCATTGGAGAAGGGGGGCACTACATATACCAATGCAACATTTTTTTTACATTTAATTTGGCCAGGAGCAATGATTTTTTAAATGTTTAAAGTGAAACATTAAACATGCCCATTCCCTTTAAATAACATGCCTGGGGGTGCCCTAATCTACATGTGAAGGGGCACATCCCTGTGATGTACAGAAATCACTGCAGTAGCACCGACACTGACACAAGGAAAAAAATGTTTAAAAAATTACACCTGCAGCCATGGTCTTGGTACTGTTTTATTCAGCTGATGATCAGCTGTTTTGTAAAAGTGATCCAGACACCCCTTGCGGCCACCCACAGAGGTTCCCAAACTCTCCCATTCCACAGAGGAGCCACCGAACGGTGATAAGTGGACTCCTCTGTGACGAATAAAGCTGGAAGTGGCGAAGATTTTGTCACTTTCAGTTTCAGAGCTGTCATTCTCTGGCTGTTACCACCAGGGAAGCAGCTAACCTGGTTAGTTGCTTTGGAGGGCAGAGAGTAGAGAGTACCTGTCACCTGTCCAAAGCTGTCGCAAAGAGGTCTATTTAGCCCCTTTGTGATCGCAATAATGTTAAAGTGGTTGTAAAGATTGAAGAGTTTTTTTTTTACCTTAATGCATTCCATGCATTAAGGTAAAAAACTTTCTGTGCATAGGATCACCCCACCCCCTGGAACAGAGCAGGGGGTGGGGCCGAGCCATGCTGCGTGTGTCTATGGACACAGAGCAGCTTAGGATAGGCTGTCTGCACACTATTCTACACCATCACACATTTCTAGTAAACTTTGTACAAAGATAGATATTTTTAGTTCATATGCATTGTAATGCATGTTTAAGCTGGCCAACTGCATAGCTCCCAACTGTCCCTGATTTTGAAGGACTGTCCTTGATTTGGAACAAAGTCCCTCTGTCCCTTTTTCCTCCTCATTCGTCCCTCATTTTGGTCTGATCTATATAGTTGTATATAAAATGTACTATTTATCTTTCAAAAAAGTGTTTCTCGGTGCTAAACATTTCATCCAATTTCTAAATTGCTGCATTTGTAAATGTCAAAAGCCAATATAAAGGAATAGCAGTGATAAAAAAAGCACTTGTAGGTTTAACGAATCATTTTTTTTTGTATAATTCTCTCTTAAGGGGGCGTGGCAGGGGGTGTGTCCTATGCCTACATACTTTTGCTAATAGGTGTCCCTCGTTCCCATCTCAAAAAGTTGGGAGGTATGAAACTGTATCAAAGTAATCCCTGCCTGGCCAGACCCACACAACACTGCACTACTCTATGTAGCACCCTCTACAGTTAGTTAGGTGCTAGATATCAGGATTTGTTGACAGGAAAGGTAAATTTAGTAAGGCCTGGCTGGAAGTCAGGCCTCATTGTTTTGATTCTGGGCAATGGAGTGGCCTAGGGAATGACTGCAGGTAGTAACACCCCTTAGTAACCCCTCCTTTCTGGTTCAGAAAGTTCTGGTAGAAAGGGTGGGGAAAAGGAGGTGAAACTTCCTGAGGTATCTTAAGGAGCTCTGACCCAAACTGGATTGACAGGGGGCAGGCTTCCTTAAATACCTGGGCTCAGCCCAGTCTGGGAGAAGAGTTTAGGTGTAAGTGATGGAGACGGAGTACTGAGGCTGTCGGGCCTTGAAGGATCCCCCAGTCTGGGGGGGTGACCTTGGCCTGAAGCTTGGGTGCATCCAGGAGGATAGTGAGATCCTGGAGGAAAGGTACAAGGGAGAGAGAAAGCAGAGGACAGCGGGAGAGAGTACTGCCAATAGTACTTCCGGGAAAGTCTCCAGGAGAGGAACTGTGTCAGTGGGTGATACACACCCTGGGAAGCTGGAAGAGGCACACCGGAGCAGATTGGGGTGAAAGGACATTTGGGTGAGGTTTGTACCTGTTCTACTAAACTTTTGAAGAACCTGTGGTCCGGGGAGGGGCCCCTCCCATGAGGAACTTAAAAAAACCTGTCCATTTATCATGTGTTTTTCCTTTTCACTGTTAATGTCAGCGGGTTCTAACCTCCTACTGACAGAACAGACAGGAAAAGTGTTATGATATGCTGTTATGTTTTACTCTGCTGGCAGGCTTATAACCCCCTCCCAGCAGACTGGTATGCAGTGCTTAGTATTTAGTTTAGTTTACTGTTTTCTCATCTCTTAGGATCGTTGGGATTGGAAGGCTGTTCATCCCTCTGGTCGAGAGTCAAGGCTTTCTTTGCAGTCCCACAGGCAGAGTATCTCCTTTAGCCACTTCAGGCCCGGAAGGATTTCCCACTTTAGGACCAGAGCACTTTTTGTGATTCAGCACTGCGTCGCTTTAACTGACAATCGTGCAACGTTTGCCCTTTTTTTCCCACAAATAGAGCTTTCTTTTGGTGGTATTTGATCACCTCTGCGTCATTTCTGATCACCGCTATAAACAAAAAAGAGCGACAATTTTGCAAAAAAAAACAATATTTCTTACTTGTTGCTAATACATATCCAAAAAAAAATACATAAAAAAAAACAATTTTTTCATCAGTTTTGGCCAATTTATATTCTTCCTCATATTTTTGGTAAAAAAAAAATCGCAATTGTCGTATACTGACTGGTTTGCGCAAAAAGTTGCCACATTTACGAATGATGATAATTTATTTATGGGGTTTTTATTTTTGTCTTATTTTTTACTAGTAATGGTGGCGATTTTGCGGGGGTCATGTCAGACCATTTTGACACTTTTTTGAGACCGCTGACATATATACAGTGATCAGTGCTATAAAAATGCACTGATTACTGTATAAATGTCACTGGCAGGGAAGGGGTTAACCTCACGATCTGCGATCACGCAGCCGCCGTCAGGTGACAGCGGTTTGCGATATCGAACCACTTTGCCGCTGTAATGCGACGGCGGGCGGTCAGCAAGTGGTTAACCACTTGCCGACCGTCAATCGACAATTGACGGCGGCAAAGTGGCTCTGTAACGCGGATCGCCGTCATATGACGGCGGCCGTGTGATCGCGCCTAGTGAGCGCGCGCGCGCCGCCGGAGGCACGCCCGCGCGCTCACTGTGTCCGGGGAGGGCCGGGGAGCGGGTGCAGTGGCTTCGATTGCCGCCGGCTACCCGCGATGGCCCCCCCGGAGCGAAGGAGCGGAGGTCCGTGTAAGTAAACACGGACCTCCGCTCTGTGAAGGGGGAAGGGCTGTGATCACAGCCTTCCTGTACATGAAGGCTGTGACCACTTCCCTTCTCCTGTTAGGGCAGTCCCCCCACAGTAAGAACACGCCCAGGGAACACAGTTAACCCTTAGAGCGCCCCCTGCAGGTTAACCCCTTCACTGCCAATGGCATTTACACAGTAATCAGTGCATTTTTATAGCACTGATCGCTGTATAAATGCCAATGGTCCCAAAAAAGTGTCAAAATGGTCCGACATGTCCGCTGAAATATCGCAGTACCGCAAAAAATCGCAGATCGCCGCCATTATTAGTAAAAAAAAAATAAATAAATAAAAACCCCAAAAATGAATTCTCATCATCCGTAAACGCGACCACTTTTGCGCAAACCAATCAATAAACGCCGATTGCAATTTTTTTTATCGCAAATATGTGGAAGAATATAAATCGGCCAAAAACGGTGAAAAAAAATGTTTTTTTATATTTTTTTTTTGGATTTGTATTTTAGCAAAAAGTAAGAAATTTGGGTTTTTTTGCAAAATTGTCGCTCTTCTTTTGTTTATAGCGGCGATCAGAAATGACGCAGAGGGGATCAAATACCACCAAAAGAAAGCTCTATTTGTGGGAAAAAAAGGACGCAAATTTCGTTTGGGTACAACGCCGCACGACCGCGCAATCGTCAGTTAAAGCGACTCAGTGCCGAATCGCAAAAAGGGCTCCGGTCCTAAAGCTGGAAATCCTTCCGGTCCTTAAGTGGTTAAGGAGGAGGTGCTCTGGCTCAAACTGTATATTATTGATGTCCTATGCTGTTTGTGATAGGAATGGTAGTTATGTAGTGATAGGAATGGTAGTTAATGGTGGAGTGTCTTATCAATACCGTACAGGTCTAAATAATTTTCAGAGATCAATGTCTATTTTTCTACTTAAATTATTAGTACAGTCCCATCTAAGTTTGTTCCCTTTCCCCTCCCTTTTTTCTTTATGGGATGCCCTTGCTCCTGGGCCCAGGAGCCACTTTTTCTAAATTTCCCAGCTGGGGTTTGGTGGTGGGTAAGTGTAGCTCCCTCTACAGCAGCCTTTCTCAACCTTTTCAACACAGAGGAACCCTTGAAATAATTATCCGGTCTCGGGGAATCCCTGCTAAAAATTAAAAATCTACAACTCATTAGTGTGATGTTCAATGGGAAGAATGCTCCTTACACTTGTGGTCATTGGGAAGCATTACCCCCTTACAGATAGCTAAAAAAAAACAATTATGTCAGTGGGAATTTATCTGAGAGGTAGAAATTGACCATTGCTCAAGGAACCTCTAACAACCTCTGGAGGAACCCTAGGGTTCCACGGAACTCTGGTTAAGAAACCCTGCTCTACAGTTAGGTAGGTGCTAGATGTCAGGATTTTTTGACAGGAGATGTAAACTTAGTCAGGCCTGGCTGGAAGTCAGGTCTGATTGTTTTGATTCTGGGCAGGGGAGTGGCCTAGCGAGTGACTGATGACTGCAGGTAGTAAGACCCCTTGGTAACCCCTCATTTCTGTTTCAGAAAGTTCTGGAAGAAAGGGTGGGGAAAAGAAGGTGAAGCTTCCTGAGGTATCTTAAAGCGGAGTTCCACACTGTTTTTTGTTTATTAAAAGTCAGCAGCTACAAAAAGTGTAGCTGCTGACTTTTAATAAACAGTAACTTACCTGTCTCCCGGTCCAGCGACGGCTGCTCCCGAAGCCTCGCTCGTCTCCCCGCTCCTCCCGACGGCCCCACCATTCCTAGTGTGGGCACCCGGCCCGGCTTCATGGCTGGGCACCCACTGCGCATGCGCGAGTCGCACTGCGCATCCCTAGTGGCCAAGCAATCTTCTGGGACCTGTAACGTGTCCCAGAAAATTGCCAGGAGGGAGGGCCGCCTAGGAGGAGAGGAGGAGTTGCCTAGGTGGCCCAGAGGCGGAAGGTGGAAGAGGGACAGGAAGTCCCTCTGAAACCTGGGGACACACTCCCCCCCCCCCCAAAAAAAATTACATGCCAAATGTGGCATGTAAGGGGGTGAGGAGTGCTTAAAGCGGAAGTTCCATTTTTTGGTGGAACTCCGCTTTAAGGAGCTCTGCCCAATCCCCAAACTGGATTGACAGGGGGCAGGCCTCCTTAACCACTTTCAGACCGAGCCCGTTTTTTGGGTTCAGTGGTTGTGAGATAAAAATAGTTTTTTTTGCTATAAAATTAGTAAGAACCCCCAAACATTATATATATTTTTTTCTAACACCCTAGAGAATAAAATGGCGGCCATTGCAAAACTTTATGTCACACCGTATTTGCGCAGCGGTCTTACAAGCGTGATTTTTTTTGAAAAAATTAAGTTTTTTGAGTTAAAAAATAAGACAACAGTAAAGTTAGGCCAGTTTTTTTCCATATTGTGAAAGACATGTGTTACGCCGAGTAAAATGATACCCAACATGTCATGCTTCAAAATTGCGTCCGCTCGCGGAATGGCGACAAACTTTGCAACATAAAAATCTCAATTGGCGACGTTTAAAAAATTCTACAGGTTAGCATTTTTGAGTTACAGAGGAGCTCTAGTGCTAGATTTATTGCTCTCGCTCTAACGATCGCGACGATACCTTACATGTGTGGTTTGCACAACATTTTCATATGTGGGCGGGACTTATGTATGCATTCGCTTCTGCGCGCGAGCTCGTAAGGACGGTGCGCTTTAAATTTTTTTTTGTTAATTATTTATTTTACTTTTTATTTTTTATTTTTACACTGTAATTTAAAAAAAAAAATTGAGCACTTTTATTCCTATTACAAGAAATGTAAACATTCCTTGTAATAGAAAAAAGCATGCCAGGACCTCCCAAATATGAGATCTGGGGTCAAAAAGACCTCACATCTCATATTTACACTAAAATGCAAAAAAAAAAAAAACATTTTGAGAAAAATGACAGCCCAAAAAAAAAAATGCCCCTTTAAGAGCATTGGGCGGAAGGGACTTGTGATGTCCAGCCATGTTATGGAGCCGACTAAGCGGCTTCAGCCGCTCACTCGGCTCACGGACACTGGGGGGAACGGTCGCGATCATCTATGCCGCTGCCGGCGGGTCCGGTAAGTGGCGGAGATGACCGGAAAGCGGCGGGAGGGGGGGGGCACCTCTCCCGCCGCAGATAAAAGTGATCTTGCGGCGAATCCGCAGCTAAGACCACTTTTATCAGACACAGAATCGTCTGCTGAAATAAAAGATACCGGGGTTATGGTAGATATCTGCTACCATAACAAAGGTATTCCACTTCAAACTGCCGCCGTCAAACGGCGGGCGGTCCGGAAGTGGTTAAATACCTGGGGTCAGCCCAGTTTGGGAGAAGAGTTTAGGTGGAAGTGATGGAGACAGAGTCCTGAGGCTTTCGGGGCCTTGAGGGAGCCTCCAGTCTGGGGAGAGGGGGGTGACCTCGGCCTGGGGCTCGGGTACATCCAGGAGCATAGTGAGATCCTGGAGGAGAGGCACAAGAAAGAGAGAAAGCAGAGGACAGCGGGAGAGAGTACTGCCAGGAACGTCTCCAGGAGAGGAACTGTGTCGGTGAGTGATACACACCCTGGGAAGCTAGAAGAGGCACACCATAGCAGATTGGGGTGAGAGACAGCCTGAGAAGGGTGCAAGAGCCAGTTGGGACTGTGGTGTCACAGTGGCAGGGGACAGGGCCATTGCAGCCAGGAGGGCTGACAGGGCCTGGAAGAGGGTGGGCTGGGAGCAGTAGTCCATCAATCACTAGCTGGCACTTCAACTAATTTTCTACACTATAGGGGCCTGTGGTCCCTGCCTGCAAAAGGCAGTTCATAGAGGCCTGGTCAGAGCCAGAGCAGGCCTTACCTTGTGCTAGCTAGGCCTGAGAAGCAAGTGATGTGCAGGAGGAAGAGGAGTTATCGGAGCAGCAAGTGATGTGCTGGAGGAAGTAAGTAGTATACTGGGAGTATACAGAAGGTCCCAAAAATAACTGCTGATTCTAGGGGCATCCCATAATTACCCCTATCCCCATCCAAGTTTAAAACCCCTAATAAAAAGAGAACAAAGTACCGGCCTGTTCCGTGACTCCGGATGTAAGGAAAAAGTGTGATTGAGGGCAGTGTGACGGGTGGAACCACTACTTCCAGCAATGGCTATGTCTACATTACTGTACTCTACATTATGCTATACTACTCTACACAACACTACTGTACACTACTCTTCTCGACTCGACACTACAGTACACATCTGTTCACTGCTGTAATCTACTTTGCTTTACACTACTTCACTCTACTCTACACTACACAACTCTCCTCTACACGTGACTGCACTACACTACTCTACACTACAGTACTGTACACTACATTATACTACTTTACACTACACTACACTACACTACTCCATATTACTCTACACTACCCTACTCTTCACTACTCTACGCTATGCTACACTACTCTACATCTTACTACACCAGTCAAAACTACTATACTCTTTGGGGTTGATTTACTAAAGTTAAATAGAGTGTGCACTCTGCAAGTGCAGTTGCTCCAGAGGTCAGTATATGAGGTGAAGCTTCACTTTACAAAGAATACCCAATCATGTGCAAGGAGAATGCAAAAATAATAATTTCTTTCTTGTACATCACGGGACACAAAGTAGGCTATATATTCTATACATACTGGGTTATACACCACCTATAGGTGAATGGACACTGGCAAATCAAAACACAAACAGGAAGTTCCCCCTCTTATATAACCCCTCCCAACTGGGAGCACTTCAGTTTTTTCAGTGTCTTGAAGGTGGGTGGTCACTTCTACAGCTCTGTGGAGCTTTTATGCTGGTTCCCACACAGGTTCTTTTTAAAATCAGGGATAGCCTTCATACCGGATCCATTTCAAACAGCTATTAATGCTAAGATGAATAGTACCCGGGCCTCGCTAAGAAGACAGAACAATATTGCAAGGTTTTGCCTGTGATGCAACCACTTGTGTCGCTGAACCCTGCGTACAGGAAAGCCTGGGATTCCAAAACCAAGGTACTCCTGCAGGGTGCTGTACAGGTCCAAGGGAGTGGCCCCTCATACTATAGGATACCCGGTCCTTGAAGGGCTTTGAGACTAAGCCCACCGTGAAGGGTGAAGGCTGGGCCCACAGTCTCCTCCAGGCCCTGCAGCAGGAAAGGTGAGTAATCCCTAATGGGGATAATGTTACTGAACCCAGCTGGCTTCAATTTTCAGCGCTGTCACTCTTTGAATGACAATTGCGCAGTCATGCAATGTTGTACCCAAACAAAATTGATGCCCTTTTTTTCCCACAAATAGAGCTTTCTTTTGGTGGTATTTGATCACCTCTGCGGTTTTTATTTTTTGCACTATAAACAAGAGCAACAATTTTGAAAAAGGAACAATTTTTTTTACTTTTTGCTATAATATATATCCAAAAATAAAAAATAAAAAACAAATTTATTCATCAGTTTAGGCCGATATATATTCTTCTAGATATTTTTGGTAAAAAAAAAATTGCAATAGGCGTATATTGATTGAGTTGCGTAAAAGTTATAGCGCCTACAAACTATGGCGCTTTTATTATTTTTTTTATTTTTTTTTACTGGTAATGGCGGCGATCTGCGATTTTTATCGGGACTGCAATATTGCGGCGGACATGTCGGACATTTTTGACACTTTTTTGGGACCACTGACATTTATACAGCGATCAGATCTAAAAATAGACACTGATTACTGTGTAAATGTCATTGGCAGTGAAGGGGTTAACACTAAGGGGGCAGTGAAGGGGTTAACTGTGTTCCCTGTATGTGTTCTAACTGTATGGGGGCGGGGCTGACAGGGACATAACAGATCTCACTGATCCCAATCACAGGGATCAGTAGATCTGTCATGCCCCCCTCACAGAGCGACGTGAACACATCGGTTCCCCGTTCTAGCTCTCTGTGAAGGGATCGCGGGTCTCATCCATGCAGCGTGCGGCGGGCGCGTGCGGCGGCCGCTTGCACCGTCGGTGGCTGCGAAAGCATGCCTAGAGCGTGCAAAGGGGCGGATGCCAATTGACGCCGGCCCGGCAATTCAGTTCCGTGCTCTAGCCATCAATCGGCTATAGCACGGATCTGAGGTGGTTAAAATTTCCCTCCTTTTGCCTGCACTTCTTTTTTCTCACCAGCGAGGGCTCGGTTAGAAAGGCCACAGTCATTCTTGGGTCTTGCCTGCAGTTCCTGTGAAGCTGCCACCAGGGGGAGCCTGCGCCAGTACTAATCTGTTCTTTCACTATGTAAGTGAATAGACGGTCGCGGGAGCACGCACGCCAATATACTCCTGGGGTCACGTGAGTCTGGGGATGGGCAGCTGAGTCAGGTTAGGCAGGAAGCTGAATTGGGGGAAGTCGGCTAAGCAGTGCATGCACTAGCAGCCATGGCTTCCAAGAAGCACACTGAGAGGAGCACCGCTTCCTGTAATAAGGCTAGAGGCACAGGTGTGTTAACCACAGCCTCTGCTGAGGCTAGTCTGACCACTGCTGCCATTACTTCCCCTGAGAGCCCAGAAGCGACCGGGCAATCTGAGCTGCTGCGGCTGTCTGGTATTGTAGCTGACCCCTCATCTGTTTTACTCACAGTTTGTGTTTGTTACTAAAGATGACTTGTCAGCAGCCTTGCTGGGCTTAGAAGCCAGGATTGCTGATATGTTTGCTTCTACCACACAGGATGATAAGCGGGACAGGTCTCCTTCCCCTAACCCTCCAATTCTGGAGCGAGAATGGGTTGATGAGGGAGAGGAGGTAGTTACAGGGGATCTGGCCAATTCTTTTGCAGACACTTCTGCTTCAGAGAGTCCTGTTCCAGAAGAATCCCCAAGGACACCTGCCTCTCAATCTCAGAGGCTGCTGATCCAGGCACTTACACATAAGGTACGTGCAGCATTCGGGTATCTCCAGCGGAGAGTCCTGTGGATGTATATTCCTCCCTTGGGTCATTTAAACACCACAAGGTGTGCAGGGGTTCGCTTTACACCCTCTCCTTGAGAGGGTGATATATGCTGACTGGGTGCACCCAGACAAATATTTTTTTTACCTTATAAATGCTTTTTCTGTGGTATATCCTATGTAGGAAAGCTTTTTGAGAGGGGGGGAGTACTGACTGTCGATGCAGCAGTCACATCCCTAAGTAAATCCATGACCTGACCTGTTGATAATGCTCAGGTGTTTTTCCTTGGCTGGCTCTGTCATCCAACCTGCTGTTGCAGCGATTGGGGTATGCCAAGCCTTAAAAGATCAGGCCGAGAGACCCAGTGGAGAGGAAAAGCCAGATGAGGAGTTCATGGAGGTACCTCAGACTTTATGTTTTGCTGTTGATGTTCTTAAAGCCTCAATACAGCAAATATCCCGGTTGGCTCTATTATCCTGAGCTCCCCTGTAAGAAATTTCTAACAGGGTTCCCTTTTCTTGGCGAACGCCTATTTGGGGAAGACCTTGACAAGGCGCTGCTGCCAGTAAAAAAAAAAAAAAAATGAAAAAGAGAGTCAAGCGTCCCTCCTTCAGGGTTCAGCTTCTGGTTCCTCTGATTTTACCTGCCCTAGGAGGTCTGGACGGCCACAAGGGTCTGGATCCAGACGTAGCCAGCAGAATCAAGGCAGAAAATGCTGTGGACCCAGTCCTCCTTGTGAAGGGGCGCCCCACTCGTGCAGGTGGGAAGAAGGTTGTTACACTTTGCAAGTGTATGGGTAGCTCTGGTCCAGGACACGTGGGTTGTAACCACAGTGTCCCACGGATACAAGCTGGATTTCCAAGCTTATCCCCCTCTAAGATTCCTAAGATCCAGAGTACCTACAGATCCGGTAAAGAGGGGACATTTGTTTCAAACGCTAGACCACTTGATCCTGCGAGGCGTCATTGCAGAGATGCCAACAACTGAGAGGGCCACAGGTTTCTACTCTAATCTATTCACGGTCCCGAAGCCAAGCGGGGTGGTAAGGCCTATTCTAGATCTCAAGGCCCTAAACCAATATCTTGTGTTACGGCCATTCCGCATGGAGTCAATCCGCTCAGTGAGGCATCAAGGGTGCATATTTGCATGTGCCAATTTTTTCTACATCAGAGGTTTTTGGGGGTTTTGCGATAAAAGAACAACACTACCAGTTCTGGCTGTGCCGTTCAGGATCGCAACAGCTCCCTGAATCTTCATAAACATTCTGGCTCCAGTGCTGGGCCTTCTAAGGTCACGTGGGGTCCTAATAATGCTCTTTCTCAGCCGCCAACAGATACACCTGGGAGAGTGGTCACTGCATCCTGAAGTTTTTTAGGAAATTTGCCTGTGCTGGAGGACGCCAGAGGTGGATCTACTGGCATCCCGATTCAACAACAAGGTCCAGCAGTTTGTGTCCCGAGCAAAGGATCCTCTGGCTATAGGAGTGGATGCTCTGGTGATTCCATGAGCCCAGTTCTCCATGATTTATGCTTTTCCCCCAATCTCTCCTCTACCGCATTTCTTGCACAGAATTCGGGAGGAGGCGGCGACAGTCATTTTAGTGGCACCAGATTGGCCAAGGAGGCCTTGGTACCCAGAGATAATTAGGTTAATGGCGGATGGGCCTTGCCAGCTTCCAGGCCAACCCGATCTACTCTCTCAGGGTCCTATATTCCACCCGAAATTACGTGCACTAAGTTTAAAGGCAGGGCTATTGAGGCCACGGTATTGCGAGATCATAGGGTTTTGGGCCCTGTGTTGTCTACAATGGTAAACGCTAGAAAGCTAGTCACCAGGAAGATTATCACAGGGTCTGGAAGGCTTACATTGCGTGATGTGATTTCAGGAAAGGGCATCCCTGTAAGTATGGGATTGGTAGAATACTAACCTTTCTTCAAGGAGGTGTAGACATGAAACTGGCTTTGACTACAATCAAAGGACAGGTTTCTGTCTTGTCCATATATTTTCAGAGGCCTTTGGCTTCTCACTCCTTGATCAGGACTTTTTTCTACAAAGGGTAACTCGGCTGTTACCACCAGTTAGATTGCCTCCCTGTCTATGGGATTTGAATTTGGTTTTGTCAGTGCTGCAGAAGCAGCCTTTTTGAACCTATCACAGAGAACCCTTTTTTTTTTGTCTAGAAAACTAGTCCTTTTTGCCATCACCCCAGCCAGAAGGGTTTCGAATTTGGCAGCTCTTTCTTGTAAAGAGCCATACTTAAGATTGCACCAGGATAAGGTGGTGCTGCGGCCTCTTCCATCCTTCCTACCAAAGGTAATGTCAGCCTTTCGTCTCAATGAAGATATTATTTTACCTTCTTTTTTATTCTCAGCCTTCCTCACCGGAGGAGAGACGATTGCACTCTCTAGATGTGGTGCGTGCTGTTAAGGTCTATCTGAAGAGATCTGCAGACATCAATAAGACTGATGCCTTTTTTGTTTTTGCCTAAAGGCCCTAGGAAGGGTCAGGCAGCATCCAAGGCAGCTGTTTCGCTGTGTATTAGCCAGCTGATTACTCGAGCTTATGGTTTAAAGTGGAAAGCTCCCCCATTCAGGGTGAGAGCACTTTCAATCAGGAGAGTAGGGACCTCCTGGGATTTCTGGCACCGGACATCAGTGGCACAGATTTGTAAGGCCGCTACATGGTCCTCAGTACATACATTCACAAGATTCTATCACGTGGATGTTAGAGCAGCGGAAGATTCCGCTTTTGGCTGCAGTGTGTTGAGGGTTGCCTTATAATTGAACTGTCTCCCTCCCCTCGGGGATTGCTCTGGGACTTCCCAGTATGTATAGAATATATAGCCAGTTCTGTGTCCCATGATGTACGAGAAAGAAAATTGGATTTTTTATACATACTTACCCATAAAATCCATTTATTTCTAAGGACATCACGGGACACAGAGGTCCCTCCCCTCTCTGTCTTTGTGGAGTTCATTGCTTGCTACAAACCTTAAGTGCTTCCAGTTGGGAGGGGTTATATAGGAGGGGGAACTTCCTGTTTGTGTTTTGATTTGCCAGTGTCCATTCACCTATAGGTGGCGTATAACACAGTATGTATAGAATATTTAGCCTGCTCTGTGTCCCGTGATGTCCTTTGAAAGAAATGGATTTTACAGTTAAGTATGTATAAAAAATCTAATTCTTTGTTTGCATATGATTGGATGATGATCAGAGATTCCCCTCATTTACTAAGCTCTGGAGCAACTGCACTTACAAAGTGAACAGTCTATTTGCCCTGGACAGCAAGTGGCTAAAAAAATAAAAATCCGAAAAAATGTTCCTTGTAACTCCATCGTCAATCACATCATCCAGTGATGCAGATCGAAGTTCAGCAATGCAGGGGTGATAATCAGGGAACCTCTAGATCTTGTTGCCCAACCTATTTCTGCAAAAGAATGATAAATGAATAGAAACAGAGAAACACAGAAAAAAATAGAAAGTAGATGTACAGTCAGGTCCATAAATATTGGGACATTGACACAATTCTAATCTCCTTGGCTCTATACACCACCACAATGGATTTGAAATTAAACTAACAAGATGTGCTTTAACTGCAGACTTTCCGCTTTAATTTGAGGGTATTTACATCCAAATCAGGTGAACGGTGTAGGAATTACAACAGTTTGTATATGTGCCTCCCACTTTTTAAGGGACCAAAAGTAATGGGACAGATTAACAATCATAAAAAAAACTTTCACTTTTTAATACCTGGTTGCAAATCCTTTGCAGTCAATTACAGCCTGAAGTCTGGAATGCATAGACATCACCAGACGCTGGGTTTCATCCCTGGTGATGCTCTGCCAGGCCTCTACTGAAACTGGCTTCAGATACTGCTTGTTCTTGGGGCATTTTTCCTTCAGTTTTGTCTTCAGCAAGTGAAATGCATGCTCAATCGGATTCAGGTCAGGTGATTGACTTGACTTACTGGCTCTTGTAACCTTCTCAGGTCCACTGTATCCTCCTAACCTGCTCTGGTATACCTCTTCCAGCTTCCCAGGGTGTGTCACTCACCGACATCAGTGGATCCTTTACAGAGCCCTTTTCCTGCAGGCTCTCTCCGTTGCTCTCCTGCTTCCTTGGTCAGGACTCCTCTGTGGTTTGTTCTGAGGGGTCCTTTCCCCCTCCCGAGCCTTCAGACCCAAGGTCACCCCCTGACTAGAGGCTCCCTCAGGGCCTCAGCAACTCTTGCTACATCTCCAGCTCTTCCTCCCGAACTCTCCTCCCAGACTGGGCTGACTCAAGGTATTTAAGGAGGCCTGCCCTCTGCCAATCAAGGTTGGGGATTGGTCAGGGCTCCTAAAGATACCTCAGACAATTCCAATTCCTTTTCCCCACCCTTTCACCCAGAACATTCTGAGCCTGAAAAGGAGGGGTTACCAAGGAGTATCATTGCCTGCAATCACCAGTCGTCCCTGGGCCACTTCCCTGCCCAGAATCAAAACAATCAAGCCTGCACTTAAGTCAGGCCTGACCAAATTTACCTCACCTACACAAAAATCTATCTTTAAGCACCTACCTACCAGTAGAGGGCACTACACTCACCCCCCACCAAACCTCAGCTTATCCCCAGCTGATAAATTTAGAAAAATAGCACCTGGGCCCAGGAGCAAGGGCATCCCAAGATCAAAAAATGGGAGGTGGAAAAGGGAACAAACTTGGAGGGGAATTGTACAAATAAATAAGTACAAAAATAGACACATTCTCTGTAGGTTATTTACATCTGTACAATATGATCAGCCTACCTACAGGTCCCTGCAACTAACAGTATACACAATATACATTTACCGAGTCAGAGCACTTCTCCCGTGAGAAAAGTACTCTGCTCACATAGTGGTAGAGAAGGAGTCTTGACTCTTGCCAGAAGGGGATGGGCAGCCGTTCCATCCCAAGGATCCTAAGAGAAGACACAACAGCTAAATTACAACTAAGTAAACAGCACACAGGCCAACTGGAAGGGGGGTATAAACCTCCCAGCTGAGCAACAAAACACAGCACTCTGCAACAATATTCTTTTCCTGTCTGATCTGTCAGTGAGGGGTTAGATCCCACTGACAGAAACAGTAGAAAGGAGAAAAAGGAAACAAATGAAAGTTAGTCTCTTTTTAGAGTTCCTGGTGGACTCCCCATAAAACAGGCTCTTTAAAGATGAAAGGCCTGAACATACCTCACCCCAGCATCCTTTCAATGAGCCAAGTCTCTGCCATTGGGCACAGGGTGGCAGGCTGGCATGTTTTAGCAAATCAGGGAAACAAGAAGAAAAAAAAAACCCTGCAGCAGTCCTGGTGGTTGGGTCCATGCAACTTCTCGACTCTCACAGTCCTCCTCATGCATAGAACCGATGATCCAGCAACCGTCTTCGGCACCCTTCTTCTGTCCCCTTGAAGATGGAGTAGCTTTAGGTCGGCCGACCCACTTTGACTACCAGCACTCTATCTCAGTAAATGGACCTCCCGATCCGCCATTCCTTTTTTTTAGCTATGAACTTTGTGGCTTCGAGATGTGCAGATAGTCCCAAACAAGATCATCTTCCCACTCCTCTCTAGAGCTCTCCATGATGGCCATTGTTTGAGGTGGGAAATATAGGAAGTCCAGGCCCCACTCCCTCTGCTGTACCTCCCTCTGAAATCTAGACAGTTTCGGCAGCTCTCTTGGATTTCCTCTCCCAGGAAGGACATCAGTATCAGGTGATCTCATCACCCATTGTTGATAGGTGGGTGCCCTGGTCTGGGTTGTGGATGACCTGCGTAGAAACAGCTGTTGGATATTGATCAAGACTCTTGCAGTGGGTTCAGGTGTCACCGTGGGTTCTGGCTCTGTTATTAGAGGGGTTCCCTGGATGCTTAACCCCCCCCCAGTCACCCACTCTTCTTGCTCCTCTGAGCT
Organism: Glandirana rugosa; assembly: GCA_018402905.1. NCBI lineage: Eukaryota > Metazoa > Chordata > Amphibia > Anura > Ranidae > Glandirana > Glandirana rugosa. The sequence goes on along the minus strand of BLSH010098618.1, from coordinate 714,180 downwards.
TGACCCCGGAGATGACCACTCTGTCAGTTTCTCTTATGACCAGAACGCATGCTGCAATCTGGGGGAACCCAAGTCTATAGCCCGGCCCTCACCGTCCCTCACCTTCCCGATCCAGCTCATCTGATAGGGCATTTCTCTCTGGCAGTGGATGGTGATAGCAATGGACTTAGGACTGACTTTAACTGATGCCTGCATGACAGTGTTTACATGCATCAGGTCCCTGGCCAGGTCACAGGCTTCCACTGCTTCTTCTCCCATGTCCTCTGTATTCACAGGGGAATCGCCAAGCCGCAACTCTACCCCGCCTTTAGATGATGATATCAGGCCCACTCCGGCCTTCCAGGACTTCCGCGGCTGCGGATAGCAAAGCCCTGTATGCAGGTCCACGGTGTAGTAGTGTGGCTCCTGCGGTACAGACACCAGCGGGGTCGACGGTTCGTCACAATGGCCACACCGGGCCCAGGCAGTGACCTCTGCCATTTATATCCAGCAGTCCAGGCAGATCAAACACAGCCACTCTGCTCCCTCGATCACTCCCAGGGCAAGCCCCCCGCGAGGCTCCAGCCAGACCCCGGTATCGAATAGTGTCTGCTCCATCTTCTCTGGCAACCAAGTCAGCGCTGGAATTGAACAGCTACCTTCCGCCATCTTCCCCTGTCTCGTTGTGTCTGCCTCTAGCCAAGAAGCTTTCATCTCCTCCAGGGCGTGGCACCACCCCCTCACTCCCAGACAGGCTAGCGCCCAAGCATCTGATCTGCTCCTGGTCTGTATTCCCTTGTGTGAAGGATAGAAACTTGCAGGCATACTGATTCTAGCAGAACTTGCCCTGACATGTTTAGATGTCCGCTGACCTTTCTGGTGGTTGCTGGTAGCAACAGTAATTTTGGTAACCCTTGTCCTCCTGAAAAGAAAACTTCCAACACAGTCCCACCTGCAGTCACCCGCAGGCTTACCCTGATCACCCCCGGCAACAGAAGACAGTTCCGCACACACTTTACTGTTCAAAGCAGGATTTTGGAGCATACGTTCAAGTGGCCCAGCATTTGCAGAATGCTGGGTGTTTTTGGAATCCAGTGTGGAATGTCCAGGCTTTGCAGCGCGCTGGACATATTTGTAATCCATGGACGCGGTCGCCCACCGAGGTTGCCACGGGTGATAGCACATATTACAAGTCACTGAATTGCAGGATGAAAAGTTCAAGTGTCCGCCCCCAGCACTGGTTGGAGCAACTGGGTAGGTGAGAGCAGCAACTGGTGACAGCTTCCGTCGGTTGCTATGGACAATGGCACACTTGTAAGAACTTTTTACTGTTTAGCAGGCAAACACATAGGTCCTTCCCCGAGTTCAATCCACACTAATGGTAGAACAAACACAGTTCCCTGGCTCAATTCACTATGGTTTGGGTAATGACTGGCAGCTTTACAGGTGAATCCCGGATGAGACCCCAAATGTAGCCATTGCCCTCTTGGGGGTTGCTGAATGCAGTGGTCCACCTGTCACTCTGCCCTCAGTCACACTGTTTCCTTTCATCCGGAGTCATGGAACAGGCCGGTACTTTGTTTTTTTTTTGTTATTTATTAGGGGATTAAACTTGGATGGGGTAGGGATGATTAGGGGATGCCCAGTAGATCAAACTTGAACGGCACCTTCTATACACACTGCCGTTTATACACTCCTTCTTCCTCCAGCACATTACTTACTCCAGTAACACTTCCTCCTCCAGCTCATCACTTGCTTCTGTTAACACTTTACTCCTGTTTCCTATCTCCGGCACATACTTGGTTCTAGCCTAGCTAGCACATGGTGAAGCCTGCTGTTCTGTTAGCAGGACCTCTGGACCACCCATTACAGGCAAGGACCACGAGCCCCCAAAGTGTAGCAAAGTGCATTCATGCTAGCTAGAGATGATGGACTACTGCTCCCAGCCCATCCTCTCCCAGGCCCCATCAGCCCTCTTGGCTGCTCCGGCCTGCTCCACTGCCCAGTGACACCACTACCCTTGCTGGCTCTTGTAACCTTCTCAGACTGTCCACTGTGTCCTCCCAGCCTGCTCCAGTGTACCTCTTCCAGCTACCCAGGGTGTATCACTCACCGACAATGATGGATCCTTTACAGATTTCCCCTAGCCTCTTTCAGTTGCTCTCCTGCTCCCTTGGTCAGGACTCCCTCAGGGCTTGAGCAACTCTGGTTACATCTCCAGCTCTTCCACCCGAACTCTCCTCCCAGACTGTGCTGACCCAATGTATTTAAGGAGGCCTGCCCCCTGCCAATGCAGGTTGGGGATTGGTCAGGGCTCTTTAAGATACCTCAGACAATTCCACTTCCTTTTCCCCGCCCTTTCATCCAGAACATTCTGAGCCTGAAAGGAGGGGTTCCCAAGGAGTGTCATTGCCTGCAGTCACCAGTCCTCCCTGGGCCAATCCCCTGCCCAGAATCAAAACAATCAGGCCTGCACTTAAGTCAGGCCTGACCAAATTGACCTCGCCTACACAAAAATCTTTAAGCACCTACCTACCAGTAGAGGGTGCTACACATAGAAAACATGGGAACAAATTGTATATATGATGTTTTGTTTTTTTGGGGGTTTTATTTAATATCATTTTTGAATGGATATCAGTCTCATCGCCCAGGGATGCAGAAGATCAGGGAACCTGTAGATCTTGTTGTCCAATCTATTCCTGCAATAAAATTAATACATTAATAGTATCTGAACAGGTAATACTGAAAACATATGGTAGACACCTTTTTTAACCACTTGCCGATCGGCATCTGACGGCGGCAAAGTGGCTCGTTCCCGCAAATCGCCGTCATACGACGGCGGCTGCGGGAACGAGTTTAGTGAGCCCGCGCGCTCACTGTGTCCAGGGGGGGCCAGGGAGCGGGTGCGGCGGCTTCGATTGCTGCCGGCTATCCGCGATGGCCCCCCCGGAGCGAGTGAGTGGAGGTCCGTGTATGTAAACACGGACCTCCGCTCTGTGTAAGGGGGAAGGGCTGTGATCACAGCCTTCCTTTACGTGAAGGCTGTGACCACTTCCCTTCCCCAGCTAGGCAAGCCCCCATACAGTTAGAACACGCCCAGGGAACATAGTTAACCCTTAGCGCGCCCCCTGCAGGTTAACCCCTTCACTGCCAATGGCATTTACACAGTAATCAGTGCATTTTTATAGCACTGATCGCTGTATAAATGCCAATGGTCCCAAAAAAGTGTCAAAATGGTCCGACATGTCCGCTGAAATATCGCAGTACCGCAAAAAATCGCAGATCGCCGCCATTATTAGTAAAAAATACAAAAAAATTAAAAACCCCAAAAATGAATTCTCATCATCCGTAAACGCGACCACTTTTGCGCAAACCAATCAATAAACGCCAATTGCAATTATTTTTATAGCAAATATGAGGAAGAATATAAATCGGCCAAAAACGGTGAAAAAAAATGTTTTTTTATTTTTTTTTTGGATTTGTATTTTAGGAAAAAGTAAGATATTTGGGTTTTTTTGCAAAATTGTCGCTCTTCTTTTGTTTATAGCGGCGATCAGAAATGACGCAGCGGTGATCAAATACCACCAAAAGAAAGCTCTATTTGTGGGAAAAAAAGGACGCAAATTTCGTTTGGGTACAACGTCGCACGACCGCGCAATTGTCAGTTAAAGCGACGCAGCGCCGAATCGCAAAAAGGGCTCCGGTCCTAAAGCTGGAAATCCTTCCGGGGCTGAAGTGGTTAAGCATAGGTTTTCTCGTGATTTTAAAATTAGGGTGGGCAATCTTGGGACACAGTCCTCGGCAGCACAGAATGTCAAACAGTTTTGCTCTCTACAATATAAAATACATTCTGCTTCCATTAATTGCTCCTCTGTAATTGGTGTCATAGGTGTGCAGACCAGGGAACTCCACTGCAGAGATCCCTATCACACCCACAGCTATATGGCCATGAAGATCAGCAGAGAGTGGAAGCATCGAGATACACTTCTGTGTTTGTTTGCACAAGCAAAAGTTCAAGATGCCCATTATTAGCAGATTGCTGGACATGTTTGTAATCCATCTCAAGACATCCAGCGTTAGCAGATCGCTATATATATTTGTAATACATGGGCGCGATAGCCCGCCGTGGATTCCACGGGTGACAGCACATGGTAAAACAGAAACAATTCCTGAGTTGCAGGTTTTTGGCATAAGTGTCCATCCCAGCCGCGGTTGGGGCAACTGGGTGAGCAGGCAGCAATAGAGTTGAACTTGAAGGCAGTTGCCGCTGGTTGTTATGGACAGCGGCACTTGTTACTGTAGTAATGAATAACAGGCAGAGCACATAAGTCCTTCCTCAAAATATATTTCCTGAACTGGTGGTGGAACAAAGCACAGTTCATCAGCTCAATCAACTTCAGTTGCTAGGGGCAACAACTGGCAGGTTAAGGGGCTGCTGAATGTAGCGGTTCACCTGTCACCCTGCCCAGTCCGGCATCCATCTCTCAGACACTCAGACACATAGAAGAGTCCATGAACTTTGTTTTTTTTGTTTTATTGAGGGGATTGAACTTGGATGGGGTAAGGGGAATATGGGATGCTCAGTAGAATTCGTAGAACATTGCTTGGGACCGCTATATACACTCCAGTATATACACTCCAGTCTTCACTCCAGCACAACTCTTGCTTCAGACTGTTTCTCCTCAACACCTCCAGCACTACTCTTGCTGCAGACCATTACTGCTCAGCTTCTCCAGCACTTCTCTTGCCTGAGCTCCCAGGATCAGCTAGCACATAATTGGTTAGACCTGACACTAGCTCAGCCAGGCCTCAGTGAATCGCCTTTTACAGGTATAGACCGTGGGCCCCTATAGTGTAGAAGAAGTTCAGATGCTAGCTGTTCCAAATGCGGCTACTGATCTCAGTCAGCCCTCCTGGCTGCAGCTGCCCGACTCCACTGCCCACAACACCACACTCCTCTCTCCTGGTTCTGCACCCATGGCTGACTGCACTCTCCCAGTCCTCTCAGGCGTGTCTCCCCAGTCCCCTTAACTGTGCCTTTCACTCACCAGCCCTCCTGGCTGCAACCAGTGGTTCATCTCCCTAGAGACTCTCAGTAGTGCTCTCTCCCACTGTCCTCTCCTTGCTCTCTCTTGTGCCTCCGGTCCAGGACTTCTCCACATGTTCTTGGAAGTGGTCCCGACTGCACCCGGCCCAGGCCCAAGGTCACCCCCCCCCCCAGACTGGGGAGCTCCCTCAAGGCCCCGACAGCCTCCGCACACTCTCTCTCCAGCTCTTCCACCCAACAACTCCTCACCAGCTGGGCTGACCCTAGGTATTTAAGGAGGCCTGTTCCTTGCCAATCCAGGATGGGGATTGGTCAGGGCTCCTCAAATTACCCCAGGTGGCTCCCCTCTCCACCTCTCTTTCCAGAAAGCACCAAAAGATTCTCGAAAGAAGTGGGATTGAATTGTATTGTAATTTGTACTGTCTGCCCTAATATTGTAAAGCGCTGCGCAAACTGTCGGCGCTATATAAATCCTGTATAATAATAATAATAATAATAATAATAATAACTTCTAGCACCTGCCTACCTAGAGGGTTCTACACTAACATACAAAAAATGTTGAAAATTAGCACTTACCGGTCCTCTCTTCTGCCAATAGCACAAGTTATAAATATATAATACAGTGAATCAGTCCAATATTACAACAATCACACAAAATATATATTTATATATCACTAAAACGTGCAGGAAGTCCCATACACAGTTCAATAGACATGTGATAAATATCTGTGACAACATCAACAAAAATGTCCGTGTCCAAAGAAAACAAATCATCCCCAGATACCGCCACAACACTCTTCAACCAATAGTGCCACCAGTGTGCCCAATTAGGTGTCCCCTCACCTGACAAGATAGACCTCACTGCTAATAAAAGAGGTCAAAGAACATTTTTTAATCAGCCAGATCAGCAGCACCCAGGTCTCCTCTACAGCACTCCAGAACTCCGCAGTCATAACAGGCACAAAAAGATCTCATAGTATTTTAGATTCCTTCTTAGTAAATGTGAAAGCAGTTTTGCAATATGAGATCTTTTTTGTGCCTTTTATGACTGCCGCATGCTGAGCTCTGCAGTGCTGTAAAGGAGACCTGGGTGCTGCTGATCTGGCTGATTATTATTATTTATTATTTATTAGCAGTGAGGTCCATCTTGCCAGGTGAGGAAACACCTAATTAGGCACGTTGGTGGCACTACTGGTGGAAGAGCGTGGATGAAGAATCTGGGGAAGATTTGTTTTCTCTGGGCAACAGGCATTTTTGTTGATGTTGTCACAGGTATTTATCACGTGTTTATTGAACTGGATATGAGGCTTTCTGCATGTTTTACATTAGTGGATGCATGTATGCACTTTATATAATCAATTTTAGTGATTTAAATATATAATCTGTATGATTGTTGTTATATAAGAGCGCTTCACTGTATTATATATTTATTATTTCATGTGCAATTGTGGTGATTGCACTGTCCGGTAGTAGCGGCTCTATATCCAGAGATTTCTACAGTTATTTGGTTTAATTTTTTTTCATTTTGTGGTAGTTTGTTTAGCATATTAATAGCGCAGGATTATTTTTACACAATATTTTTTTAATAGTCATATATAGTGGCTAGTATGTGTAAGGCATGAATGTGTCTCAGTCCCTATAAATATACTGAAATATAGAACAAGGGTGGCCAAGGGACTTTAGGAGACACACAAAAATACTTTATAAAAAAATACAAGTTTTATTCAAAAACAATATCTTGAATTTTTTTTTTACATATTTAAAATCTTAGGACATTTTTCCACATAGATATACATAAGATAGCAACAGTTATACAAATCATAACATGACTAGTGATCTAAGGACAAGAGGCTTGTGTATAGAATCTCAACATGTTTCGTGAGACAACACTCGCTTTCTCAGGAGAAATACACTTAAATATCTGAAAGCAGAGACCAGGTTGTTAGAAAAAAAAAACACCACGTTTGTCTAGGTGAACAGTAAAAAATACTTACAGTCCAAACGAAATGTCCAAAGAATAGTGAAGAATACATGTTAGATGGGGCGATTGATTACAAACGTCTTCACGTTTGTGAGGTTTATGTAATCAATTGACCCATGGAAGTTCTAGCACATATTCTTTTTGGACATTTTGTTTGGACTGTAAGTATTTTTTACTCTGTTCACTTAGACAAATGTGGTGTTTTTTTTTTGTTGTAGTTTTAACAACCTGGTCTCTGCTTTCAGATATTTAAGTGTATTTCTCCTGAGGAAGTGAGTGTTGTCTTGCAAAATGCATCAAGATTCTATACACAAGCATCTTGTGTGAAAAAAATATAAGATATTGTTTTTGAATAAAAATCTATTTTTTTATAAAGAATTTTTGTGTACCAATGTATGTGAATTAAGAGTTATCGTGGCGCATAATCCTTAATGTGTAAACCCAATAAATATGCAAAGTCAATAAACTCCTAAATTGCAATCATACATTTGTGTGTGTGTGTGTGTCATTAAATAAATATGTGTGATCAAGGTCTTGGTGTTATGAGTACACTGTGTATCAGAGTTGAAATCAAACTCTCAATAAGAAATGCATTGAACCGAAAGTGACGAATATGAGTTCAAACAAATATGAGACCTAAATACCAGTGCTGCAAATTAAGATTACATAAAAGTTAGAATCAGGACACATAATATTGTGCTATATAATTAATGACAAACAAAGTCAATACATTTATTATACAAACACATCCCAATAAGTGCAGAAATTAATACCACATTCCCAGTGCTGCAAGTCCAACCTAAATATAAATGAGTCCAAATAATATTGATATATACAGTACAACAGTCTGTAACACTTCTATGTGGTAATCCTTATATTACCACTATGCAGTGTCATGCTTCACCTAAGTGCTGATTTTCCGCTCACCTTGTTAGTAGACCTAAATACAAGGTCTCATTGTTCTTTAAATTAATCCAGTAAGTCACCGTACCAGGCACCAGCATATTCCAATGACCTTTCCTGTTATGTGGTGCTAAGAAGCAAACTTCTGAATTGAAGAATCAGACTAACATGGGGCATTTCATCAGATACAATCCTCACTTAGCAACATCAACTCGCCAGCAGTTTTGTGTTTTGCATGTTTTCTTCAACTTACTGGATTACATTTGAATTTTATTCTCACCATACCAGGCCACATAATCTCAACATTGAAGGGGGTACTCTGCCAGGGGGGACCCTGGCAAGGTACTTTTTTCCCATGTTGATGCGGACAAGGGCCTCTTCCTCTTATCCCTGGCACAATGGATGTGGGGGTCTGCAGGGGGAACTTACCAGAATCTGTATTACCCCACAACAGTGGCTTAGTGTGGGTTGTCTGCACCCTGGCCAAGGCAAGTAATTTATGCCCCCTAACCTGTGACCTTTTAGAACCCAAGAATGGAGGCCCAGGTTCCCTCACTCACAGCCTGAGCCTCTGATTGGCTGTCTGCCTTTTATTATTGGTTAGATCTGAGATATCGCTTTGATTACAGTAATCAAAGAGATATCTTCTCAGTATCAACCAATAATAAAAGGCTTCGGGCAGCCAATCGGAGGCTTAGGTTGTAAATAACAAGGAGCACCTATCTACTGCAGAGCAGGCAGCCAATAATAAGCCAGACCCAGAAGTAAGGGTTGTGCATATTATTTAGTTCTAGTCATAGTACAGGAGACAGTCAGAAACTGCAGACATACTACAGGAGATGGTCAGAGACTGCATACATACCACAGGAGATGGTCAGAGACTGCAGACATACTACAGGAGATGGTCAGAGACTGCATAAATACTACAGGAGATGGTCAGAGACTGCAGACGTATTACAGGAGATGGTCAGAGACTGCAGACATACTACAGGAGATGGTCAGAGACTGCAGACATATTACAGGAGATGGTCAGAGACTGCAGACATACTACAGGAGATGGTCAAAGACTGCAGACATACTACAGGAGATGGCCAGAGATTGCAGACATATTACAGGAGATGGTCAGAGACTGCAGACATACTACAGGAGATGATCAGAGACTGCAGACATACTACAGGAGATGGTTAGAGACTGAAGACATACTACAGAAAATGGTCACAGACTGCAGACAGATTACAGGAGACATTAAGAAACTGTAGACATACTACAGGAGATGGTCAGAGACTGCAGACATACTACAGTAGATGGTCAGAGACTGCAGACATACTACAGGAGATGGTCAGAGACTGCAGACATAGTACAGGAGATGGTCAGAGACTGTACACATACTACAGGAGATGGTCAGAGACTGCAGACATACTACAGTAGATGGTCAGAGACTGCAGACATACTACAGGAGATGGTCAGAGACTGCAGACATAGTACAGGAGATGGTCAGAGACTGCAGACATAGTACAGGAGATGGTCAGAGACTGCAGACATACTACAGGAGACGGTCAGAGACTGCAGACATATTGCAGGAGACAGTCAGAAACTGCAGACATACTACAAGAGATGGTCAGAGACTGCAGACATGATACAGGAGATGGTCAGAGACTGCAGACATATTACAGGAGACAGTCAGAGTGTTAGAAGAAGACCTATGCCAAAGGACCTGTTGGCACTTTTTTGCGTTTTTTTGCGCTTTTTCACGTGAACACGCCAGAAACAGTGCCAAACGGCTCCATTTAAACTGAGTGCACCCTGCAGCGAGTGCTGTCTGATCTACAGCGTGTGACCTGTTTTCTGAGAGACCCGTAACCTGTTATCTGTTCCTGTGACCCGGCTTGTCCTGACCCTGTCTGATCTCCACCTGCCTACGACCATCTGATTGCCTGATCCCTCTGTACCTCTGCTGCCAGTTTGTTAACAGACTCTGCTTGAACTTGACTACTCTCTTGCCTGAACTCTTGTACCGTACCGCCAGCCAGTTGCCGACCCAGCCTGTACGACCACGCTTCAGATGCACGAGTGCTCCAATGGACTCCCTACCACCACCAGTGACCCAGTCCGACCCTCGTGCCATCCTGCACTCCTGAACCACCTGTCTGCTCTACCAGGGGTTCCCAAGTCAGGGTGGTAAGGGAGGTTGCCTACTGCATAAGTCAGACTCGCCCACCAGGTACTTAACACAGAGACTGCAGACATACTACAGGAGATGGTCAGAGACTGCAGACATTCTACATGAGATGGTCAGAGACTGCATACATATTACAGGAGACAGTCAGAGACTGCAGATACACTACAGGAGTCAGTCAGAGACTGCAGACATAATATAAGCAGGGCTTTTTTCTCAGAGAATAGGTGCAGGAACTAGTAAATACTACTGGTGCATTCTGCACAGAGTGCAGAGTTCAGGAGTGCAGTACGTACAGAGTACAGAGTTCAGGAGTGCAGTACGTACAGAGTGCAGAGTTCAGGAGTGTACTGCGTACAGAGAGCAAAGACCAGGAGTGTACTATATACAAAGTGCAAAGAACAAGATTATGCTACGCACCGAGTGCAAAAATCAGGAGTACCCTATGTACAGAGTGTAACGTTTAGGAGAGCGTTAGGTACAGGTTCAGAGTGCACTTCATACAGAGTGAAGAGCTCAGGAGTGTATTGCAAACAGAGTGAAGAGCTCAAGAGTGCACTACATGCAGAGTTCAGGAGTGCACTGCGTACGCTATGCAGAATTCAGATGTATGCTACGTACAGAGTGCAAAGATTAGGAGTGTGCTTTATACAAAATGCAAAGATTAAGATTCTACTACGTACTGAGTGCAAAGATCAGGACAGTCCTATGTACAGAGTGCAAAGTTCAGGAGAGCGCTAGGTACAGAGTGCAGGGTTCAGGAGTGCACTACATACAAAGTGACAAGCTCAAGAGTGCACAGAGTTCAGGAGTGCACTGATTTCAGGATTGCACTACGCAGAGTGAGCAGAGTTCAGAATAATGGGGATAATTGGGAGACAGGAGGGACATTGGGGATAATTGGGGGGACAGGAGGGACATTGTGGATAATTGGGGGGACAGAAGGGACTAGGTGTTACAGGGAGGACAGGGGGGT
>BLSH010098618.1:682606-694756 GCA_018402905.1 Glandirana rugosa | reverse complement strand
CCAGCTCCATCCATTCCCTCCGATCCCATCGTGCTCGCATCCCGCTACACCCCCCCAACCCATCCCGCTCCATTCATACCCCCAGTCCAATCCCTGATCCATTCAATCCCATCTCAGCTCCATCCATTGTGGCAGGTTAAGGGGGGAGAGCTGCCCGACGCAACAGTCTGCTTAGTGCCGGGGGGGTGACAGCATGTTTTACGGCACCGGGTGTCACCAACCCTAGTGACACCACTGCAGGGGAGATCAGGAGAAGTTTCCTTTTTAAACAGCTATGCAGTGGGGGATTCGTTTATTGCTGGATACGGGTATGGGAGTCACCACCGCTCACCTCGCCCCCAGGCTAACAGCCTCCAGTCCAGAGGAACCACCTGCAGCCAGGACCTAGGTAGAAGAACTGCCCAGACCAGGTACTGGGGACTGGGGGGGACTAACATTAATGGGCACTGGTGAGGCTGCATTAATGGGCCCTAGTGTAGCTGCGTTAATGGGCACTAGTGAGGCTGCATTAATGGGGACTGATCAGGCTGCATCAATGGGCACTGGTGAGGCTGCATTAATGGGCACTGGTGTGGCTGCATTATTGGGCACTGGTGAGGCTGCTTTAAGGCGGACTGATTAGGCTGCATCAATGGGCACTGGTGAGGCTGCATTAATGGGCACTGGTGTGGCTGCATTATTGGGCACTGGTGAGGCTGCATTAATGAGCACTGGTATGGCTGCATTAATGGGCACTGGTGTGGGTGCATTAATGGGCACTGGTGTGGCTGCATTAATGGGCACTGGTGAGACTGCATTAATGGGGACTGATCAGGCTGCATTAATGGGCATTGGTGTGGCTGCATTGATGGGCACTATGCCCTGTCCTATGCCCAATAGTGCATTTTTTACATATATTTTGTTGCGCAATTGCGTATAGTTTTTATACTGTTTTTGTGCGTTTGCAAAATTAAAGTGGGCCGGTCTGGATGAAGTCCAGGGCCAAATTGTGGTCCCAGTCCAGCCCTGTCTAGGGCTGCACATGCCTTGCCTGCTTGAAAGGGTTCAGTGCCTACAATAGGAGAAAGAGCACACTATGTATGCGTGGCCCTTGGAAGAAGGACAGTGCACCCTGTTGTAGCACTAGGGGATGCTTACCCTAATGGCCACTCAGTTCTAGCAGGAAGACAGGCCATGAAACCATTTGCAGTTTTTCTGGCAGGCTTTAGTCATTGTGAAAATGGCCCAAAGAAATGTTAACAGAGGAAAGACATACAGTCATTTTAAAATCTTAGCTTACTTAGAGTGATGCTATTGTGTATGGTGCCTGTGTAGTGCTGTAGCCTAGAGCAACCAATCGGAAATTCCCACTGATGAAGACATATCAGTACAAGATGCAGCGTGACTGATTGGTAATATCTCCTGCACATGATAATAAAAACTAAGAACAAAATAAAAAATAAATAATAGGGCTTACTGATAAACATATTTATGGTAAAGCTGATATGTGAGCTACACTTCCTAAATGTATTATTATGCTGACCTTCTGGCTTTGGTACATTTTAAATGTTGATTTAAAGCTGAAGTTTAGCTAAATAAAACATTTTTCTCTACAGCTTTAGTTACATTACTCACCGGCAGGGGGCGTTGCTAGTTGGTAAAAAGACCAGTGGCTCTAGCCCGAAGAAATGTGGCGCGAAGCACGCTGCGGTGAATAATGGGTGTGGTCTAACCTAAATCGTGGGTGTGGCTTAAAGGGGCGTGGCTTTAGGGTTGTGGCTCACGTCTGAGATGAGCGAGGGATGGAGGGAGGAAGGAAGAAAGAGATAGGGAGGGAAGGAAAGAGAAGAGAAGAAAGGAAAGAAGTCAGGATGGAGGGACAGCAGGCCCAGATTCTACACCACAATAACAATATGTGTATTCCAGAAAGTTTAACAGTCTGCAGATAAAGATATTCCAATCACCTGGTGTTGGCGCTTCAGTCATCCCAGCACCATGGTTGTTATGGTGTCAGGATGATTGAAGCACATTATTTTTATTATTACATTGTAATATAAAATGAAATAGTTCAACTCACCATAATGCAGAATCAGTGGGAGCCCCAAGTGTGTCACTTGCCACTGTCACCTGCTACCAGATGCCATCAGGTGTCCCCAGCGGAGTCCCTCCTTCCATCACAGGTGTTCCCCAGCGGAGTCCCTCCTTCCATCAGGTGCCACCAGCGGAGTCCCTCCTGCCATCACAGGTGTCCCGCAGCGGAGTCCCTCCTTCCATCAGGTGCCACCAGCAGAGTCCCTCCTTCCATCACAGGTGCCCCCAGCAGAGTTCCTCCTTACATCACAAGTGCCCCCAGCAGAGTTCCTCCTTACATCACAGGTGCCCCCAGCAGAGATTCTCCTTCCATCACAGGTGCCCCCAGCAGAGTTCCCCCTTACATCACAGGTGTCCCCAGCAGAGTTCTTCCTTCCATCACAGGTGCCCCCAGCGGAGTTCCTCCTTATATCACAGGTGCCCCCAGCAGAGTTCCTCCTGACATCACAGGTGCCCCCAGCAGAGTGTCCCCTCCTTCCATCACAGGTGCCCCCAGCGGAGTCTCTCCTTCCATCACAGGTGCCGCCAGCGGAGTCCCTCCTTACATCACAGGTGCCCCCAGTGGAGTCCCTCCTTACATCACAGGTGCCCCCCAGCAGAGTTCCTCCTTCCATCACAGGTGCCCCCAGTGGAGTTCCTCCTTCCATCACAGGTGCCCCCCAGTGGAGTGTCCCTCCTTCCATCACAGGTGCCACCCAGCAGAGTTCCTCCTTCCATCACAGGTGTCCACCAGTGGAGTTCCTCATAGTTCTACACAGAATGCAGCCAGTACAGAGCCCTCGCCACAGCCCCCCCCCCCGCCTCCACGGGAGTCAGGAACTCTGACCGCCCCCCTCACCCCCGGCACTCAGGTCTGTGGAGAGAGAGGATCCTTCACTCTTCTCCACAGTGCAGAAGAGCAGTGATGCGGAGTGGGCAGAGAGAGATGATGTCATCTCTGCTCACCCTCCCCTCTCTCTCTCGGCTCCCTTCTAATGCAGGCTGCTCGGCGGCTCTGTAGAGCCCGCTCGCTTGCGGCTCTATCAAGCCGCTTGCCCGCTTGCCTGCGGCTTAGTCAGATGAGGCCCCTCGGGAGGCTCGGGCTGAGGGCGTGGCATTCGGAGCTGAAGCCCTGATAGCCACCCCTTGGCGATGCCCCTGCTCACCGGAAATGATGTATGTCTCACCATGTGCAGACTGCTGGATTCTGTAGAAATCTTCACTGCAGGGATGCCCCGTCCTCTTCCTGCTGCTGAACTTCCTGAGCTGTGGGGGTCAACAGCTTTGGGTCTCAGGGCTCAGCTGTACTAAAGATGATAAGACAGGGACGTACCCCCTCCTATTCTTTCCTTCTCCATTGATTACACTGCCTGTAACATGATCTGTAAATTTGGGAGAGAAACCTGAGACTGCTCAGACTTCCCCCAAATCACAAATCATAGTACAGGCAGTATAATCAATGAAAGAACTTTTCTCAATGGAGGAAGAGTCATGTCTCTATCCGAACATCCATCCTGCTGTTCTGTCTGAAAACCCAAAGCTTTTAACCATGGCAGCACTGCAAGTTCAGAAACAGGAAGAGGACAGGGTATCTCAGCAGTGAAGAATTCTACAGAATCCAGCAACCTTCACATTGTGAGACTTACCTTGTTACAGGTAGGTAATTTAACCAAAGCTGTAGAAGAGAGAAAATGTTTTCTAAACTTCAGCTTTTAATGGATCAAGACTCAAAATGGATTGAAGCCAGAGGATCAGCACAATAAAAAAAAAATCAGTTCACATATTTTTCTTTTGACAGGCTTCCTCTAACCCGAAGAAAGTCCTATCTGCACATTAGCTGAGGTAAATTACCTATTTATATAGAACAGATGTCTGCCAGCTGTGTCTTTTTTTCCAGTGGTTATGGATTAAGGAATTGCAGGTGTTCCATTATAACATCGCTGACCTGAAACATGAGAAGATAGTATACATCCTAGAGGACTCTCGTGATCATCTTCCTCTTACTGCTGAGAGTCGTCTCTGTGTATAGCAAAAGAACAGATTGCTCCATTCACATTGATTGATGTGGATGAAGAAATGTCTGTCAGAAAAAGTGTATGGTATGCCCAGCATTAGACGCTTCTGTCACACATCCACCCACTCCTCTAATGTTGGGCATACATTTAATGTTCTTTTTTTCCGTTAGCCCGTGGATAACCCGTCGATCGATGTGGATGAAGAAATCTCTGCCAGAAAAAAGTGAAAAAAGCATATGCAGAAGCATAGGAACTACCACCTGCTGACCATCCCACGCTTCTAATGCTTGGGCATACACATTCTTTTTTTTTTAACTGCGGATACGAAATCTCCTCCTGCAGTGCTACAGGCACTGACCTATGTATTCTGAGAGCAGCACCCTGCTGCTGTCAAAATACACAGATCAGTGCTTCCGCTGATTGGTGTTCTTGCAAAACAATAAAACTGTTAACAATAACACACAGCAACAAAATAACATTAAAGAGGAACTGCAGTCTGCTCACATAATTTGTAATAAAAACATATTTGCCATTCTGAAGCTTCCCTCCAACCACTTTGCATATTATTTTATATAAACTGTAATTCTGTACTTGCCAAATATGCTGCAGAAATCTCGCTCCACTAAGTTTGGCTGCAGCCACTTTAACTGTGGGCAGCTGAAGCTGCTGCCTGTTCACTTCCTGGATTTACACAGACACACAGAGGCACACCTCCAGCTCTGCAGCCCTGTAGCTTTCATTGGCCCTCTTTTGATTCATCCCCCCTCCCTTCCTGACAAACTCTCACGAGAGTGAGAGAGAGCGGTGCATGATGCCTAGGCTAATGACCAGACAAGAAACAGGAAGTGGGCTGTATAAGGTATTTACTGGCAGAAAAAATGTTTTACTATCCAAAGTTAAAACAACAAGGGCAGAAGATTTAATAGATAGAATGTTGAAAAAATGACTGAAGATCCACTTTAACTCAATAAAACAAAAACTTTTTTTAAGAGTTTTACTCTTATATTTTCTATGTATTTATTTATTTTACTTTTTTTAACTTGTTGCGCTGCCCCCTTGAGGGTCGCAAGACATATTAGTACCCCTCTGGTTTCCCTGACCTGTTGGTCCTCTGCCACCTGGGTTCAAGCATTATTGTGTTCCCCTTTAAATATTTGCAACAGTAATGAGGTACACCAAATTGAGTTGAATCAATTATGTTTACTCAAAGTATATATCAGTAAAAGTTCAAAGAATAAACTCGAGATTCAATCCCAAGGCTGGGATTAATAACACAAGATATGGGTAAAACAACAATTATCACACCTTGATCAAAATGATCAACATTTAATTTATGTTACTTTCCTTAGACTGAAATATTGTCAACGCGAGCTAAGCTCAGGAGGATAGAGGAATGACTCCTGCTAGTGTCAGACCACTCTCTACTGCTCACCCACATAGAATAGCAAAATGATAGGTGAACAGGGACAACTCTAGCAAACAGTAATTATAGCGTTATTCATCCTGCTCTTATAGAGAGTTCTTTGGTGAATTTCAGCTTTGAAACCTCAATAAAGTGGTGTACTCCTAAGTGGGGAAAGAAGTGGGAGTAGACCAGTGTTACTGCTGGTCAATTTAAAAGATCTTCAGCTAGCTTTCCGGTATTTTAATTCCATGCAAAGAATAATAGTGGAATGAACAAACAGCTAATCCAAAGGGATAAAACAGATCAGAGGATTGCTTCCTTGTTGCAAAGTAAACTGTAAAACTTCACAGTGATCACTGACTTAGCAAGGTTAACTTTTGTGGAAATACAAGCTGCAGCAAGCTAATGGATGGAATGGATGTCTGTGTACACTGTCCAAACTTAGTGAGCAACAAATCTTTGAATCAGGGATAATGGCAATTGCAAAGAAACAGTGATGGCTGTACACAGTGTCTGCTAAACTGGGCTTTCACCCGCTCACCACACTGGAACAGAGGATGTAGATGATGATGAGGATATTGAGGACAATGATAATAATGATCTCTCTGGTATATGGCTCAAGGGATGGTCTCCAGCCTCCACTGCATCGCAGCGCACCACCGCTCACACAGATCTGTTACCTCTGCAGGGTGGATGGAACAGGAACGGCCTTCAGGCTGTTGCAGATCAGAGCAGTCACGCTGTCCGCTGGTGTTCCTCCAGGTGGTGGTTCTGTAAAAGCAGGCCGCAATCGCTGCAACATTCAGCAACAGATTCCCTGCACACAGATCCACGCCGGTCCCGAGAGAGTGCTCCAAGCCCAAAGCCTAGAGTCTTATAGTCTCTCCAAGAAAGCTCTACTCCTCCCAGAAATCTCTTCTCTTCCAGCAGCCCCCTGGTAATTGTAGTTTCCACTCAGTACAGCCAGAGGGCAAATTCTTTCAAACAAACTACATGTCCCAAGATGCCTCGCTCTCTTCAAACATAAGAGTCACATGTCAGCCAAACTTGAACACTAGGGGGAAGCAGCTGCCTTTTAATTAACACAAAGAGCATCTTCTGATAGCAGGAAATGTGAATATCCAGCTCCTGGCTACATTCTCCCCCCACTTAAAGTCTTCGGTCCCCAAAGATATAGGGATTCTCAGCTACTGCTGAAAGAAAAAAATGAGTCTATCTTCAACTAGTATTCAAATGCAACAAATATTGACAAATGTCTGGATTCTGCTTAAACCACTGATACTGTATACATTTTCAGTTAACTCATAGATGGTTTTCTGACAGGCCAGGGCAATAGCCGTGTCCCACCCAGTGGTGTCAGAGGTCACATTGAGGTCACCTTTTGCCCAATTCATGGTGATAGAGTCGGGTGTTGCATCTGACCTTTGAATAGTGGGAATTAATCTGTCAGAGTTCTCTGCCATATTTAAGCCTTCTAGGAGGGTGGATGTTTCTTCTTAATCTGACTGGAGAACTTGGTTCCAGCTTTGGTGTATAATTTCTCTCATGATCATTTTAAGGAAAAGAGTCTCTCAGGATCTCCCTCAGGGGTAAAGTTTTCTTCAGAACCCACCGCAGGAGTGGAGTTCCTCTCAGGACTTACTGCGGGAGTAACATTCCTTTTAAAGTTTGTGGCAGGAGAAGAATTTCTTTCCAGACTTGTTATGAGAGCAAAATCCTGGGTCTCCATCAATACGGTTGGGCTTGGAGTAGAAGGCCCCAACTTGAGAATGGTAACATCAGTCTCATCAATAGTATTGAGGTTCAGTCTCTTATTCTTATCTTCCTCCTTTTCCTGCAATGACAGTTCTTTCTCTGTGTGACTGACATATTCTGGTGATGCTGTATATACCCCTATATACTGATACTGTATATACCACTATCTGCTGATGCTGTATATACCCCTCTGGTAATGCTGTATATACTCCTATCTGGTGAATGCTGTATATACCCCATCTGGTGAATGCTGTATATACCCCAATCTGGTGATGCTGTATATACCCCTATCTGTTGATGCATGCTGTATATACCCTATCTGCTAATGCTGTATACCTTATCTGGCAATGATGTATACCCTATCTGGTGATGCTGTATACCCTTTCTGGTGATGCTGGGCTGTATACTCCTGACACAATGGGTGGAATCTATAAGGGGTGGGGCTTATAAGTGGGAGGGGTCAAAAAGGAAGGGTGGGGTCTGGCACCCCCCCCCATCCTAAAATTTCACCAGCCGTCACTGGAAGTGAAAATTTGGATAAAAAGGAAGTTCCTGTTCAGAGGCCCCTACATAAACTTGTGGGAAAACTTTGCTGGATTCAGACACACATGAAGAATAAGAATATACTACAGTCACATACCAGAGAACATTTGTATATCAGCAGTCCTGAGAAAAGTGGGGGGCAAGGTAGGGGGTGAGGTAATAGTAGTGTGCCATGCTAAAACATATTTAATGGTTGTTACATTCACCAAAATAGTGTAGAGGATTGTGGTGCACCACAACCAATTGAAGAGTTTAATAGTGGTGCAAAATATGGGACTAACAGTGGGGAAGGAAGAAATGCACTGGCATCAGTATGAGGAAAATATATCCCTGCGTTAGTGGTGTCACTGGAAGGAAAATACATCCTTGGGGTGGGGGGGGGGGGGATGTCACGGTGTGGGTGTCAGTGGGAGGTTGGAGTAGGGAAACGCTGACAACATTTCTGCCCAGAATGTCCTCCCTGATGGACCCTCTACACAAATACCTGACACCACTTCTGGGGGCAAATAATTGGCCCATGTCTTTTACCTGTTGCCCAGGTGTCTCATAAGTGGGACACAAGTCAGAAGTCAGGGAACTGTCTCACTCTTTTCTCCTGGAATCTCCTACTTGACTGCTTAGCCTTGTTGACACGGACGACATAGAAGGTGTTCCGCTGTTATCTTGGCATCTACGGTCGCTTCAGTCCCTCCTGAGTGCCGTCCCTGCTCCTCCAGCTCAATTTCAGTTTGCCTCTCCCCCTACTCTGGTCTACGGTCCATGAGTTTGCAGGGCTCTGGGGAGCAGAAAGTGGTAACATCAGCAGGAGAAGGACTAGCAGGGGGGAAGAGGGTGATGAATAAGGCAAACAGTCCTGTCAAATGACATCACGACACACAATGTTTACAAACATTGCTTCCCAGAGCTGGTGGTGAGCTGGTAATTTCACTGAAAAGTCAGCATTGCCAGGAGAGATCCGGCAAGTTCCCAGGTATACACATTCAGGTAGGACCACGCATGTACCTTGTACTGCAAACTAGTGTGTAAATAGTTGTGGCCAGAGTTCAACTTTAAGGTGACTAGGAACATACAAGGGCATGTGGCATTTATAACTGATTACAATATAAGGACACTGAAAAACCTTGTAGAAATTTTGACCAATTATCGAGAATGACAAAATATTGTCTTCTCATCTTCCAGAAAAGTTGGAGATATATACATCACATTGTACAAAGTGTTCCACATCCTTCCGATAGGAAACATATAACTTTTATGGATAGGAATGCATCTTATGTCAGTGGTAGATGGAAACATGGTAGAAGTAATAAGAAAAGGAAGCGATATTCATATTTTAATTGTGGATGAAACGCTGGAGCTCCTTTTTACGACGAGTATCACCTGCTTTTACTCTTGAGCCTGCTTGTACAATGACTTTGGAACACATGGTCCACATCCTGAGGCTTTTGCTGTTTGGAATTACTCCCAATAGCATACTCTCAATGGGTGCAACATGTGCAGGGCACACAAGCAACTCTACAGGGCACTTATTATTCCAAAAGGAAATGGCAGGTTAACCTAGGGTTGCCACTTTATCTTCAAGACAAACCCGGACACTTTAGTGGTGCACAGCAAAAAAAAAAAAATTTTAGCATGCACTATAGAGTTGTAACAGACCTGGGGCACCTTTGGGTTCTCCAAAGAGAATAGTAATGAGGCTTGCATAGTGCCCCTCACCCTCCTATCAGGCCCTATTCTGAGCCACATTCCTGTCTGAATATTGTGTGCGAGTGTCAGGCAGACTGAAACCTGGACACATAATTCAAAACCCAAACTGTCCGGGTGGATCCTGGACAGGTGGTAACCCTAGGTTAACCCCAAGCCTTGACTATTTCTCCTACTCTTGATTCATTTACAGGCTGATAGCGCTTAATGAAGTCTGGAGTTTTAAACAGCCAGGGTGAATTTTTTGTCTTCTTGGCACAGCGTATATTGTTTGAAGGGTGCCCAAAAATCGTTTAAAAGTCCCCGGGCCTTGGGTTTATTTGTAGACACTGGAAACAGTCCAGAAGTGATTGCTATGATTCATATTATAAAGACAATCATTCTCACTCAAAGCTACTCATTACATAGCAAAGATTGCAAGCTGGATACACTTTCACATAGGTGTGTGTATGTTTTTTTTTTTTTCTATTACGTGTCCCAAGTGCATGTTTACTGGATGACTATATGTAAAATGGTCCTCGAATCTGATTACATAGTAAACTAATTTTAGATAAAGTATTGAGGTACTTGCAGTTTTCAAACTTTATCTCACAGGATAAAGAATAAACCCTCCCAAAAGATGTTATTTGTATTTCTTGCGCCAAACCATACGGTATATTTATAACATTTTCATTGGACAAATGTCACACATGATCATACAGGCTGGATGAACTTTCCCTGTGTTTTCCGTAATAGATTAATTCCTATGGTCATCAGTGCCATCTAATGGCCAAAATGCGATAGTTTTCTGTACTAACTAATTGAGAAAATATGCTAGATGAAGCTGCCAATCATAGGAATCAAGCTATTACAAAAATGATGGGGAAAGTTCGTCCAGCTTGCATAAATGTATGTGACATTCGTCCAACCAATATTTTATAACTAGACCCCCATGTTTTGTTCAGGTAGCTGGTGTTGTGTCCTGAAGTCTTGGAGGGAGAATGGTTATAAAGTGTTTTATTAATAAATTCAGTCTTCCATTAAACAGCCTTCTGAGTATTTCATAACAGGAAGAGGAACTGGAACTAACATGTACAGGGTATAAAAAGTATTATAAATGTAACAACAATAAGGGTGCGTTCCCACTGCTCTGTTGAAAAAACATGTTAAAACCGCATATGCATTTTTGATGCGTTTCCGGTGCGTTTTCTGGTTGGCATGCATCTGTGAAACATGGACATGTGACTCAAAAAACACACCAAAAACGCAACTGTGGTGCGTTTTTGATGTATTTTTGGCGTGCCTTCCATTTACCTAAATGGAAAGCTGTGTTTTGAACAGTTTTGAAAACATGAAAGTTGCAGCATGCAGAATGCTTCAAAACGCACCACACCCGCACCACAGTGAAGAGTCCCATAGGATTGAGAGCCGGTTCACACTGCTCTGGTCCTGAAGATCGGATGTGACTCGCACTGCAGTGTTATCACATGTGATCCGATCCCTGTGCGATGCAAATTCAGCCATAGAGATAGTATGGCTGAATTTGCATCACAATTGGATCACAATTGGACTCGCACAGGACCCTTTTTTCCACAGGGGCAGAATTGGATTGCATGGTCGTTCACACCATGCGATCCGATTCCTGTGCGAGTTTGCAGTTAGCAGTGCGATATGAAAACTGATTTGGGGGTGTCATCAGCTTTCTATTGACACTCCCCACAGTTCGCATATGGCAGTGTGAACTGTCACCCGGAGTCATGCGATGCCGGAACCGGCAGTGCATTTGCAGGGTTCCCGTATCGCTGCAGTGTGAACCGGCCCTTAAAGTGAAATATTTTTATTGTTGTAGCCATTTGCCCCCTTGGGGGTTGCTGAATGTAGTGGTTCCACACTTCACACTGCCCTCAATCACATCCATCACACATCCGGAGTCACGGAACAGGCCCGTAATTTTGTTTTGTTTTATTTATTAGGGGATTGAACTTGGATAGGGATTGGAAAGTTATGGGATGCCCAAAGAATCAATTCCATCTTGAATGGGACCTCCTATATACACCTCCTGTTTATAAACTCCTTTCTCTTCCTCCAGCACACACTTGGTTCTCAGACTCCTGTTCCTCTCTCCTGTACAAACTTGGTTCCTAGGCCTAACTAGCACATGGTGAGGCCTGCTGTTCTGTTAAGAGGACTTCCGGACAGCCCATTACAGGCAGGGACATTGGTCCCCAGAGTGTAGCAAAGTACTAATGTGCTAGCTGGCATGATGGTCTACTGCTCCCAGCCCATCCTCTTCCAGGCCCCGCCAGCCTTCCTAGCTGCAACAGCCTTTTCCACTGCCACAGGGACACCACAGATCCATGCTAACCACTGCATCCTTCCCAGACTGTCTCTTACCCCAATCTGCTCCGGCATGCCTCCCCTTCAGCTTCCCAGGGTGTTTTGTCAGACCCTTCCTACGTCACCAATCGTACCTAGACACCACAGGGACACCGTCACCTTTTCCGACAACGTCGATCCTTCCGACCGCCCCGGACCTTCTCCTACCCGACCCTCGTCATCTGGTAGTACGGTCGATCGTGTAATCATGAAACGATGTGAGACCCCTGGTTACAGGGACGGACATTACCCGACAGGCCTTCAGGAGAATTGTCTTGTCGTCCGGAGTGGTACACGATCAATCCGGATCCTTGGTTCAAACATGTC
>BLSH010098618.1:662743-680576 GCA_018402905.1 Glandirana rugosa | reverse complement strand
CTGGCCTCTGCATTCTTCCCAGACTGTCTCTCACCCCAATACACTTTTGAAAAGTTCTGCCTAACAAAGCACAGACGAATGGCATTCCATATTTGTCCATCTGGCAGTTCATAGGTGTAGGGTCCTCTTTGACTTTTCAGTGGATTGGAAAATTTGCAGTGTCACTGTTTCAATAAGCCAGGATTCTTCATTCTAACTAGGGATCCAGGCTGAAAGCATTCTTTTCTATTAACATGTTTCTGATCAGTATATGCCTTGCTTTTATATATTTGATTGTTAACAGTCTAAACAACTGATGACTTCAGAAGCTTTGTGGGAGTTGTATGTCTGCAACATGTAGTAGTGCACATTTGTGTGTCATGTCATTCAGTTCAGTTGGTGATGCTTGTGTAGTTGCATACAAAAATAAAAAATAGTCATTTCCAGCGCTAAAGGACCTTCAAGCTGTCAGACAACTGAAGCACCAAGGTAAAAAGCCAGATGGATGCAGCCCTCCACGGACGGGGAAATCCGAAAAAACTGAAAGAAATAAAGCAAAAGGAAGGCGCACTCACCTAGTGCATTACCAAAAATAATTTATTAAAATGTAGAAGTAAAAATTCAATACTCACAAAAATAGACGGCACAGAGCCATAAGAGACATTGGAATAAAATCGACAGAGGCGTAAAAAAGGCAGCTTCTGTCGATTTTATTCCAATGTCTCTTATGGCTCTGTGCTGTCTATTTTTGTGAGTATTGAATTTTTACTTCTACATTTTAATAAATTATTTTTGTTAATGCACTAGGTGCATGCGCCTTCCTTTTGCTTGATTTCTTTTGTGTAGTTGCATGTCTAATCGCTCGGAAGAGTTGCAAGAACTCTGTAAAAAAAAGATTCCAAGGTTTCCCTGTAAGATTTGTCTGCAGTCTGCAGAACTTCTTTACGGTTTCTATTGACTCTTTCAATCCCTCCATTTGCTTGGATGTGATAAACTGAGGATTTCATATGCACAATATTTATCTCTCTTGGGAAGGATTTAAACTCAGGTGGAATAATTGTGGTCCATTGTCAGATACTAGTTCTTTGGACAGGCTGGGGTATTATATGGACAGGGACTTGGCGCCCTGGACGTCAGTGCGCCCTAGGCGGCCGCCTAGTGGTAGAACCCTTTGTACAACCACCCTGCCGATACATGGATTGAAATTCAGCCAGGCCCTGCTGAACCAGACAGATTTCGATCCATGTGTGGCCGGATTTATAATTCCTTGGTGACTCTCATGCAGGTTGATTAAGGAGCTCTTTTAAGGTCTCGCTGATGCTAAGCCACTAGGGGTAGACAACCTTAAAGTGTTAGAGATCTACCCTACCAAACTTAGAGATGAATGTGTATCATGTACCGTTGCAACTGTTCTCCAGTTAACTCTTGAGTCACGGTGACAATGTACACCTTCACCATTTTTGGAAAGACACGCTGAGCCAATGTCCACATCCACCTGTCCAGTGCTTTCCACTATTATTCCCTAGCAGCAGAGTGGGCCCTGCCCTGCACTCTGCGCAGGCTCCACACTTAACTCTTAACCTACTGTACCTCTGTACAGGATGGAACCTCTGTGGCGTGAATCATCTCCCATTGCTCTGGGGGACAGACTGCAGACGGAAGGGGTGCTGACAACATCTCCCTCCTGCTAGAGGCAAGGACAAAGTCTTAAATGCTTTACTTAAGAAAGGTGCAAGTAGACATTTCACAGTCCAACAATAAAGGCATTACTATTTCCTATTGCCTGACTCTAAAAACAGGCTTGAGTGCTGCCCCGGCGTACCTGCTAAGGCATATTTCAGGCAAAGATAAGTCCTTTCCACGGAACTCCTTGAAGGTACAAGTCCTTTCAAGGCACAGACCAGTGCTGGTAACTTCAGGGCAAACCCCAGGTTCTGATAGCTCTACATCTGGACAGTGGCGGATAGCATCCTTTTCCTCCTTCTCCTTCTCCCACTTCTACCTCCCTCTGGGTTTCTCTACAGGAGATTCTTCCCTCTCATGCCAGACCACTGCCCAATTTATATGTCACAGGATAAGTGAGCCAGACCCAAAGGAGAACCTGCATAAAAAGACCAAAGAACAAGAAAAGACATTAACTCCCACCCTCCCGGCGGGGACAGCACCTATCTTACTATTTCAACCTGCCCACAAGCTTTGCATTAAAGTTTAGATCCGTCTCTTGTTGTACCTTTGTATTGTGCCTTATCAGAGGCAGATTCTGAAGTCAAAGCCTGTACGGAACCAGTAGTTCCCTGGTTGTAGCTTTTGCTATGTGTTTTTTTTTTTTTGCTTTGGAGCAATCCGTTACCTCCTTTTTTGCAGTCCCCTACCAGAACTGTCCACCCCTCCTCCCTCTGGGTGCCCCCTTAGTAAGCCCTGCGATAAGGTGGCAGCGGTGCTGACATGCTCCCGAGCTGGGCTGTGTAAGTCCATAGACAAACACAGTGCCAGTAAGTCACGCCCCCGATCCCTCCTCACAGGAGTTTGACTGACAGTAGCAGGAGTCTATGGCTTCCATTGCTGCCAGTGTCTCCTGTGAGACCAGGAAGTGAGAGGAGTGATGCTGCAGTCGGTAAAGTGCTGGATTGGTGAGAGTAATCAGGTAAGTGTTGAGATGCACAGAGGCTTAGGACAGGTTGTGGAGCATTTTTCACCTTAATGCAGGGATGCATTAAGATAAAATAAACATTTTGACTTTAGAACCACTTTAAATTATGTTCCAGGAGTAATCTTTCTCTAAGTTATTTTTTTATTTTCTAGTTGGTCTCTTATCATTTCATCTGTTAGAGTACCAAACTCACATATTGCATTTGATGAACTGTGATTGAGTATGACTAAGGCTGGATGTCTGCAAAGCCTACATAGGCCATGGCCCGGGGCAGCGCACATCCACCCACACATCATTTTGATGACTTCAGTAACACATTATTATATATAATAAAAATCAAATGGTCAAGCCACCACCCTGCCTGAAAGAGCAATTTTACATTGTTGCAGTCCCTGCACAGTTTGTGGATTTTTGCTGGTGGAATAGTGTTCTGCATACTTAGAGTTCACACCCTTTGGGGCCACACAACTAACAGAGGGGGCCAGTAGTCTGCCCTGCAATTCTAGATGTACAAACAAAGAGTGGACTAAGTGCCACTTTCAGCAATTCCATTCTCTTTGCTCCTATCATCACCATGCCTTGAGTGACTACGTCTGATCCTGCTAGCATATGGCCAAACATTTGTGAACACTTAACCATCACACCTATACCAGGGTGTTGGGCATCCTATTCCAAAACCATTGGCATTCATATTAATTTGCAACCCACCTCTCCCCTTCCTTTTGGACTGTCTTTTGGAAATTGTTCCTATTCGGCCAAACAAGCATTTGTGAGGCAAGTTACTGATGTTGGACAAAAAGACCTGGCTCACAATGTGCATTCCAATTCATCTGCAAGGTGTTCGGTAGGGTTGCGGTCAGGACTATGTGCAGGAGACTCAGGATTCTCAACACAAAACTCATCAAACCTTGTCCTTTTAGAGCTGGCTTAGTCCAATAGGGCACAATCATGCGGAGGGCCTTGGCCAAACTGTTGCTACAAGGTTGGAAGCACACAATAAAATGTCTTTAACCTCTTTGCACCAGCGATATGAAAATATGTGGACCTTAACACAGAGAGGCCACATGAAATGCGTACCAGAATGTAAACAGAGCACGGTTACCGGCGGCTAATGGAAAGCTCCAAATCTCTATTTGCGCTCGGGAGCTTTCCGATCACATGACCGTTGTTACAGCCAATTACGTGATTAGAAACCTCGCCCCGCCTCCTGACATCGGAAACATCATAAAGGGCCAGAAGGCACCAGTGTTAAGGGGTTAAATCCATACACTGGAAACACCTGAATTCAATAACTTGGAGAGTTGTCCACAGTCTGTTGATGGGTCAATGAGGAGGGGGGTTTGCGTGTTAGTAGGCCTAGGAGTGCGGGAAGCATAAATCCAGCCCTTAAGTATGACCAGCCTTAAAGTGATTTTAAAGTCTAATTTTTTTTTTCTTATTTGAAATAATAGACACATCATACTTACCAGCTCTGTGCTGTGGTTTTGCACAGAGCAGGCCCGATCCTCCTGTTCCCCCACCGGCGCTTCCGGGCCCTCCCCCTTGCCAAGTGCCCCCAGAGCAAGTGCTCACTCCCCAGCCGCCTCTGTGTGTCTATGGGACAAATAGAGCGTGGCTAAGTCCTGCCCTCCCACTCCCTCCTAACTGGCTACTCCTTGGAGAGGCCCAGGAGAGCCAAGGCTCCCATGCAAATTGCTTGATTGAGATGGGGCTCGGGTAAGTATCAGAGGGGAGCTGCACACTAAAGTCTTTTAACTTCAGGCTACAACCACTTTAAAGTGGGAGTAAATTCCCCTGCATGGACTTTACCTATAGGTATGCCTATAATAAGGCTTACCTATAGGTACTGTAAATATCTCCTAAACGTGCGCCGTTTAGGAGATATTTACTGTAGATGCAGCCAGTGATGTCACCGCATGCGCTCTGAAGGAATGGCCACCTGTGGAGTCCTGTGCCATAAACAGCAGCTCCCGCACACATGCGTGGGAGTGACGTCATCTTGGCTCCAGCCACTCACAAAGTCGGAGTCCATGAACCCAGAAGGAAGACTAGGTGAAGATGGGAGCACCTTCAGCAGTGACAGCGCACTGCTGGAAGCCTTCATTTTCAGGTATGTTCCACATAATGTGCTAGTATGCATGCGATGCATACCAGCATGTTATGACATTGCCTTTTCAGGTTTAAAAAAAAAAAAAAAACACCCAGCAGTTTACTGCCGCTTTAAACTATAATAGATGCCTATATCTTTCTTATCTTATTTTATACTGTATCTGATTATGGCATTCAGGATATTTATATAATCTGACCTCATCGGCAAACAAATGCAGTAGCAAAGAACCGGTGGTTCCCCTGTAGCCTTTTTTTTAACCGGTGACATCATATATCTGTAATAGTTACATAGAGACAGAGGAGAGAATGTGTTGCTCGACCTTATCGCCATGTTGACAACTAACAGAGGAGGGTGTGTTCTGCAGACACTGTGTAAATAAACCCTTCTCCATTACAGTTTTACTTATGTTATAGTTACACTTCAATCACCATCAGTTATCATTTTTACTGAATAGGGTTAGCTTTTTTCCTCTTATGGATACCCTCAAACACACACATATTAGCTTTTGAATAGTTCCCTAAATCAGAAAATGTTATTCCCATAATGATCTCGAAAATCAAGAATGAGATCCAGTGGCGGCTGGTGCTCGATAATTTGGGGGGAGCGGCAAACCAACCCCACCCCCCTCGGCGGGGGTGGACATTAATGCGGGGAACAATGGGGACACACCCCCCCCCCCCCCGCGCGCGCCACGGGAGACGGATGGCATCCTTACCTCTGTCCTGCCCAGACTCCGATCTCCCTTCCTCAAGCCGGGGAGCGCTGGATGGCTGAGCCGGATGCTGGATGGTGAGCCATCCTTGGAGTGGCGGCTGGTGGGTCCGTCGGTCTTTTTCTGTTTCTTCGCTGGCCGCGCGTCTCCTCCATCCTCCTCCTCTCCCTTGGCCAATAACATCGCTTCTCCTTTCGGCCAATCAGGAAATAGGTCTCATGACCTACTTCATGATTGGCTGGGAGTAGAATCAGTGAGAGAATAGCGAATATTCATTCGCTATTATCACACAACTGGGTGGGCTCGGAGCGCAGTGTTCTGCACCCCAAGCCCACCCTTTTTTGAAGCCTATTAGAGCCTCTGGCTCTAATCACGTTCTTAAAAAAGAACACCCCCCATCATTGAAATCCATGGTCTGGCGCCCTGTATGTAGATCAGGGGGCTGGATGCATGGATAGGGGAGGTCGATGCCCGTCCGCCCCTAATAAACGGGCCGCTACTGCTGAGATCCATTCTGTCAGCTTTGCCAAGATAGTCATCATCACTGTCCTGCCTGCTGTCCTTAGATCCATCAAACCCATGTCCCGGAAATATGGAAACTTCTTGCAGTGGGGCCGTACCTGCACTGCTTTGGTTGTATTATTATTAATATACAGGATTTATATAGCGTCAACAGTTTGTGCAGCGCTTTACAACATGAGGGCAGATAGTACAGTTGCAATACAATTCAATACAGTAGGAATCAGAGGGCATATAAGCTCATTTGGGTCTAGGGGGCAGCTACCCACCTGATCTTCTGCTCCTTTGCACTGCTAGACCAGACGCACGCAGGGTCTCCTCTCCAACACTTCACCGGTCAAAGGTCCTGACATCATCAAGACCAATGCAGGGTCCATAGCTTCAAATAAACAACTTAACCTAGCCAGGAAATTACTTAGAACCCCCAAACATTATATTTTTTTTACCAGAGACCCTAGAGAATAAAATGGTGGTTGTTTCCAAATATTACGTCACACTGTATTTGCGCAGCGGTCTTTCAAACGCAATTTTTTTGAAAAAAAATACGCTTTAATGAATTTAAAAAAAAAGTAAAGTTAGCCCAATTTTTTTGGTATAATGTGAAAGATAATGTTACACTGAGTAAATAGATACCTAACATATCATGCTGTAAAATTGCACACGCTTGTGGAATGGCGACAAACTACTGTACTTAAAAATCTCCATAGGCGACGCTTTAAAAATTTTTACAGGTTACCTTTTTAGAGTTACAGAGGAGGTTCTGTGCTAGAATTATTGCTCTTGTTCTAACGATACCTCACATGTGTGGTTTGAACGCCATTTACATATGCACGCCTGACTTACGTATGTGTTCACTTCTGGGGGGTGGGGTGCTTTACATTTTTTTCTTATTTATTTTACTTTTTATTTTTACACTGTCCCTTTTTTTTTATGATCCTCTTGATTAAGAGATCTGGGGTCAAAAGGACCACAGATCTCTTATTTACCATTAAAAGCAAAAAAAAAAAAAACACATTTTAATTTTAGGAGTAACAAATTCCTGTTAATCTGCCCAAGGTCATGAAGTGACGTCGGAGGTCGCTTCGGTCCTCCAAGCGCATAGAGCCAAGTGGGGGCTATCTTGCCCTCACTCGACTTCCTGCCTAGCCATTGGCCGAACCAGCTCCAGTAACTTCAGAACTGACTGGGAAGCGGCGGGAAGGGGGGTGGGCGAATGCGCCTGCTGGGATCATTTTTATCGGAGAGCTGGTTAGCATGCTGCTGTCATAACAACGGTATTTAACGTCAAAGTAATGATGTACATTTACAGTTAGACTTTCGGCAAGAGGTTAAGGTGATTTTCAAATCTCCAATTTGTATGGAAATAGTGTATTTGTGTAGTGTATGTATAGCGAAAGCTTTGTGTTTTTCAGTTTTGGTAAGTGTAGGGAAGGGTTAATGCCTCCTTCACATGGAGTACTACAGTTTACACCCATGCAAAGGGCCGCGTCTGGCTGCACAGGATGAACATGTATTTCATGCATGTGAGAAGGCAGTCACATTACTTTCAATTGAGATGCAGTGGCTGTACAGACACAGCTGCTGCACCCAATTTGACATCTGTGTGGAAGTGGGTGTACTGCCCCAAATGCAGTCAGTGTGCGTTCAGGGGCATTGCACGCGCACAACTATCAATGCAGCCGCTGCATCCCAATTGACATGAATAGGATTGCCTGCATGTGGATACATGGAACACATGTGCATCCTGTGCAGGCAGACATGGCCCTCGGATGGGTGAGGCCTGAAGACTTAGTTAACAACTTCAATACAGGGCACTTTCACCCCCTTCCTGCCCAGGCCAATTTTTAGCTTTCAGCGCTGTCGCACTTTAAATGGCAATTGTGCAGTCATGCAACACTGTACCCATATGAAATTTTTATCATTTTTTTGAGACACATAGAGCTTTTTTTGGTGGCATTTAATCACCACTGAGTTCTGAAAAAAAAAAAAATTTTTCTTTGTTTCTGTTATACAATTTTGCAAATGAGTAATTTTTCTTCTTCACTGATGTGCGCTGATAGGCTGCACTGATGGGCACTGATAGGTTGCATTGATGGGCACTAAAGAGACTGCGCTGATGGCCACTGCTGAGGTGGCACTTATGGGCACTGATGAGGCGAAATTGATGGGCACTAATAAGCTACACTGATATGCTGCACTAATGGACACTGATATGCCCTGATTATCAGTGTAAATGTCTCCTGTAACTGGAAAGCCGGTTATTGGGTCTCCTTTCCTTAGACACTGATAACGCTGAGGAAAGGAGACACCGATAACCAGCAATTTTTTTACATATGATCAGCTGTGATTGTAACGAGCCTACGTCATCGACTCTTCTCCCTGATCGACGATGCGCTGTGTCCGATAAACATAGCTCACCACCGATTGCCGCGCTGCACCCCCCCCCAGGGGCACGCACGAGTGGTGTGATGTGAAGGACGTCATATGACGTCCAGTCAGAATGATAAAGCCACCGCCCAGCCGTTATTTTGCTATAGGCCGGACGGGAAGGTGTTACATTTTCTGACCATGTTAGATCAATATTTAGGGTGTAAGATAAAACATGGTCACATACCCCCACTTTCAAGCTACACCCCACTTACCTCAAACAAGGGATGCTTCTCCCTCCAGGCATTTGTTTTGAATTGTAAAGCTTCCTCATCCCTCCACAGATCCGTTCACATACTGTACATCTGTGAATGGAAAGACTACAAGTCCCATCTGCCACTGCTGTTTATTCCTCTGACTGTTTGTTTTTGTTTTGAGGACTTAAAGCTATTAGTAGGTATAAAGTCCAGGCTTCTACATTACTATCATAAAGCAGTTGCAGCACTTCAAGCACTATGTAGAAAGGGGACAGGGGATAAGAGTAATAGCAGTCACAAAAGTCTGCTACCTGTGGCCCTAAATAATTCAAACAATTCCCAGTTGGAACAGTACAGTGCTGAATCCATCTCTAGTGTTGGGGTGTACTAGAATGCTTGCTCATGATTAGACTGTTGAGTGTATGTTTAGCTTTACAAAAAAGCATTCTATGCCATATGGGTATAGGATCATAGCGTGCTAAACCTACCTACCAGCCAGGGCCCCCTTGCTGACTTTAAACAGTGAAGTCAATAACTGAATTTGGAAGAACATTTTTAAAATCCTCTACACCAGCAATGGTTCCATCCTGAGATATTGCAAGGGCAAAGCAGCCATTGAACCAACGTCCCTTAGTGCCATGGGAGGAAGCATCATTGTGTTCTTTTGGCCCCCACATGTGCAGTGTGTACTCTCACCTGTCACCTATGGTGAGCTCAGCGGCTGTGACAGGAAAGAGTAAACATTTTACTCTGTGTATAGTGTTAGAAGCTGGCTGCCATTTCCAGAATGGCAGCCCCAGGGGCCTGCAACAGTAAAAAGACTTGGCTGCAGGAAGATAGCACTGGACTCCAGGTTCTGGTGAGTACCTGATTTTAACCACTAGCCGACCGCCGACCGCAGTCTGACGGTGACAGAGTGGTTCGTTATCGCAAACCGCCGTAATACGACGGCGGCTGCGATAACTAGTGCTGTGAGCGTGCGCCGCCGGTGGCGTGCTCGTGCGCTCACTGTGTCCGGGGGGGGCAGGGAGCGGATGCGGCGGACTCGATCGCCGCCGGCTACCCGCGATGCCCCCCCCCCCGCAGTGAAAGAACGGAGGTCTGTGTAAGTAAACATGGATCTCCGTTCTGTTAGAGGGGGAAGGGTGATGATCACAGGCTTCCTGTATATGGAAGCCGTGATCACTCCCTTCCCCCACCCAGGCCAGCCCACATACAGTTAGAACACGCCCAGGGAACACAGTTAACCCTTACAGCGCCCCTCCAGGTTAACCCTTTCACTGCCAATGGCATTTACACAGTAATCAGTGCATTTTTATAGCACTGATCACTGTATAAATGCCAATGGTCCCAAAAAAGTGTCAAAATGGTCCGAAATGTCCGCTGCAATATCGCAGTACAGCTAAAAATCGCAGATCGCCGCCATTACTAGTAAAAAATAAAAAAAATAAAAAACCCCAGAAATGAATTCTCATTGTCCGTAAACGCGGCAACTTTTGCGCAAACCAATCAATAAACGCCGAATGCGATTTTTTTTTTTTTTTACCAAAAATATGAGGAAGAATATAAATCGGCCAAAACCGATGGAAAAAATGTTTTTTTACATTTTTTTTTTTGGAATTGTATTTTAGCAAAAAGTAAGAAATTTGGGTTTTTTTGCAAAATTGTCGCTCTTCTTTTGTTTATAGCGACGATCAGAAATGACGCAGAGGTGATCAAATACCACCAAAAGAAAGCTCTATTTTGGGAAAAAAAAGGATGCATATTTTGTTTGGGTACAACGTTGCACGACTGTGCAATTGTCAGTTAAAGCGACACAGTGCCGAATCGCAAAAAGTGCTCTGGTCCTAAAGTGTGAAATCCTTCCGGGGCTGAAGTGGTTAAAAGTCAGCTACAGTATTTGTAGATGCTGACTTAAAAGAAAAAGTTCCTCTTCAATAGCTTTTTGCAGTAACGCATTTTAAACACTTAAAGCGGAGTTCCACCCAAAAGTGGAACTTCTGCCGGTTGGATCCCCCCCCACTCAGGTGTCACATTTGGCACCTTTCGGGGGGGTAGGGGGAATGTCTTTGCGGCGGCTGATATCAGCAGCCTGGCACCCTCCTCGCTCTGCTACTGGCCGCCTGGCCAATAGCAGAGCGCGGCGTAGCCTCGCGCATGCGCAGTAAGGTGCCCGACGTGAAGCTATAATGCTACACTGCCAGGTTCCCTTACACGGCTGCACCCAACCCCCGATCCGAAGCATGCCGACATCGCTGGACTCCAGGACAGGTAGGTGTCCTACTGTTATGTATTATTATTATTATTATTATTATTAAGTCAGCAGCTACAGTATGTGTAGCTGCTGACTTTTAATTTTTTTTGTTTTCAGGCTGACCTCCGCTTTAAGGCCAGGTTCACATATGTGCAACCGTGGTTTACACCCTGGGGTCCTCTGCGTTTATGTTCACCTGTTCAAATGCGATTCAGGTCTGAATTTTTGCCTGAATGCGCACCTTAACTGGACCCAAAAATGCACAGCACCCTTTTGGAAACCGGACTGCGGCCCCCTCAGGCATGTGCTCCATTGAGAACTGGTCACACTCACATTGTTATGCGAATTGGATGCGGTTTTCACATTTCTCACATATGTGAAACCAGCCTTAGGGTGTAGTTATAAAAACAATTGCAAAGAAATTTGCCCAGTGAAAGCACATAAACGTCGTTTTGTGCACATGGGGCCAAAAAATTCATCTTTCAGTCATTTAACTTCAGTTAACTAAAACCTAATGGGGTCTGTTTATAAAAAGTTTGCACAGAAATCAACACAGTGATAGTAAATGTATATTTGTTCTGTGTGAACAGAAGTAAAGGTAAATATTATTAGGCTATTTCATGTGCTGATCGATTGTTTTCCTTGATTTAAAAGGAAAATACCAAATTTGGCCACTAGATGGCACTAAGTATTATAGGAATTTTGCATGATATTTAGCACCACCTAGTTATCAAATGGGCTGTTTTGTATTTTAAAGATAAAAAGAGCTGACCATCACAAGAAATAAGACTGACCACATTAGTTTTTGCCAGGGAACAAATATACATGCACTTTAACCGAGTACATTTCTATACAAACTTTTTATAAATAGACCCCATCAGATTTTAGTTCACTGAAGTTAAATTACAGAAATGTGCATTTTCACTGTTGCACTTTATACACAGTACACTTCCTATGCTCATATGGGTTTACATTTAGTTGGAGTAAGTCTTGACATCTAAGCAGTTACGCATTGTGTGGATAACCATTATAGTATACTAATGACCTGGATCATACCACATTGATGCAACACTATGTAAACTTTACAGCTATCGTGGTAGAACACAATATTAGAAAAGAACGTCATTCTCTAGGTGACCATTGACCACACTGAGCTATGAACATTAAACACAGAAAGTAAGCTGAATTCCTGAACATGTGAATCTGAAGTCACTTATTTGCTATTGGAACATTTCATATATGAAACTGGACAGAAAAACTTCACCCTTTGTCACAAAGGAATTTATCGGTTCAGAACTAAAATGAATGCATAATTGTTCAAAAGTCATAAAAAATACTTTATTTGAAAGGGTTAAGCTGGGTATATACTGCTAGAATCTCAAACAAAAGTTTGTATGAAAATTTTCTGAACATTTGAACATCATTTAAAGTAATTTTTTACATTTAACATTTGATATTGGAATAAATGGACATACCAAAAGAAAATTACATACACTATGAGGGCCAGTTCACACCACATGCAGTCCAGTGCATTTTTTTCTGCATCAAAAAGCATGGAAAGTAGGTTATATGGCTTTCAATGGCTTAGTTCACACCAGTGCAGTCAGTTCCAGTGCGTTCCAGCTCCAGAAAAAAAAGAACATGCTGCATTTTTTATGCACTGAACTGTACTGGAATGTGGTAAACGCATCTAAAACTCACCGGAACGCACCAAAACGCACCTACATGCACCAAAAACGCACTGGAACTCACATGTCCTAAGAAAAAAAAAGGGGGAAAACTGAACTGGACTGCATCAAAAACGCATCAAAAATGCACCGGAACGCACCGGAAACGCGCCAAAAACGCGCATGCAGAAAAGCATCCGGAACGCATCCGGACTGCATTTCTATGGTGTGAACTGGCCCTTAGGCTCCATGCACACTGGACGCTCTCTGGGCTCTCTGGGCGTCGGGCAGGAGACGCTGCTTAGAAAACGTTCTTTTGCAGCCTTTTGTAAGCAGCGTTTATTGGCATTTATTGGCGTCGGCGTTTTTGAGCGTTTTTTTTTTTTTTTACTTCATTAGCTTCCATTGACTACAAAAAATGCCGGACGCCGATAAACAGCCGCTTACCGGCGTTTATGAGCGTTTAGCGGCGTCCAGCCTTCAGAGGAACGACTTTTGAACGCCAATTCAGGCCGTTCAGATAACAGCCCAAAAACGCCACGGCTGTTAAACGACAATTAACATCTATGTGTGCATGGACACATAGGATAACATAAAGGGGCGTTTTTGGGCTGTTAAAAAAAATGCCGAAACGACCAAAAACAGTCATTTATCAGCTACAGTCTACCCTTAGAAATTCATACATTCGAGAAACATTTTCCTTCCTGCTTCTTTGAATTTTCTCATCACTTTGGTTGAAAAGGAACGTCGATTTGACCCACTAATGATTAGAAATATGCAAGAATGTTCTTACATAGAAAGTTGTAAAGTAATTCTTCTAGTGTACAGTACACCCAGTTTTAGTTATGCTGAAAGGTGAAACATGTTAAAGGGTTGGCCCATCGAAAATGAATATTTCATTTTTTGGTAGATGCTGGAGAGTTAAAATGAGTTTCTTCTATTTCTCAAGGATTCTGCTGGTGTCTGCTCATCTAAAGTGGCTTTTATGAAGGGATCCCAATCTCCAATTTGGATTCTATGCTTACTTTATTTTATGAAGAATTTCACAGAAGGAACTGGAACACGCAAAGATAGGTATCAACACCTAGAAATCCAAAAGGACAGGAATGTCTGATGAAGAGAGTGTCAGGAACCATGAATCAGACGGAGACAGAAAATGCAGTTAAAATCACACCTTTTAATAAAATGGTAAAAATGATACAAATAGTAAATGTAGTCAAAACATAGCCGGGGTTCGGTAGCCAAAGCGGGTAGTCAGAACAAGCAATGAAATCAGGAAGCCAGAGATCAGCATAGTCGGAGGCAGCAGACAGGATCAGGAACCAGAAGGGATGTCAGCCAGGAAAGATTTCAACAGCAGCACAGCAGACAGTCTTCAGATATGTTTGACCAAGGTAAAGGCACGGAAGAAATGAACCAGGCAGTTTAAATAGCCAAAAGGGGCTAGCTGTAGGCTGGACTGACGAACAGGAAATGATCACCAGGTGAGCCACTGTAGAACTATGAGTGCTGGCAATTAACCGACAGCTGAGCAACCTGTTTTGCTTTTGTTTACCTAGCCAGGTTACTTGCGGTAAAACCAAGGAAGCTCAGACCTGTGCAGTGAATAAATGAGCTTTTACTGAACAAAAATGCTGTATATACAAAATATGGGATACACAATATAACACAACTTATAGCTTACAAAATATGTCTACAACATGCACAATGGCAATCATTCTTTCTAGCAAAAATATAAGTATGTACAATATGTACGCATTAGGTAAACTAAATAAGATACTTAACTTAGGGGTCAAGATGTAATGTTCTTCTCTGCTCAGTC
The DNA here is from genome assembly GCA_018402905.1 of Glandirana rugosa. NCBI lineage: Eukaryota > Metazoa > Chordata > Amphibia > Anura > Ranidae > Glandirana > Glandirana rugosa. The sequence goes on along the minus strand of BLSH010098618.1, from coordinate 666,239 downwards.
CAACTCAATACGTCTCCATAGTTCTCCAGCTTCCAACACACGTTTTGCCTCATCATCCTTGTAAAAACAGTTTGGAAGCGAAATAAACCCCCTATATTTAAATAGGAGGAAAAAATTCCCTTTCGACCCCCGTATCTTCTGGGCGGTCAGACTTTTTTGTCTCTGGAAGGCTCCAATATATCCAGGGTTAACAATGTCTTGGCAGTTAATGGAAAGAAAATTCCAGATGCAAGTCTCTTGTCCCCTTAGTCATAAGGAAATGCTCAGATGAAAGTCCACTCCAATTCAGAAATCAACCGCATCTTCCTCAGACTCTCTTCTGGTCTGCCTCCTCCCATCTGGCCTGGTCATCTGTTCTGCCTGCTCCACCTCTCAATGCTCAGTACCTGAAAAGAGTAAGAGACAAAGCAGATCATATGTTCCCTCAAACTGTGCCAAAAAACATAGCTCACTGCTCACATTTCTCTATTTCCCCAGTTCTAACTGCAAAACTATTGTAGGATGCCCACTGTTGCCTTGAAATACTTTCACGGAAATGCATAGACTTCCAATGCAACGAATAAACTTGCATGTCTCTCCGTGCAGTCCTGGGGCAAACACTGGCCTGCTGTTGTGCAGTCTTCACAGCATGGCACATTTTAGCAAAATGGCCCATTTTATGGCAGGAGAAACACTTAATGTGACTGAATCTACTATTCCCAACTACTTGCTTCCACTTTTTAAACAATGCTGGTATATGAATCCCATCTATTTCCTCTCTAGGGACACCCAACTTAAGTAAATCAATTCACATATGTCTCCTGCAGACCATAGGCCTTGCCTTCTTTGATTCTGACTCAACTCGACCATCAGTTGAGCTGGTCAAATATTCAGCTTCCCACTTATGGGAAGTAGTAGTGGCACATGTCCTACATTTGCTTACAGGCTTAGGGCCTTTGTCCTTTGTTAGGGCATCATTAGACTTGTTTATTAGAGCTGCACACCACTCATTCAAATCTTCAGCTCTGCCTACAGAGGTTTGAACACACTTTGAAGCCACTACAAGTTTAACTTTGATTACCCTACATTCTAAATCTTTTGCCTTGCTTGCAGTGTCTTCCACACACTCAGATGCCACTGCAAGCTGCTCTTTCAGTAAATTTCTTTCTAATTCTACCTTTTTCCTCTTTTCAGATTCAATATGTAGAGCATGCAGGAAATGTAAACCAAACACAGAAACTGCCTGCATCTCTCCCTTACTGAACCCAAAACTTTGGAGACTAAAATCAGAGGAAAGATCAGAGACACCAGCCCCCCAAGCTCTGTTCAAAGGAGAAGCATATCTAGCCAGCTCCTCTGCAACAGACATCCACTGACTATCTCTGGCCCAGGTAGGAAGGGTGCACGCCTTCTCCTCCTGGACACCAGAAACCTTTGCAGCCTTACTCTTCCTAAACAGTATACGCAGAATTTTCTTTAGCACAAGTAACAAAACACACCACAGAAAACAAGTTCGCTTCAGTTGAATTTTAGCACAAATCCCGGACGAGCCCCCAAATGTTTTTCTTTGCGTTTATCTAGCAAGGTTATTTGCGGTAAGACCAAGGAACCTTAGAATTCTGTAGCGTATCAATGCTTTACTAAACAGAAGAGCTGCACATACAACTGTAGAATACATAATACAACACAACTCATAGCTTACAAAATATGTCTACAACATGCATAATAAGTAAACTAAACAAGTTACTCAACTTAGGGGTCAAAATGTAATGTCCTTCTTTGCTCAGTCCAAATCAAAACTTCTCCAAAGTTCTCTAGCACATGGCAGCCATGTCTTGCTTCTCCGTCTTCTCAAACACAACTCCTTTGTCTCCACATGCTTGTTTCACAAACCTAAAAAAACTCCTCCCCCCAACTTCTGACATCACATCCTGCAAAGAACTTCCTCTCTAGCAGTCCAACTGGTACATTTATATATCAATGGGGAGAGCCTTAGCTAAAACAGCACATGGCTGTAGCAACACACAACCTGAGCACTGAGAAGGGAGGGCTGAGAGTTTTTGAAAGCTTACACAATCTTATATATTTAATTGGCCAAGGAAATGGTATTACCTATTATTTCATTAGAGACTAGGGATGGGCCCCCGGTTCGAGTTGAACGCATGTTTGACTCGAACATCGGGGGTTCGCCTGTTCGGCGCATCCAGAACATTATGGGGCATTCGCTGGAAATTCGAGCACTCCAGAATGCATTCCAATTGCAGGCAAATGCCGCCCGCTATTTGGCCAAAGCATGCACATGACCTGCATCCTTTGGCCAATCAGAGGGCACTCTGCTGTGAGAGCTATGATTGGCCAAAGGCAGGGTGCCTTTAGCCAATCACTGCTCAGCAGCCTCAATCCACACCCACACTATATAAAGCCGCCTGTACATCGACTCTATGTAGTGTGATTATAACGGTGGATTAGAGAGTGAGCTTAACCAGTTCCCTACCGAGTCATTGTAAAATGACGTCGGCAGGGACTGCTCCTCGATCCGGGAGGACGTCATATGACGTCCTCCGCTTCTCGCCGCTACTGCGGGCCCCCAGGGGCCCGCAGAGCGGCGATCACAGATCACTTGTCAGCCGGGGGTTGTGTCCCCCCCAGATCAGGGTAAAGAGCCAATAAAATTGGCTCTTTACCACGTGACCGGCTGTGTCCAATAACAGCCGGTCACTAACGATCCTCTCATGCACGCCGATCGTGCGCGCCGATCGGAGCTGAGGCTTGTCCCTCGGACAAAGCCCAGCTCCGATCCGTGTAAAGAGCCAATAGATAGAGCCGGTCATGTGATGTAAACAAACCGCGGTAACGAGCTGTTACCGCGGTTCTCCCTGTCACACACCGATCGTGTGTGACAGGGAGGTTGCGGTAACAGCTTGTTACCGCCTACTGTGTACACCAAGCACACTGATCACCCCCCAATAAAGAGGACCTGTCACCACCCCATCAAAGTACCTGTCACTGTCCATCAGAGTACCTGTCACCTGTCCATCAAAGTACCTGTCACCAGTCCATCAAAGTACCCAAGTATCTGTCAACTGCCCATCAAAGTACCCGAGTACCTGTCAACTGTCCATCAAAGTACCCAAGTACCTGTCAACTGCCCATCAAAGTACCCGAGTACCTGTCACCTGTCCATCAAAGTACCCAAGTACCTGTCTACTGCCTATCAAAGTACCCGAGTACCTGTCACCTGTCCATCAAAGTACCCGAGTACCTGTCACCTGTCCATCAAAGTACCCGAGTACCTGTCACCTGTCCATCAAAGTACCCAAGTACCATGAAACTACCCGTCCACTGTCCATGAGCCCATGAGACTACCTGTCCACTGTTCATGAGCCCATGAAACTACCCGTCCACTGTCCATGAGCCCATGAAACTACCCGTCCACTGTCCATGAACCCATGAAACTACCTGTCCACTGTCCATGAGCCCATGAAACTACCTGTCCACTGTCCATGAGCCCATGAAA
>BLSH010098618.1:650879-661789 GCA_018402905.1 Glandirana rugosa | reverse complement strand
GCTATGTGTTAGAAATATCTTATAAATTGACCACTTTGTGTAAAAATATAAGTGTTTTCATTTTCTTTCCATGTTTTTCGAAGACTTGTGAAAAAAAATGAACCATTCAAAAGACTCATAATGCCTCACAGAATATACGTTGGGGTGTTTGCTTTCCAAAATGGGGTCATTTTGTGGGCAATTCCATTGTCCTGGTGCTCCAGGGCCTTCAAAAGTGTAATGGGTCTTTAGGAAATTAGATGTGAAATGTCTGCTCCTAGAATGCCTGACGGTGCTCCCTGCATGTTGGACTTCTCTATGTGGCCAGGCTGTGTAAAAGTGTCACACATGTGGTATCGCCATACTCGGGATGAGTAGCAGAATATATTTTGGGGGGTCATTTTTGCTATGTACATGCTATGTGTTAGAAATAACTTATAAATTGACCACTTTGTGTAAAAATAAAAGCATTTTCATTTTCTTTCCACGTTTTTCGAAGACTTGTGGAATAAAATGAACCATTCAAAAGACTCATAATGCCTCATAGAATATACGTTGGGGTGTGTGCTTTCCAAAATGGGGTCATTTTGTGGGTAATTCCATTGTCCTGGTGCTCCAGGGCCTTCAAAAGTATAATAGGTAGTTAAGAAATTAGATGTGAAAATTCTGTTCCTAAAATGCATGACGGTGCTCCCTGCATGTTGGACCTCTCTATGTGACCAGGCTGTGAAAAAGTCTCACACATGTGGTATCGCCATACTCGGGGACAGTAGCAGAATGTATTTTGGGGTGTAATTGGAAGTATGCCTATGCTGTGTGTGAGAAATAACTTGTTGTTTTGACAATTTTGTGCAAAAAAAAAAACAAAAATAATTATTTCTTAATTTTCCGAAGAATTGTGGGAAAAAAGTACAACTTCAAAAAACTCGCCATGCCTCTTGCTAAATACCTTGGAATGTCTACTTTTCAAAATGGGGTCATTTGGGGGGTATTTGTACTTTCCCGACATTTCAGGGCCTCAAGAAATGAGATAGGCCATCAGTGCATCAGGTGTGATCAATTTTCAATGATTTGCACCATAGTTTGTAGACTCTATAACTTTCACACAGACCAAATAATATACACTTATTTGGGTTATTTTTACCAAAGATAGGTAGCAGTATAAGTTTTGGCCCAAACTTATGGACAAAAATTACTTATTTGAAAAATTTTATCACAGAAACTAAAAAAAGTGTTTTTTTTCAAAATTTTCGCACTTTTTTCAATTATGTCGCAAAAAATAAAAAACCCAGAGGTTCTTAAATACCACCAAAAGAAAAGCTCTATTTGTGTGAAAAAAATGATAAAAATTTTGTTTGGGTGTAGTGTAGCATGAGAGAGTAATTGTCATTCAAAGTGTGAGAGCGCTGAAAGCTGAAAATTGGTCTGGGCAGGAAGGGCGTATAAACGTCCTGTATTGAAGTGGTTAACTAGCGGCGGCAGGCAGTTTAGTGTAGCTAGTTAGTAGTGAGAGATAGATAGTGCGATCCCTGTATACAGTCAGTTAGTGCAGGCAGTTATAGTGTAGAAAGTGATATATATATATATTAAGGAAAATTGTTTTCATACTTACCGTAATTTTCCTTTCCTGGATCCTCCTCATGTCAGCCTATTATGGGTCAGCTCCGCCACCTCTGACCCCTTCAGGACAACCTCTTTCCAAGACTATAAGAAGCGGCTGTCTGCCCATATGCATTGTTCAGTTTACCCACCTCGCGACGGACTTTGGGTGGGAGTTCCTTGGCTGACATGAGGAGGATCCAGGAAAGGAAAATTACGGTAAGTATGAAAACAATTTTCCTTATTCCTGGACCTCCTCATGTCAGCCTACTATGGGACGTAGCAAGCAATCAACCACATAAGGGGAGGGAAAGACACAAATAACCAGAATCATAAACCAATATCAATTATTTTATTGGCCGACAGCTGCCGACAGAACAGTAGACCCAAAAGCTTCCGATGCCGTCAGAGTTACCTTCACTCTGTAGTGCGGAATGAAAGTATTTTGTGCACTCAAGCTAGCTGCCCTGTACACTGCTTCTGCTGACACCTTAGCGTATGATGCACAGGAATCTGCCATGCCTCTCATAAAATGTGCTTTGACCTATGGCGGAGGATATCCCTACTCTCTATATGTCATCTGGATAGGTTTTTCGATCTATGAAGACACTATTCTAGGTGGCATAGCCATGCCTTTCCTGGAGGCCCCGGGAAAGATGAAGAGCTGATCTTGTTTCCAGAAATCCTTAGTTCGCTCTAGGTATATTGATAAGCCTAAAGAGTCCACTCATGTTACCTATCTATCTATTGTCGTGCCCTTGCGGGCTCCAATATGTAGGTAGAACCACTAGGAAATTAAAAATCAGACTGCGTGAACATGTCAGCAATATTAAGAAGGGGTTTAAATACCACAGCCTCTCTAATCATTTTCATATCCGTCACAATAGAGACCCCAGCCTGCTTGGTTTTTGTGGCATTGATCGCATTGAGCCTAACTGGAGAGGGGGTGATCTGAGGAAAGTGGTGTCCCAGAATGAGACCTATTGGATCCATTCTTTGGGAACTTTGGCCCCTATGGGGTTAAACATAGACCTAGATTTGAATTGCTTCCTCTCCAGTTGGTAGGTCCTTGTGTGATTTTTTTCCACAGTTTTTTATAATCTTTTTATAATTTTATATCTCCATATTTCTCACCAGACAACTGGTATATCTTTTTTATGTTTTTTCCTTTTCCATTTTCCCCCTTTTTTCATATATATATATATATATATATATATATATATATATATTTTTTTTTTTTTTTTAATAATATTTTCAATATTTTTAATATATCTTTTTTGTAACCAAAGAAATAAAATTTTTGGGGTATTGGGTAATCCTTTGTTGGGTTGTATATTTTTAGCAATAGTTTGTTTTTTGGTTGTCGGTTTCTGTAAAAACTGGAGATGATGTCACGGCAGCTGCTATATAGATTAAGATTGGTATACACTGCTAGTGAGCATGACCTCCTTTGCAAACACCTTGTTAATTTCCACGGAACGTTCACTCAATCAGTGATCCAACCTGGAGAGGCTAATCCCTCCTCCAGAGTATTTAGTGTTCGATAGGATCCGGAAATGATGTTCGTTGATGATGCCTGTGGGCGGGCGAAACGCGTTGACGCAATTTCCGGTTTCCGGGTGCCGTGGACGTCATTTCCTGTTTACTTGGAACGCACGCTGAGAGCGGCGTTCGTACACTGTTTTATTTACAAAGCATTTTAACAGCTTCTTCTTGTAAGTATTTGCATTTTTGCGCAATAAAGGCACTAGCCAGACGATACTTCACTATGTTTGGGTTCCCTTCTTCTTCTCTTTCCACAACATATGGGATATCGTTTATGGTCTGAGTTCAATCCCTGGAGGTGTCCAGCCAGCCGGTGTCTGATTATATACAGCTTTACCTGATCCCCAGACTGAAAAGCTGGGGGTCACGGTGTTGTGGTGAGTAGGATTCCATAGGGGTATCTTCCCCACACGTGTGGAGCACCTTGGCACGTTTTTTGAAGATTCATTAAGCACAGCACACTTTTCACCATTTATTTGGACAGTTACAATAATGTTGCCAGCATTTTTATAACCTTTGATGGACTGATCATATGCACTGTCTTTTAGTGTCATTTTTATATAAGGTTTGTTCTGGGATGTGCTAGTGCTATAATAATTTTCTCTTACATATTGATAAGCCTGCACTAGGTCCAGCCTAGTCCATTCGTCTTCCGAGTTACTATCCGGAAAAGCCCATAAGACTGCTTCCCAATTCATCTGCAAAGCTGATGCTACTTTTGGAAAAAAGCTTGGGACCGGCCTGAGTATTATTTCCTCTTGGAGTATTTGGCAATACGGCTCCCTGGTTGAGAAAGCACACAGTTCAGACACCCATCTGGCTGATGCGATTGCCATCAAAAAATTGCACTGAGACAAAGAGCGTGATGACACCGGACCAAATGGAGGTGCTAATAAGGCTTTCAAAACTAAAGGCAGGTCTCACTTCGGAAAAGGATTTATTGGAGACCTGATCTCTATTGCTGCCTTTAAGAAACACATCACTAGAGGATCCAAGGCCCATCTTTGATCACCGTAGCTGACAGGGCAGACTCGAACCTTTGAGGAGCTAAACGCTAAAGTATTATTGGTAGTTTCCTTTCGACTAAAAGCTCTATCGATCTCCTCCCAACCTCCATGCCACGAACTTCAGTTTTCCGGCCTTCGGGTTAAACTGCTTGTCCTGCAGCAGAAAAAGTTTGTGAGGAGGCAGAGGAATTGGCTGACACATATTAATTTTCTATGCTAGTGAACACCATGGTCTTCTGGGCCAGAAAGGCCACACTGCTATTGCTGTCACCTCCTCCTGTTGAATCCTTATTAAAAACTCTGAGGATTAGTGAGAGAGGAGGAAACACAGACTAGGGGAAAGTCCCATGAAATGGATAGAGCATCCTGGCCTAGAGCTTGCGGGTGCCATCTTCGGGAGAAGTAACACGTAATCTCAGAGTTTTCCTCCAATGCCGCCCAATCTATGACCGATGTCCCCCAGACCTTGAAGATTTTGAACAGGTATCTGGGATTCAAGCCCCGTTCGTTCATATCCAAGAATCTCCAACTCATCCACCAGCTTGTTTTGTGGACCAGGAAGGTATGCTGCTGTTAGGGAAAAATCTGGCATGCCACTCTGCCCAGTGGGAGGCTCCTGGTGCACCCTTGCCGGGCCCCATAGGCTACCATGGTTTGTTGTTGGAAAGGACTTTGACTGCCCTTTTGCAAAATCGATTGGAAGGCTACTAGAGCGTGTCGAACAGCCTCAAATTCTAACAGGTTTAAATGCTGAGATAGAGATGCCTTTTATTTGCCCTGTACTTGTTGCCTAAGGAATGAGTTCCCCGGTCTACTAGGCTGGCATCTGTAGTCAGCCCTACTGGAACTGGAGGTTGAGAGGCACCCCGCGGTATAGATTCTGAGATATCTTCCACCACATCCGAGACCGCTTTATTGGTACTGAACGGTAGATCTTCTGGGTTAACGAGTGGCGATCCCTTTAATTGAGTAAATTGTATTGGAATCTCCCCTTCTGTCATCTGGCCCAGGGTACTACCTGGATCGTGGAAGACAACAGGCCCAGGCACTGCATACACTCCTTGGCCATCAGAAATGGCCTGGCCATTACCATTTCCGATTTGGTCTGAATTTCCACAATCTTCCCAAGAGGCAGGAATACCCGACCTTGGGTAATGTCGAATTGCATTCCTAGATACTCTAGGACTTGAGCTGGTTGCAACTGCCTCTTGTGATGGTTGATTAACCAACCAAAACGTCTGCTTGTGCTGCAGGTTATCAGCACATGCTGTTGAAGGAGGGACTTTGATGCGGCCCGGAGGAGAATGTCATCCAGATAATGAATAATTTGAATGCCCCTGATTCTTAAGGCAGCCATGACCACTGCCAAAACCTTAGAAAATGTTCTTGGAGCTATGCACAGCCCGAATGGCAGACAACGAAATTGGATATGGAAGCGATGGTGTGATATACTTATGGGCACATGTAGGTAGGCATCCACTCGATCTATTGACACTAGCAAATCTCCCTTCTTTACCATGGACAATGATGGTTTGTAAGGTCTCCATTCTGAATGGAGGGACTTTCATGAAGGTATTCAGGGCTTTTAAGTCCAGGACCGGCTTGAATCCTCCAGAGGATTTTGTTACCAAGAACAGAGGAGTGTAGAATCCTTCTCCCTTCTCATGCTCCAGAACTGGCAGAATTGCTTGAGATGCCAATAAATTCTTTACATAAAGAAAAAAGGGAACCGCGCTCCTCCTAACTAACGTGAGAGTTATTGATCATCACCTATACCAGGTTTCTACTAGACATAATGTAAAACAATAAATGTGCATACAAATAAAGTGCTAGTGCTATATGATATGTTCTATTGCAATGGTTGAACCGAATCTTGATCAGCATTAATGGTTTTGTAAACATATATCATTGATACAAAGTGCATACAGTAAGGTGCAAAATAAACCAAGGAAAGTGCAAAGAAAGTCCTTGAGGTAATCCGTGCAAATAGCGCAAGCAGTGCATGAACAATGTGCAAATGTCAAGGATAATGCCACAAAGGCCTACTATTCAGGACCATCCGATCTCCAACCGGTCCAAAATGAACAATGGATTATCCAACTGTCAAATGAACAGTCACAAAGGTAAATGCATCACACAGTGGACCTGGAAACAAACCACTATGCCACCCTGTAGTGATCCTTCACCAGGCACCCTGATCACACATCCCACTTACCAGATGAGATGGATTCCCATCACAGGAATCAAAAACGCCTTTTGGTAGTGGGTGTGTACTTGGTCCTCCTCGGTCCCGGAACGGCTGGTGCTGGGATGAAAACGTTTTTGTGTATGTGTATGAACCTGAGCAGGATCGCATGGACATTACAAGGTTTCACAGTAAGTCTCCTACCGTGCTTCTTCTTGTGTGTGTGTATGAAGAGGCGTCCAGAGCGAGGACAAAAAAAGAACACTGCATATGGGCAGACAGCCGCCTCTTACAGGTTTGGAAAGGTGTTTTCCTGAAGGAGTCAGAGGGGCGGAGCTGACCCATAGTAGGCTGACATGAGGAGGTTCAGAAAATATATATATATATAATGCAATACCTTTAGTGTAAACCATATACAGCTCAGTCAGTGTATAGAATATAGCGTCCATTCAGGCAGTGCAAGAATATATATGTACTTTCTATAATATATATATATATATATAATGCAATGCCTTTAGTGTGGACTATATACAGCTAATTAGGTGTAAAGTATATAGCGTCCGTTCAGGCACTGCAAGAATATATATGTACCTTCCTAGTGCATATATATATGATGCAATGCTTTTATTGTAGACTATATACAGCTCAGTCAGTGTATTATATATAGCGTCTGTTCAGGCAGTGCAAGAATATATATGTACCTTCCATAGTATAAGTATATATATATAAAATGCAATGCCTTTAGTGTAGACTATATACAGCTAATTCAGTGTATAGTATATATAGTCCATTCAGGCAGTAAAAGAAAAAAATAAATAAAAATAAATATAAATATATATATACACACACACACACACACACAGCGTATTGAGTGTATATTATATCAGTGCATTCGTGGGTGTACGGTATATAGTACACTTGAGGTGGTGTATTAAAATATATACAGTCTAATATATATATATATATATATATATATACACATACACACAGTGTATTGAGTGTACACTGTATATCATTGCATTTGGGGGTGTAAGGTATATAGTTATATAGTACGCTTGAGGTGGTGTATTAAACTATATACAGCCTAGTATATATATATATATATATATATATATATATATATATATATATATATATATACACACACACGGTATATATCAGTGCATTCGGGGGTGTATGGTATATAATACAGTGTAGTGCGGTGTTAAAAAAAATCCCCATCATGTCAGGAAGGCCACAAAGGATAGGCAGACGCTCCCACTAAAAGAGGGCAAGCTGCCTCTGGGTGTTCAGTGAAAAGTGGTGGTGGCTGGCATGGTGCATCCTCTGTAGGCGGGTCATGCTTGTCCTTTTTTTTCTGCTGTTGGCCGTGTTATTGAGCCACAACATGCAGAAGAGTTGGTGGAGTGGATAACTAAGCCGTCCTCATCCTCCTCATCCTCTGTCACTCAGGCACATACTAGTTTGCCTTCCAATGCAGCTGCCAAAGCGGCCTATTCCACTGGATCCTTGTCCACAGTTACTCCTTCTGTAGCCCCACCATCATGCATGGAGGAGTCACCAGAATTATTCGACCATAGTGTCGGTTACATGCTTATGGAGGATGTGCAGCAATTTGAATGTTCCGATGTTGGTTCCCAGGTTGAGGAAGGGAGTAGCATGAACCTAGAGATGGGGGTGCTGCAGAAGGACAAGAAACTAGCAGTTATGTTCCCCCAGCTGCAGCATACTGGAGCTTACAACACTGGAGCAAACATACAAGTTTGCTCCAGTGACGAGGAGGGAGGGGATGATGAGGACACGGACTGTACATGGGTGCCTGAGAGAAGAGAGGAGAAAAGTGAGGAGGAGGAGGAGGCACAACTACAACGAGGCAGGATGTCCTCCGGGGGGCCAGCTTAAGGGCAGAAACCCAATTGCATCAGACCACAGAGCTCCACAGGTGCAGGGTGCTGCTGGCTCCCCCCTGACTTCCAAAAGTTCATTGGTGTGGGCATTTTTCAACACATGTGCAGTAGATCGCACCATTGCCATTTGTAATCTATGTCTGAAGTGGGTCAAGCGCTGCCAGAACTCCAGCCGCTTGGGCACTACTGTCTTGAAAAGACATATGACGACCAACCATGCAGTCTGTTGGCAACAGCACCTGAAAAAACCCACATCAGAAAACAAGGTGGACTTCTCCTTGCCCTCATCTGGGATCTCAACCCCTATTATATATACCTCCATTCCTCTCCAAAACCTGCACTGAGAGAAATGAAGGTTTAGCAATGCGTGCCACAAGTACCTGCAGCCAATCTGCTAGCAGTACACCACCAGTTGAATTCAGCAGGCAAATATCCCTAACCCAGTTGCTGAACCATAAAAAAAATACTGTCCTAGCCATCCACATGCTCAGCGTCTTAATGCTAGCTTGGCCAAATTTCTAGCACTCCAACTGCTGCCTTTTCAGCTGGTAGATTCTGCCCCCTTTTGTGAATTTGTGGAATGTGCTGTCCCACAGTGGCAGGTTCCCAAAAGAAATTTATTTTGACGTAAGGCCATTCCAGCTCTCTACCGTCATGTGGAAGGCAATGTTTTGGCCTCGTTGAACAGGGTGGTCAGCAGCAGCGTTCATATTACCGCTGACTCATGGTCCAGCAGGCATGGTCAGGGACGTTACCTTTCCTTCATGGCGCACTGGGCAACTCTGCTGGCAGCTGGGAAGGATGCAAGACAGGGTTCAGTGTTGGAGCTAGTTCCGCCACCACGCCTCCAAAAAGCTGGTGGTGATTTTGCCACATCAATCTCCTCCATCCCCTCCTCTTCTTCTACCTCTGTGGCCTCTTCTGCAGAATTGTCCTCTGAACCTGCAGTGTTCCCTAAGCGTTCAAAGGGCTATGCAAGCAGTCAGGCTAAAAGATTCAATGTGGTGCTTGAGCTAGTCTGTCCTGGGGACAGGAGCCACACTGGGGCAGAAATTCTGTCAGCTCTGCGGGGGCAGGCTCAGAGGTGGTTGACGCCACGGCAGCTTGAGCCAGGAATGGTTGTATGCTACAATGGCGCCAACCTTCTCTCAGCCCTCCGACAGAGACACTTGACACATGTTCCATGCTTGGCACATGTCTTGAATTTGGTGGTGCAGCATTTCTTGACCAGGTACCCAGGCTTACCACATATCTTGAGGCAGGCCAGAAAAGCCTGTGGTCATTTCCGGTGTTCATACAATGCCAGTGCCTGGCTGGCTGACTTTCAGTGGGAATTCAACCTGCCCACCAACCGCCTCATTTGTGACATGTCAACTAGGTGGAACTCAACATTCTCAATGCTGCAGCAGCTGCACGCACAACAGAGGGCTATCAATGAGTACCTCTGTGAGCATGGCACCAGGACAGGCTCAGGGGAGCTTGGCTTATTTTCACCACGTCAGTGGCTACTGATCAAGTATGACATGCACTGTCCTGTCACCATCTGAGGAGGCCACAAGGATGGTGAGCAGCGACAATGCATGCATCAGTGACACTGTCTGTTAGGAAAAGAAACAATTTCTGGCCAAATCCTGGCATTTCCACGGTGGTGCGCACATTTGTGCGCGTTCGCGCGCTCCCGTGCGCGTACGCGCGCTCCCGTGCGCGCCCACGCGCGCGCCCACGCGCGCGCCGGAAACGGCGCCAAATGGGCCTATTTAAACCTGGAGACTTCTGAGAACAAGTGCTGCTCGCTCTACAGCGGTCCCGACCTGTAAGCCTCGGCTCCTGATACCTGTTCCCGTGTTGTTCTGCCTCCTGTTGACCCGGCTTGTCCTGACCTGCTGTCTGCTACCTGCACCGACCCCGGCTACCCGCGACCATCCGATTGTCAGCTCCCTTGTACCTCTGCTGCCCGCCCGTTAACGAACCTTGCTTGGACTCTGACTACTCTTTTGTCTGATCCTTTGTACCTTCCTGCCTGCCTGTTGCCGACCCAGCCTGAACGACCATCCTTCTACCTGCACGTCTCCTGGAGCATCGCTACATCATCGGTGACCCTCCAGCCCTCGTGCCATCCCGCACTCTTGGGCCTCTGTCTCCACTACCAGGGGTCCTTGAATCGGGTGCGCAAGAGCGGTTGTTCCCTGCACAAGGCAGACTCCACCGTCAGGTACGTGACAGAAACGAGCAGCCATGGAGGGAACCCGCTCCGCCATGGATGACCTATGTGCACATCTTGCCGGCCTGACCCAAGCCGTTAAGAACTTACAGGAAGGATACACCCGGTTGGAAGAACGGGTACAGGAACTGGAACCCAAGGCTGCCGTCCCGGTGCTACCATGCCCGGCGTCCTCGTGGCCACCAGCCCCGTCTTTCAAGGACATGGGCAAGAAGGTTGGCCCACATAGGAAGGACATTCAAGAATTGCCGAACCCAGTCCGGCCGTTCTACACGTGTATCCAGTAGGTACCGCCTCGCCCAAGGGAGGTACCGACGAGCAAAGACAGTGCATGGACTGCCACCTCAGACGGAACACGTCCCTTGTTGGCGAGAACGCGTGGGCTAAGTTCCTGGGGACCATCACCTCTGTCTCCGGGTTCTCACGCCCTACCGTGCTCCCGACCTCCCAGTGGCTACTACATCGCT
>BLSH010098618.1:622037-639222 GCA_018402905.1 Glandirana rugosa | reverse complement strand
CCAACACCCAAGGCCCAATTTTTTCGGCACCTGTTTGACTGGGGCATGTCATCACAATTTTTTTAATAATTTACAACAGCAGGGCCCGCACCAAAATTGAGAAAACAAAATGTGTGGGGACTCCCCCCAAAATCCAAACCAGGCCCTTTGGGTCTGGTATGGATTTTAAGGAGAACCCCATGCCAAAATTTAAAAAAATAATGAAGTGGGGTTCTCCCCAAAATCCAAACCAGGCCCTTCAGGTCTGCTATAGATTTTAAGGGGAACCCCGTGCCAAATTTAAAAAGAAAATGCCGTAGGGCTCCCCTCCAAAATCCAAATCAGACCCTTATCTGAGCACGCAGCCCTGGCATTGCAGGAGGGGGCGGGGAGAGCGAGTGCCCCCCCCCCCCGAACCATACCAGGCCACATGCCCTCAACATGGGGAGGGTGCTTTGAGGTCCCCCCCAAAGCACCTTGTCCCCATGTTGATGGGGAGAAGGGCCTCATCCCCACAACATGGCCAGTGGTTATGGGGGTCTGCGGGTTTAATAAGGGGGCCCCCAGATCCCAACCCCTCCTATATGAATGGGTGTGGGGTACATTGTACTCCTACCGATTTACCAAAAAAGGAGTGTAGTATTACAAAAAACATGAGGCAGTTTTTGACAAGTCCTCTATTGTGTAAAATACTTCTTCTTCTTTCTTCCTCCGGTCTTCCGTCTTCTCCTGCCCCGGTCCTTCTTCTGGTCTTCTGCTTCTTCTTTCGGTCTTCTTCCTTCCTCTCTTCTTCTTCAATCTTCATCTTCTTCTTCCTTCTTCTTTCACTGCCGCCACTCTCCCGCTGCCGCAGCCATGCCATCCAGAGGCGTCTCCCGGAATGGGAGTTTGACATTTATTTTATAGGTAAGGGCAGGGCCACCCAGTGACGTAACTGGCCCCTCTTCCTTTCCTGCCATTCAGATCACTATTTATTTGTTTTTAAATGAAAAATCTTTCTTGTTGCAATACAACCTTCTGCTTGCATTATACAGATAAAAGATTTCTATTCAAGCAAAACAGCTTTCCCCATCATTGACACACCTCTGAAGAAGGACAAATTCCGAAATGCATTAGGTATTGATGTTAACCGGCTGTAATTATCAATAGGTGTTGATGTAACTGGTTGTAACAATTAATAATTATCCTCTGTTTTTGTACGTGTAAAACAATTTTTCATGTGATTTTTTATATTGTCCTTACCATTAAACTTTTTTGTACATTTTTTAACTTTATCTACTTATGTCCTAATTATTTTGTGCCTACAAAGTCCCACCCGTAGAGGGAGTTCTCAATTTTTGTCTTGTATTTGGGATGTGGCACTATGGGTCTCTATGCGGTGTATTCCCTTGAGGAGGATGAAAGAAGAAAGAAGAAAAGAAGAAAAGAGCTATTTTACACAATAAAGGACTTGTCAAAAACTGCCTCATGTTTTTGTACCACTACACTCCTTTTTTGATGAATGGGTAGGGGTACAATGTACCCCATACCTATTCACATAGGGGGGGTCGGGATCTGGGGGCGCCCTTATTAAAGGGGACTTCCAGATTCCGATAAGCCCCCCACCCGCAGTCCCCCACAACCCCTTGGGACAAGGTTCTTTGGGGTGACCTCAAAGCACCCTCCCCATGTTGAGGGCATGTGGCATGGTATGGTTTGGAGGGGGGGGCACTCGCTCATCCCTACCCCCTCCTACCATGCCAGGGCTGCGTGCTCGGATAAGGGTCTGGTTTGGATTTAGGGGGGACCCCTACAACATTTTTTTTTTAATTTGACGCGGGGTTCCCCTTAAAATCCATACCAGACCTGAAGGGCCTGATATGGACTTGGGGGGGAACCCTACGCAATTTTTTTTAAAATGTTGGCGTGGGGGTCCCCTTAAAATACATACTAGACCTAAAGGGCCTATTACGGACTTTGCGGGGAAACCCTACGCAATTTTTTTTTAAATGTCGGTGCGGGGTTCCCCTTAATATACATACTAGTCCTGAGGGGCCTGGTATGGACGGGGGGGGGGGGGGTTGTCAGGGCAATGCTTTTTTCAGTGATGTTATCTATATTGCTGGGAGCCGGCAATACATTACAGCCGCGAGCGATTTTAAATGACAATTTTTCCTTTAAAAATGTCATTTTGCGCTGGCACTGTTCTAAACATCACAGAGATGCGCCCTTTTACAGGCAGACTAAGGGGACCCCCCAGGCATGATATTTAAAGGAATATTTCATTTTTATTTTTTCACTTTAAGCATTATTAAAATCACTGCTCCTGAAAAAAAATATTGATTTTAAAACTTTTTTTTGCATTGATACATGTCCCCTAGGGGAGGACCCAGGTCCCCATACACAAAAATGGGTATTAACTACGAGGATTATAACTGCAAGTGGGTGGTTCCCACATAATTATGAGTAGGACCACCTGGAAAATATACATGATCTGAGTGACGCTATCCAAAAAGTGGGCATGACATGGGCTGGACTGCCGTGGACGAGGGTGACAGTGTCCTGACGACTGGGACGAATATGTTGGTAATGCTGGGTACACATGGGAAGTGTTTTTTTTTGTTCAACCCATCGGGTTGAACAAAAAAAAACGTACAGATCGCCCTACTAACATATTCATTATTAGTGCAGTGATCTCCCCTCTGAGCTATTGTGTTCTTACAGGGGAACTGCCCCCCTTGCCAGAACACAGTGATCAGCGCTCGCAGCCATTGGCTGTGAACGCTGATCAGATGCTCGTTTTCCAGCATGCTTGTTCAACAGAAGCTGGTTGTGAGGCAGCTTTTGTCAAACGAGGAGCTGTACACACAGACGGAAAATCGACCAGCAACTGCTGAACTGATCATTTTGAATGATTTTCAACCCGTGTGTACCTAGCTTAAGCTTGGGATAGGAGACCAGTTACCAGCAGGATCAAAAAATGAAAATAAAGGGGATAATCCTAGAAAAAGAAACATAATGCAGCCACCAAATCTAAGGACTGATAAGCTGCAGTAATACATTTCTGTTTAGATACACTTCTGCAGAGAAGCGTGAGATTACCCACCTGGCTTGAAAACATAACAAATCAATTATAAAACATCTCCTCTATACTCTGTTACCCAGTGGGCCAGGGCCGTCGGGCAGCATCACAAGAGCTGGCTAATGCAGGAGTCCCCAACTACTGGGCCACAGACCATTACTCATAGGCGTGCGCAGGGGTGTGCCAGGTGTGCCTAGGCACATCCTAATCACTCTGGGTGGTGCCGATTTTCCCTACTGCCTGACAGTGGCAGCTGGTATATGAGGGGCGTTTGGGCGCCGCCTCCCCGCTGGATAAAAAAAAAAGTCAGCCCGCCCCCCTAGCCAAGTAGTGAGCCAATTGGTCAGCCATTAAAGTCTATGTGTGTGCGCTGAATTGTTTTACTTACTAAGTGCACATCCCATTTATTCACTGCAGAAAGGCATGTGTGTTTGAGCTTTGGGGTGCACACCCTAATGCAATAGGCTGCGCTCACCTATGCCAGTACTGGTCTATGGCCTGTTGATGACTGGGCCATAAAACAGGAGGTAACGTGGCCAGGACAGGGCTAACACAGACAGTGGTCGCCACTCACCTCCTGCTATGCGGCCAGACATGTGCCTCCTCTCCCGGCCCCACCAATGATGCCATTCCATACAAGCAGAGCAGGGGGTGGGAGACCCTAGAGAAGACACACAGGCTAAATCCTGCCTCTGCCCTGAGGTAGAGAGTAAAAGGGGGCACTGTGATTAGAGAGAAGGGAGGGGTAGCATGACTGCAAGGGGCACTGTAATGAAAAGGCGCACTGTGATATAAAGGGGAATGCACTGCACTGTGAAGGGGCACTGTAATGACCATTGCCCCTGCGAACAACACCCCCCCCCCCCCCCAGTCCCTGAAAAAATTGGCTGCTCAGTCTTCATGCACACAGGACGTTAAAAAATGTCGTAAAAACGTCAGTAGCTTAGCAGTGATTTTTTTCAGCTTTTATTAGTGTTATATTACCGGCGTGTTTTCACGTTTTTAAAGGGCCCGCGTTTTTTTTTTTTTTTTCCTCAATTGATCTAAAACATCCAAAAATGTTGGATACTAGCGTTTAGCCATATTTTTAGGCGTTTTTGAGCGTTTCAGCATTTTTACAGCTGAAAAATGTCTCACAGAACCCACTGGTCTTGGGGTTTTTTTACAGCTCAAAAACGTCCCTGCCAAAAACAGTTGATAACAGCCTATTTGTGCATGATCACATAGGATAACATGATGGAGAGTTTATTGATTGTAGAAAAAAGTCTGCAGCTAAAAACATGAGGCCTAAAACGCCCAGGCCTATTTTTTTGTCCCAGGCCTAGCTACTCCACACTGCCTTATTGATACAGGTGCTGATTTCCCTCTGCTACCTTTCAAGCCTCCCTTGCCTGAGACTTAAAGGAGTTTTAAAGGCAGAAGCTTTTTTATCTTAATGCATTCTATGCATTAAATAAAAAACCTTTTGTGTGTAGCAGCCTCCCCCAGTCCCCCTAATTACTTACCTGAGCTCTTTCTCTCTCCAGCGATGTCCCCGAGTGTCCAGGGATCCTCAAACTATGGCCCTCCAGTTGTTGCGGAACTACACATCCCATGAGGCATTGTAAAACTCTAACATTCACAGACATAACTAATCATGATGGGAATTGTAGTTCCTGAACAACTGGAGGGCCATAGTTTGAGGACCCCTGGAAGCCATCCAGGACACTCCTCCTGATTGGCTGAATGGCTCCCACGGCTGTCAATCAAAGTCAGTCAGCCAATCAGGGGAGAGAGGTAGCAGGGCAGGGTCGGGGCTCCGTGTCTGAATGGAGTTCTGACTCGGCTTGGGTGCCCCCATAGCAAGCTGCTTGCTGTGGGGACACTCGATAGGAGGGAGGGGCCAGGAGCAGCAAAGAAGGACCCGAGAAGAGGAGGATCTGGGCTGCTCTGTACAAAACCAACTGCACAGAGGAGGTAAGTATAACATGTTTGTTATTTTAAAAAAAAGAGTCTTTACAATCACTTTAACCCATTTGGGACCAAAGTCCTGGTATTCAGAGTTTGGAGGTCCTTCCTACCAAAAATCTCTTCGAACCTCTGAAATTCCAGGTCCCTAATATGGACTTATTAAACCAGAGAGTACTGGAAATCAGTCCCCTCTCTCTAGCCAAACTTCCAATGGAACCCTTCACCCAACATGGTTGAGAACCCCGGAGTACAGTAATGTTTCCAAACCTGTCCCCCTTAACCACTTCCCGACCAGCGCCGTAAATAGGCGGCGGTTGGGTTTGAGCGGCTCTCCCGGGACATAGCCTGCACCTGCAGGCTATATCCCGGTATCATTTTTTAGAGCTGGCGGTCGGCTATCCAGGGGTTACGACCGATCCGGTTCGGGAGCCGCTCGGTCGTTACCCCAGGGGGCGGGAGGGGACACCCCCCCTCCCGCCGCCTTCCGCCGCTCTTCTCCGGCCTCCCGTCCCACCGGGAGACCGGAGCGACGATCCGGCACGTCTGCCGGCTGAGAGGAGACCTGACAGAAGCCGTAATCGGCTCCGATCGGGTCTCCTTCGGCAAATTCCGGAAGCGACGTCACTTCCGGTTTACTCGGCGGCTAACGGCGCCAATTTTAAAAAAGTGACAGTATTCAGAATCGCCGTTTTTTTGGCAATCTGAATACTGTGAAGTGCAAAGGAGGGATGGGGGGTCTTTTAGACCCCCCCCCCCCCGGCCCTCCAAAAAGAGTACCTGTCACCATATATTACTATCACAAGGGATGTTTACATTCCTTGTGATAGCAATAAAAGTGATCAGATTTTTTTTTTTTTAAAGGAACAGTGCTAAAAATAAATGAATAAAAAAAAAAAAAAAAAAAAAATAGATTTAAATCGCCACCGTCCCCGTGAGCTCGCGCAGCAAAGAAAATGCATACGTAAGTCACGCCCACATATGAAATCGGTGTTCAAACCACACATGTGAGGTATCGCCGCGATCGCCAGAGTGTGAGCAATAATTCTCGCAAAAGACCTCCTCTGTAACTCTAACCTGGTAACCGTTAAAAATTTTTAAAGCGTCGCCTATGGAACTTTTTAAATACCAGACTTTGTCACCATTCCGCGAGTGCGCGCAATTTTCAACCGTGTCATGTATGGTATCTATTTACTCGGCATAACATCCTCTTTCACAATATGCAAAAAAATTGGGCTAACTTTACTGTTGTCTTATTTTTTAACTCAAAAAAGTAAAATTGTTCCAAAAAAATCGCGCTTGAAAGACCGCTGCGCAAATACAGTGTGACAAAAAGTATTGAAACAATTGTCATTTTATTCTCTAGGGTGTTTGAAAAAAATATATATATAATGTTTGGGGGTTCTAAGTAATTCTCTAGCAAAAAAAATGTTTTTAGCTTGTGACCACCAAATGTAAAAAAGTGGCCCGGTAGGTAAGTGGTTAAAAGGACCAAAACTCAAATACTGGGGAAATATATCTGCCATCCAGAACACATTTATGGTGTCCTGTGCAACTAATATATACTGTATACTGTATCTTCTGTTTTTAGCTATTGCCTCATATTCAGCTGAAAACATGCTGACTATTTAGGTTCCCACAATTTACTAGCACCAAACAGATCCTTGATGCTCTTAAGACAGAGTACAGTTATAGAATTGTCCCACACGAACCTCTGTGTTTGACCAACTTTGTTAGTCATATAGTAACAAAATGGACATATTACTAACCCCTTTAGGCTGGCAGGAGCCGGCGCTTTAAATGGGCTGTGACGCCCAAGGCTCTTGATCATACAGCACTGTGATTGCCTGCACAGTGCTGATATCATTAGGAGCTGATCTTACCGAATCCTGGTCATCAGTAGCTGACTGTGAGCTTTTGGTGACCACAAGCTGGCAGGAGGGGAGCTGTGATTGCACCGTATGATCAAGAGCCCATCTTACCGGATACTGGTCCATGGTAGGTAACTGTGAGCTGTTGCTGACAGCTCACTTACAGTTTTGGGAATGCTAATAGAGTGTACCCCAGAACAACTGCTAGGCCCCTCCCGCAGCCCTGCTCGCTGTATGGACTTTGCGCAGCACATTGATGAAGTCACCACTGCTTTTACAAGGTATTAAGGTTGAACTCCGGGCAACATTTTTTGGCAGTGGGTACTCAGGGGTCAGGTCTTGGGAAAAAAAGTGTGGGAACTCATCCAAGATTTCCCCCCTCACCACCACTACTACTACCACATTGTGCATCAAGCCAAACCGGAAAAGTGCAGGAACTCCGTTCCCATGCGTTCCCGCAGGACTTGAGCCCTGGTTGGTACTGCAATGGTCAACTGCTGTAGGGTAGAGGATATACACTTACCTAATTCTCCGATCCTCCCAGCACAAGACAGGTCCCTGCGGCTCCTGACCCCCCTCCCCCTCGGTTTCACAGTCTTGTACGGTGGACTGTTCTTGACGTCATCAAGCCCATAGCCCTGCTCTGGACATGAGAATGTCAGGAACAGTCCACCGCTGGCTTGTGAGGGAGCGCCATTTGCCGCTGAAGAGAAGGATTGGGTGAGTATAAGCTTTCCGGTCGCCCCTGGACAAAATGAGCCATTAACCCATGCAGTGCAGACACAGCCCCACTGTATGGGAAAACTTTTTTTTGGCCGGAGTTCGGCTTTAACCACTTCCGTACCGCCGGACGTCATATGACGTCCTTGGGTTTGAGTGGTGATATCTGAATGGTGCCTGCAGCTGCAGGCACCATTCAGATACCGTTTTTTTCAGCAGGCGATTCCCTGCAAGATAAAGGTGGTCTTAGCGGCGGATTCACCGCAAGATCACTTTTATCAGCGGCGGGAGAGGTGCCCCCCCTCCCGCCGCTTTCCGGTAATCTCCGCCGCTGCCGGCGATGATCCGATCCTCTCCCCCCAGTGTCGATCCTCTCCCCCCAGTGTCTGTGAGCCAACTGAGCGGCTGAAGCTGCTCACTCGGCTCCATAACATGGTGGGGCAGAAATGACGTCAGAAGTGACGTCTGCCCAACGGGCTTAAAGGGCCCATTTTTTTTTTTGGGCTGTCATTTTTTTTTTGCATTTTAGTGTAAATATGAAATGTGAGGACTTTTTGACCCCGGATCTCATATTTCAGAGGACCTGTCATGCTTTTTTCTATTACAAGGAATGTTTACATTTCTTGTAATAGGAATAAAAGTGATCAATTTTTTTTAAAAAAAAAGAACAGTGTAAAAATAAAAAGTAAAAAGCAAAATAAATAATTAAAAAAAAAAAAAAATGTAAAGCGCTCCGTCCCGCCGAGCTCATGCGCAGAAGCGAACGCATACGTAAGTCCCACCCACATATGAAAACGGTGTTCAAACCACACATGTGAGGTATCGCCGTGATCGTTAGAGCGAGAGCAACTATTCTAGCACTAGACCTCCTCTGTAACGCAAAACTGCTAACCTGTAGAATTTTTTAAACATCGCCAATGGTGATTTTTAAGTTGCAAAGTTTGTCGCCATTCCGCGAGTGGACGCAATTTTGAAGCATGACATGTTGGGTATCATTTTACTCGGTGTAACATTATCTTTCACAATATGGAAAAAAATTGGCCTAACTTTACTGTTTTCTTATTTTTTTAACTAAAAAAAACGGAATTTATTCAAAAAAAAGCACGCTTGGAAGACCGCTGCGCAAATACGGTGTGACATAAATTTTTTCAATGACCGCCATTTTATTCTCTAGGGTGTTAGAAAAAAATATATAATGTTTGGGGGTTCTAAGTAATTTTATAGCAAAAAAAACTGTTTTTAACTCATAAGCACAGAATTCAAGAGACAGGCTTAGTCTTGAAGTGGTTAAAGTGAAACTAAAGTTAGAAAAAAATATATAAACGGGCAGGGTGTTTATTGCAGAAGAGACATGCAATGCCTCTTCTGCATTAAAATAAACTTACCTGCCTCTTTGCAATCTTCTCCAAAATGTACACTGAGCTGCACATGCCCATTTCCAACACGCTGCCAGTGTGCCAGGATGAGTGACTCCCCTCCATACCAAACACCAGGACCTCACCTTGATTTTCCGGGAGCCTGATGGTGACTACCAGAGGTAGGGAGGGCTGACATCTCTTCTCAGGGTGAAGGGTATTGGGCATGGTGGGTGAGGTAAAAGGTAGAAAGAGGGGTGCCAGTCACTTTTATGCTTGAACAAAGAGAAGTTTATTTCTCACAACAGGAGAAATGTGGGGATAGGGCACAGGACAGCCTTAAGTCAAAAATAGTAATGATCAGCAGACAGGCAGACGCCTTAGAAAAAAAGCTGAGATAAAGCAGACAGCAGTACAGGAAAAATAGCCTTTAAGCTGGAACCAGCAATCTGTACTTTGTAGAATAGGCTGTCTCCTATGGTAACTGAACTTTACTCATAGCTTCACACACAGATTCCCTTGGATGAGTTCTCTCTTGAAGTCCCCCCAGCCGCTTCATAGCCTCCAGCTCATGAAGAGTCATCTCTGGTACTTCCTTAGAACCCCATCCCTCTCAGAATCATTTCTGGATCTTTGGCAGGCTTTTCTCAGCAGAATCTTGAACACCTGGATAGGACTCAGGCTTCAGGGCTAGCAGCCAGGAGCTATTTGACACACATCCACCCAGGCCGCAGCCCAGGGTGGGAAGACTTCGATCACCTTACTCCTCCCGAATAAATAACTTTTTCCAGCATGTAAAGCTGCCAGTCTGATTGGCTGAGAAAGGTATGCTTATTCATAACCTGAATGAATGCACTGTAGCTCATCACACTAATGTCAAAGACAACAGCACCACCTACTGACAAAAGGGAGAAACCACAGCCAAACAGGATTAGGAAAGAAGCCATTTGACCTCTAAACACTACAAATTAGCCAGGCTGGCTACCACCCAGCATAACTAAATTTACCTGTAGCCCTGTTTTGGGACAATGGTGCTACAGACCGTTGCAGCAGAGGTGAGTAATCCTGGGTTTATTTCCCCCTGAACTGGGTTTCCAAAGGTATTAGGTGCACACATAATTGATTCATAACTTGTGTGCCTATTAAGAGATATATTTAAATCATTTTTATTTTGCCTGGAATTCAGCTTTAACCCCTTCCTGGCCACCCTGGCGTACCCTTTAAAAATTCTGAACAGCCAGGTAGCGGTAAGGATCGGTGATCATGCGACCACTGTGATTCGCTGTCGAAAGCCAGTCCCTGCCAGCTACCAATGGTTTCTCAGGACCAAGAGCTGTTTTTGACAGCTCGGTGTCTGTGCTGCCCTGAATATAAACATCGCCTGTTCAGTGACGCATTTGTGCGGTGCCGCACAAATGGGTTACTGGGGTATAAAGGGGTTAATCAAAAAATCATTAACCAGGCAGATTAGCGTGTTCTACTGAGAAATACTAGTTGTCTCTTAGTGTACATTATTACATAGAAGCTTTTGTATCCAACCTCCAAGATCAAATATGGGTATGCTTTAAAACTGATCAATGGCAGCGGTGGAGTTAATCATAAGGTTTAACTCAGGTGACAAGAAGGGAGGCCTCAGGAGTAGCCATTTTTTGCACTTGGAACAATTCACCCAGAAGTAAATCCCGCCTGGCCGCTTGGTGTTGAGTTTTAATGAATGCTGGGGCGACAATGGCTGCATTGTAGTCATTGTTCTGGGAACACTGAAGCTGCTGACATTAATACATGTGTGTCTCAGGCTGGCAGTTGGATTTTTCCCGACACCTTCACAGTGAACCTTCATTTTTGTTAAAACAGTGTGGCTAAAAAGCACTGTAAAGTTTGGATGACCTAAAGTAAAATGTAAAAACGTATATATATTCTGTATTATTTTATACAATATGTTTTCTACATTGTATGTACTGCAATTCATCTATCAGCCAATTTTATGTAAAATGTATTTTTTTTTTACGTATTTTTTTTCTAACTCAACCACTTGCCTGCTGGGCACTTTTACCCCCTTCCTGCCCAGGCCAAATTTCAACTTTCAGCACTGTTACGCTTTAAATGACAATTGCGTGGTCATGCAACACTGTACCCATATGACATTTTTATATATTTTTTTCAAACAAATACAGCTTTCTTTTGTGGTATTTAATCTCCACTGGGTTTTTTATTGTTTGCTAAATAAATGAAAAAAGACCGAAATTAAAAAAAAATAATAATTTTACAAACAGGTAATTTTTCTCCTTCACTGATGTGTGCTGATGAGGCTGCACTGATGGGCACTGATGAGGTGGCACTGGTGAGCACTGATGTGGCTGCACTGATCGGCAGCACTGATAAGTGGAACTGATGGGCACTGATTGGCAGCACTGATAGGTGACACTGATGAGGAGGCATTGATTAGCGGCACTGATAGGTGGCACTGATGGGAACTGATAGGCAGCACTGATAGCTGACACTGATGAGGAGGCACTGATGAGCACTGATTGGCAGCGCTGATGGGCATGGATTGGCAGCACTGGTAGGCATTGATTGGTAACACTGGTGGGCACTGGTAGGCAGCACCGGTGGGCACTGTTGGCACTGCACTGATAATCAGTTCCCTGATTATCAATGTAGATGTCCCTTTCACACAAGCCGGTTATCAGCTCTCCTTTCCTCACAGTGTCAGCCTGAGGAAAGGAATGCCAATAACCGGCTTGTGTTTACATCATGATCAGCTGTGATTGGACACAGTTGATCACGTGGTAAAGAGCCGCTGATTGGCTCTTTACCCCAATCTGTGATCAGCTGTGTCCAGAGAGCACAGTGATCACAGAGGGTGCCACAGCAGGCGCCTGGTGGGCGCGATTACCCTCCCAAAACTGAATGGCCACGCTGCAACCATCATTCCGCTATGGCAGGGTCGGTAAGTGGTTAAAGCTGAACTCTAGGCAGATATAAAAGATACAAATTAATGCAGCACTGTAATCAATAATACATCATGAAAAGTATTGTTATAATACAAGCAGTGTAAGTATGTGAATTTGACAATGTATCATCCTCTTACAGTCCCTTAACAGCAGGGCTGGAGTGTCAGAGAAAGAAGCAGAACAAGGAGCCAATCAGTTCACGCACTAGCAAGAAGCAGGAGGAGAAAGCAGACAGGCAGAGAGATGAGTTCATCATTGTGCTGCTTCTTCTTTCACTGTCCAGTCACAGGCTAGGGTGGGTTCAGGACGACCTGAGCTCAGAGGAAGTGAGTAGAATGATGTTGGCCATCAGACTGAGGACATTTAGAGGAAGAAAAAAGGCACTCTGAATCTCTGAATTATTGGTGAATAATGCAGCAAAAGCTGGTTTTGCTATTTTATCTATTAATGAGCTGTTCATTTTTAGCTTGTTCTTTTTATCTGCTTTAACATACGTGTAAACCTAACTGAATGACATTTAGTTTGCTTCAGCACCATGTTTCATAAAAAATGGTCATTTTGTTTTTTAATCAAAATAATTTTACACTTTTTTATTCTTTGTTGTCTTTCTCTGTTGCTGAACTTCTGTGGCCTCTTTGTGACCACTTCCTCCATATTTGCATGTCTTTCATCCAGGGGTAGGCAACCTGGGGCCCTCCAGCTGTTGCAGAACTACAAGCCCCATCATGCCTCTGGGAGTAATTGTAACTGCCAGCCTTGCAATGCCTCATGGGAAATGTAGTTCCAAAACAGCTGGAGGGCTACTGGTTGCCTACCCCTGCTTTCATCCATGGCTGCACAGCTTTTCTCAGCGCAAATTTCCTGATGTGGACCATGCCTGTGTAATGTATGCTGAAATGGACAGGGTGACAGTGCAGGAGCACCATTACAAGACAGAAACAGAGAGTTGTTACCCCATAACAGGAAGATCTTGTTTGATTTAAAAGTAATTTATTTATTTTATTTTTTATTTATTTCAGGTATTTGTATAGCACCGTCAATTTACGCAGCGCTTTACATATACATTGTACATTCACATCAGTCCCTACCCTCAAGGAGCTTACAATAAAAGTAATACATTGCCCTATCAAT
Organism: Glandirana rugosa; assembly: GCA_018402905.1. Lineage (NCBI taxonomy): Eukaryota > Metazoa > Chordata > Amphibia > Anura > Ranidae > Glandirana > Glandirana rugosa. The sequence continues at coordinate 626,204 of BLSH010098618.1, read as the reverse complement.
GTTCTTATAAATATGCATTTATTATAAGAGATCAATGTAATTATCAAATGTGTATTTTTTTTAGTAATATATTCATGTTTATTCCTTTTTCTTCCTTTTACTTTTCAGCCATAACTTTATGACCACTGACAGGTTAAGTGAATAACATTGATTATCTTGTTACAATGGCACTTGAGAGTAAACATGTTGTCCCTGTAGTTGATGTGTTGAAAGTAGAGAAAATGGGCATTGCAGTTTGTTCTGTATGGGGATGCATAGCTGCAGACTAGTCAGGGTGACCATGCTGACCCGTGGCCACCTCCAAAAGCACCTACAATGGGCACGTGAGCATCAGAACTGGACCACAGAGCAATGGAGGAAGGTGGTCTGGTCTGATAAATCATATTTTCCTTTACATCATGCGGATGGTCAGGTGTGTGTGCATTGCTTACCTAGGCAACAGATGGAACCAGGATGCAGTCTGGGAAAAAGTCCAGCCAGTGGAAGCAATGTGATGTTTTGGGCAATGTTCTACTGGGAAACCTTGGGTCCTGCAATTTAGATCAGGGGGCTCCAAACTTTTTAAGCAAAGGGCGACTTTACTATCCGTCAGGCTTTAGGGGGCCACACTGTGGCCACTGTCAGTAGAAAATGAGTTATCAGTGTGGGTAATCATTGGGTTAAACACTGCCCCATCATTGGTTGTAACAGGACGAACAGTACCCCATTGTTGGTTTTAGCAGGAGAAATAGTGCCCTAGCGATGGTGTCAGTGGGAAGAATAGTGCCCTAGTGATGGCGTCAGTGGGAGGAATAGTGCCCTATCAATAGTGTCAGTGGGAGGAATAGTGCCCCATCAACGGTGTCAGTGGGAGGAATAGTGCCCCATCGATGGTGTCAGTGGGAGGAATAGTGCCCCATCGATGGTGTCAGTGGGAGAAATAGTGCCCCATCGATGGTGTCAGTGGGAGGAATAGTGCCCCATCGACGGTGTCAGTGGGAGGAATAGTGCCCCATCGACTGTGTCAGTGGGAGGAATAGTGCTTCATCATTGGTGTCAGTTGGAGAAATAGTGTCCCATGATAAAGGCAAGCCAAGAGCCACATCCGGGCTGCAGTTTGGAGATCACTGATTTAGATGGATGTTACTGGACATGTACCATCTACCTAAACATTGAAGAAAGGAAAGTATGGGTGCAGCGCTCACTGCGAGGAACTCTCTTGGCTGGATTAGAGATCCAAAAACAGGTGCATAGGCTCAATGTGTACTCCCTCTCTGCAGACAAATGAAACGAAGAAAAAGCAAGCAACTCTGTAATCTGTGTTGCACGTTTATTGGCTACAAAACAGTGGCATGAAAAGAAGAAGCTAACACATTTCGGCAAGAGCATGACAAAGGCTGTCACTGAAACGCATTTGTTTCTTCTTCTAATGCCACTCTTTAGTAGCCAATAAACTTGCAATGCAGATTAGAGTTTCCAGCCCTTTTTCCTTGTTGGATCTACCTTAACATTATTGTTGACCAAGTACACCCCTTCATGGAAACAATATTCCCTAATGGCAGTGTCCTTTTTCAGCAGGATAATGGGCCCTGCCATACTGTAAAAATGGTTGAAGCATGGTTTGTGGAACACAGCAGTGAGTTTGTAGTATTAATTTGGTCTCCAAATTGCAAAATAAAAATTAGGCCTGGAGTTGGGCTTTAAAAAGAGACCACATAGCTAAAAACATAAAACTGAAATAGAAGAAACCCGCCACTGTGCAGAAAAATAGATTTATCTTCTTTTACAGCTTGCTTTCATGCCAGTTTTTTTTTTTTTTTTCTAGCGATGGGGTCCCTTTATATTATTAACTCTTTATTAAATATTCTTAACAACACACGTTGATTAAGACTGATCATTTGAGTAGAAAATTAAATTACATGGACCACTGGGCATGCCGTTTACTAGGCTTCTGCTGTAGGTCAATTCTTTTACTTTTACTTCATTTAAAAGGGTTTCCCACTTTTCAGGTTCCCCACCTCCAACAACAACTAACTCCATCAATCAGCTGGTGTATACTGTATATCAGGGGTGTCAAACCTGATTTCATTGTGGGCCATATCAACATTATGGTCGCCCTGAAAGGGCCGGTTGTATATGTAAGACTAGATGTCCAGAGCACCACCCCCCCCCCTACATCAGATGCCAAGAGCTCCCCCCCACCATCAGAAGTCAAGGGTCCCCCACCATTCCTTGCATCACAGTTGGGGCAGAGCTGGGAAGCAGAAAGTGCAGGGTCTAGAGGAGGACCAGAGGAGAAATGGAGTCTTCTGAATGCTGAGACCAGGGGAGGTGAAGATGAGGGGGTGCTGCAGCTGCACAGAGAGGAGCAGGATCTGAAGGAGTTCTGTACTCCACTCTGCGGCCGACTGCTGAGACAGGGGGTGGTGGAGATGAAGGGAGTGCTACAGCTGCAGGAAAGGTGTGAGGGCCACATGAAATGACCCGGAGGGCCGGATTTGGCCCCCGGGCCTTGTGTTTGACACCTGTGCTGTATATGGTCAGTACCTAGGTTGCTTGGGTAATTGTAACCGTTCAGCCATTTTTTTTATTGTCACATGGCCAATTTTTTATTAACCACTTCAGCCCCGGAAGGATTATGCCCCCTTCCTGACCAGGGCACTTTTTGCGATTCGGCATTGCATCGCTTTAACTGACAATTGCGCGGTCGTGCAACGTTGTACCCAAACAAAATTGATGTCCCTTTTTTCCCACAAATAGAGCTTTCTTTTGGTGGTATTTGATCACCTCTGCTGTTTTTATTTTTTTGTGCTATAAACAAAAAAAAGCGTCAATTTTGAAAAAAAAAAACAATATTTTTTACTTTTTGCTATAAAACATCTAAAAAATATATTAAAAAAAAACAAATGTATTCATCAGTTTAGTCCAAAATGTATAAATAAATGGTAAATAAAACCGCAAAATAAATGGTAATAATAAATAAATGAGAATTGATTTATGGCATTTTTATTATTATTTTTTTTTACTGGTAATGGTGGCGATCTGCGATTTTTATCGGGACTGCGATATTGCGGTGGATAGATCGGACACTTTTGACAATTTTTTTGGGACCATTGACATTTATACAGCGATTAGTGTGATCAAGGGGTAAAATGTGTTCCCTCACTGTGTTCTAACTGTGTGGGGGCTGGGGTGGGAGGGGCATGACAGATCTAACTGATTTCGATTACAGGGATCAGTAGATCACTGTCATTTCCCCTGACAGAACGGGACACCGACATGTTTAAATTGGCGGTTCCCCATTCTGCCTCTGTATTAGGCGATCCCGGTTCGCCGGCGGACATCAAGTCGCCCGACCTGCAGCCACACTCATGCAGCATGCGGCGGGCACGAGAGTGTGCCAGCGGCAGCACGTCTGCCTGCAACTGCTGCTGCGCGAATCACCATTTATAGATGGAGATTTGCACAGTGGAGGCACTTTGCTGCCGTTTATCTATGCAAGGCAGTTGGCAAGTGGTTAACCACTTGCCGACCGCGTGCCGCCTTTTTACTGCGGCAGAGTGGCTCTATTCCGCGAATCGCCCCCTATTTACAGCACGCAGCTAGGGGGCGAGAGCATGCCGGCAGCGGGGCGCTCTCATGCCTGTCACATTCTGCAGGAATGTGCCCACGGCTCGGGCAGACCCGATGTCCACCAGCGAGCCACGATGAGCTGTCAGAGTGAAAGAACGGGGAACCGCCAATGTAAACATTGGTTCCCGGCTCTGTCAGTGGGGATATAAGAGATCTACTGATCCCTGTCACTGGGACCAGTTAGATCTCTTATGCCCAAGGTAGCCCACCCCCCTCACAGTTAGAACACGCCTAGGGAACACAGTTACCCCCTTCCCTGCCCCCTGCAGGTTAACACCTGTAGCCCAGACGGGCTCGGCACCCGTGTAAGGACGTCTTACACTGTCCGTACTCTCGCGGGGCGACGGCCGTACGAGAGCGGGGGATCGACGCACGACATTTATCCCCCGCTAAGCGCCTTATCTCGGTGAGACGGCGTCATTTTTCCGCCGTGCGCCAGCCGTTCACCAATTGGTGAACGGTTGACGGAACGTATCTATTTGCCGTCGTTTCACGGAGGTGACACGTTTAGAGGTAGATATTTACCACTAAGCGCGTCGTCGTCAACGTCCGTCT
>BLSH010098618.1:600219-615264 GCA_018402905.1 Glandirana rugosa | reverse complement strand
AGCAACAGCACAGACAGCAGTAGTAAAGTAATCTATCTCAGGATGCAGGATCAAGTCTTAAAATGTCTCAAATCTGTCCCTCAAGCTTTCAGCTTCCTTTCCCTACACTAACCCAAGGAGCATGTGACTGCAGCACTGTGACTCCAGCTTATAAAGAGGCTGGGTCACATGATGCACTGGCCAATCACAGCCATGCCATTAGTAGGCATGGCTGTGATGGCTTCTAAGGGCAAACCAGTGAAACGCTTGTTGATTGGCTGCCCTGCAGCTTCTCAACACGTGGAGTAAAATAGCATAACCCCGGACCGAACCCGAACGATTTTTGAAATGTCCGGGTCCGTGCCACGGACACCCGAAAGTTCGGTACGGACCCGAACGTTACAGTCCGGGTTCGCTCAACACTATTGGTGATATTAACTTATTGTTTGTGGCACATTAGTATATGTGAGGGGGGAAACTTTTCAAGATGGGTGGTGACCATGGCGACCATTTTGAAGTCGGCCATTTTGAATCCAACTTTTGTTTTTTCAATAGGAAAAGGGTCATGTGACACATCAATCTTATTGGGAATTTCACAAGAAAAACAATGGTGTGATTGGTTTTAACGTAACTTTATTCTTTCATGAGTTATTTACAAGTTTCTGACCACTAATAAAATGTGTTCAATGTGCCGCCCATTGTGTTGGATTGTCAATGCAACCCTCTTCTCCCACTCTTCACACACTGATAGCAACACCGCAGGAGAAATGCTAGCACAGGCTTCCAGTATCCGTAGTTTCAGGTGCTGCACATCTCGTATCTTCACAGCATAGACAATTGCCTTCAGATGACCCCAAAGATAAAAGTCTAAGGGGGTCAGCTCGGGAGACCTTGGGGGTCATTCAACTGGCCCACGATGACCAATCCACTTTCCAGGAAACTGTTCATCTAGGAATGCTCGGACCTGACACCCATAATGTGGTGGTGCACCATCTTGCTGGAACTATGATGTCGGTGATAGGGAATTGCTGGTCATCAAGTCAGCATTGGAGGAATGGCGGTACCTCCTGGAAGGAGAAGCTCACCCGGTATTGGTTTTTACTGACCATAAAAAAAACATATGCTGTGAAGATACGAGATGTGCAGCACCTGAAACTACGGATACTGGAAGCCTGTTCTAGCATTTCTCCTGCGGTGTTGCGATCAGTGTGTGAAGAGTGGGAGAAGAGGGTTGCATTGACAATCCAACACAATGGGCAGCACATTGAACACATTTTATAAGTGGTCAGAAACTTGTAAATAACTCATCAAAGAATAAAGTTATGTTAAAACCAAGCACACCATTGTTTTTCTTGTGAAATTCCCAATAAGTTTGATGTGTCACATGACCCTCTTCCTATTGAAAAAACAAAAGTTGGATTCAAAGTGGCGACTTCAAAATGGCCGCCATGGTCACCACCCATCTTGAAAAGTTTCCCCCCTCACATATACAAATGTGCCACAAAGAGGAAGTTAATATCACCAACCATTCCCATTTTATTAAGGTGTATCCATATAAATGGCCCACCCTGTACTATAATATCTTATGGCATTCAAATTGCTTTTAGGAATCAAGCTTGGAAAACCAATGAAAGCAATGTGTTTCTGAGCCGAAGCTACAAATAGCTTTAGGCTCCATGCACACTGAAGCTGATAAACAACTGTTTATGGTAGTTTGGGCGTTTTTTTTTAACAGCCCATAAACACCCCTTTATGTTATCCTATATGTCTATGCCCACATGGACGTTTATTGTCGTTTAACAGCAGTGGCATTTATGGGCTGTTAACTGAACGCCCTGAATTGGCATTCAGGAGTCCTTCTTCTGACCACAAAAAACGGACGGCGATAAACGCTCATAAACGCAGCTAAACGGCTGTTTATCGGCGTCCAGTGCTTTTTGTAGTCAATGGAAGCTAATGAAGCTTAAAAGAAAAAAGCTCAAAAGCGCAGAAGCCGATAAACGAGCATAAACGCTGCTTGCAAAACGCTGCTAAAAGCACGTTTTCTAAGCAGCGTCTCCTGCCACATAATCCGACACCCAGAGAGCGTCCAGTGTGGATGGAGCCTTATTGAAGCAATCAACCCAACTGCCAGTCTGTTTTGTGCTTATAAGGAAGTTAAGAGATTAATAATTAGTCCCGGCGGACCTGCTTTAATACAAGTGGTTTAGAACAGTGAAAACAAGTCAGAAGGAGAGACAAGCTTGAACATGACCAGATACATTTGCCAGATATAAACATCATGAAACCTACTTCTGATGAACTTGTTTAGCTGGAAAAACTATACTTCTCGGTGTTATGAAAATACGGTGCAGAGATGCCATTGGGATTGTCTGTATTGCAGTCTGTACACATGTGGTAATATATAACCTTGCTATTATTATTCCACTGAAGGGCCTGTCTGCAATGACAGATTTTCTCAATCCCATGCCCTCCCTCGCCCTGAGGGCCCATTCACCCTTATGTTTGCAGTAATGAAGAGTAAAACATACCTGCAGCATTTGTGTGATTGTTCACATCCCTGCATTATGGTACACTAACGTCTGTTATTGTTTTCTGTCTATGTGTCTTAGGCTGGCCATACATTATACAATTTTCCTTTAGATTTACCAAAACCATATAATATAAGATCAAACCTTAAGGCTCCATGCACACTGGGCGTTAAAAAAATGTTCTAAAAACGTCAGTAGCTTTTCAGTTTTTATCAGCCTTTTTTTAGAGTTTTGCACGTCAGCGTTTTTAAGCTTTCATCGTTTTTTTGTGGTCAGAAGAATGACTCTTAAATGCGATTATCAGACAACAGCCCATCAACACTACTGCTGATAAACAGCAATAAACATCCATGTGTGCATGGACACATAGAATAACATAGAGGGGTGTTTATGGGCTATTAACCACTTTAAGACCGAGCCTCTTTTTGGAGTTCGGTGTTTGCAAATTAAAACCATTTTTTTGCTATAAAATTACTTAGAACCCCCAAACATTATATATTTTTTATTCTAACACCCTAGAGAATAAAATGGCGGCCGTTGCAAAACTTTATGTCACACCGTATTTGCGCAGCGGTCTTATAAGCGCCATTTTGTTTTTAAAAATTCCATATTGTGAAAGATAATGTTACGCTGAATAAAATGATACCCAGCATGTCATGCGGAATGGCGACAAACTTTGCAACATAAAAATCTCCATTGGCAACGTTTAAAAAATTCTATAGGTTAGCAGTTTTGAGTTACAGAGGAGGTCTAAGTGCTAAAATGATTGCTCTCGCTCTAACGATCGCGGCGATACCTCACATGTGTGGTTTGAAAACCGTTTTCATATGTGGACGGGACTTAGGTATGTGCTTTACGGGGCGCTTTTTTTTTTTATTATTATTATTATTTATTTTACTTTTTAATTTTTATTTTTACACTGTTCTTTTTTAACAAAAAAATTTTGATCACTTTTTTTTCCTATTACAAGAAATGTAAACATGAATGAATGTATGAATGTGAGTTAGGGACCTTAGATTGTAAGCTCCTTGAGGGTAGGGACTGATGTGAATGTACAATGTATATGTAAAAGCGCTGCGTAAATTGACGGCGCTATATAAGTACCTGAAATAAATAAATAATAATAGAAAAATGCATGGCAGGATCTCTTAAATATGAGATTTGGGGTCAAAAAGACCTCAGATCTCATATTTACGCAAAAAAAAAAATAATAATTTGAAAAAAATGACAGTGCAAAAAAAAAAATGGCCCCTTTAAGATTATTGGGCGGAATTGACTTGTGACATCGCTTCCACCCTGCCATGTTATGGAGCTGAGTGAGCAACTTCAGGCTCTCACTCGGCTCACAGACACTGGGGGGGAGAGGAACCGAGCGGAGATGACCGGAAGCCGGCAGGAGGGGGGGCACCTCTTCCACCACTGCTAAAAGGGATCTCGCGGCGAATCCGCTGCTGAGACCACTTTTATCTGACGTGAAATCGCCAGCAGAAAAAAATGATACCGGGGTTATGGTAGCTATCTGCTACCATAACAATGGTATTCCACTTCAAATGGCCGCCGTATAATGACGGCGGGTGGTCTTGAAGTGGTTAAAAAAAACACCCAAATGCCCAAAAACAATCGTTTATCAGCTTCAGTGTGCATGGAGCCTTAGGCCTCATGTACACTGCTGCTGGTAAACGGATATTTAGGAGCAGTTAGGCGTTTTTGTCAGCTGCCCCTGAACTCTCCTCTATGTTATCTTATCAGTACATTTACACAGGGTCATTTAAAGTGGTTTCTAGGCAGCTGAGTTTAGAAGCTTTTTTTGGAACCCAAGAAAGAGAGTTCAGAACGGATGTTCAGAGGCATTTGAAGCGTGAAATGCGTGTAACAGCTTATAAATGCTGCTTATTGTGGTAACTCACGTTTAGCAGCTTTTCATTTACAGATGTTCTCAAAAAAACGCTCCTATAGGACTTAATCTGAATACAGAAAAACTCCTGGGGGGTGTTCTCGTTTCAGGAAGAAACATTAATGATCGCAATCTACTTCTGTCAATACTTGCATGCCCAATTCCACAAAATTCCCTGGATACCCAAACTGCCAAACTCTTGTGAAGCCCAGGCCCTGACCTCCACAGGCCTGATGGGAGGACTGACATCCATCCTCACAGTGTGGTTACTAGGCATAGTGGGTGCAGATAGAAGAATTGAGTTGGGCGCCAGATACTTTGATGATGCAGAACAAAAGCGATTTATTTTTGTTTTCAAGAACTGGGGAGAGAGGGTTAGATCCAGGACACCCTTTGGATGGGTACAACAGAACTTAGCAGACTCCAAGACTCTTTGAACACGACTCTTAATGTAGTGATAAAGTCCCACAGGTCTTCCAACTGACCTTACCTGACTAGAACTGTTTCCTTGTACTCTGAACTTGAACTTTGGACTTCAACACAGATTGATGCACATACCACCATAGTATCCCTGTTGTGCAGATCTGGCCTCCATCTCACAGCCTCCTGCTGTAGCTTCACGGGTTTACACTCACAGTCTCCCGACAAGAATTCTTAGACTCCCACTGCCACTGGGTCCCTTGTGCTTCACACAGCCAACTGCTGTATATCCTGAGTGTCCCCCACGCCAACCTGCTGGGTCCCTTCCACGGCTCTTCAGCTTAACTGCTGAACTCTCTTGCAAGCGTTACCCCCTCTATCTTGCTGGGTTCCTAGCTTGACTTCTAATGAGATTTTCCCACTTTTCCACTGGCCCTGATAAGTGAAAAAGGCTGCTCTGGTACTCTATCTCAGACTATGAACTCTGGCCCCTGATAACAGGAGTGTTGTCCCTCGAAAGGGGACAGTTTCCCCTTTACCTTTGACCCTGGTTCAAGCTTTGTCTATGGTGACATGAATGGTTGTCCCCCACTAGCAACTGAGGGGTTCTCAGGCCAGTAGAACCCATGCAACTTGGTTAGGCTTCCGACATAAAGCCCTAACCCTGTACTGCTACTGCGGGTCCTGGGTAGGCCTCAGACTGCCTAGCAACCAGGAAATGCCAGATAGGCCTCAAGATTCCCAGCAGGCCATGGGCCCAAGAAAACCCCCGCTCATTGGCTGGAGTAGCCCAACATTCATATTCTAAGTTCATGTACATCTTATCTGTCCAATGCCATCAGCAACAGTGCCGTCCAATGGCAGAGGAGAGAGATGCACCAAATCCAGACTTAGGAAAAGAATCCTAACAATTTGACAAGCTCATTTACCGTCCAGCAAACTAAATTTAACAGCACCCCCGCTTTAAACCAGGGTGCTACACTTGAAAGCAGGTTTGTTACACAGCATTTGAAGATCTCTAAACCTCCTTCATTTGGCCAGGCTAGGTGTGCCCTGGGGCACCTTTCTGACCACAGCCTAACTATGCAACTTCCAGTGTGGAATCATATTGCATATAGTCTATAATTGGCACCATCTTTGCCTAAGTATTAAAGACAAGCCCACAATTTTTAAGAGAACAATGTCTTGGAAGCAACATATTGGCTGCCATTGCTGATTTCTGTTTCTCCATACAAGTTTACTTGCTGTCATGCTGTTGCAGGGAGTTCTATACTTTCTGAGTCCTTGATCAAAACAAAACAAATGAGGAGTTGTGAATGTATGATTGCTCCAAGAAGTTATTCGAAAGTTATTGAGGTCATTGGATCCTCAAGGTAATTAATATTTTAAATAAGAAGTCATTATTGTTAGCTATGGAGCTTACTAAGGTTCAGCACTCCACAGGACTTCACACAGTCCCATTTAATCTCTCAAATGTACCAACTTGCCTACCAGACAGGGGTGGGCCATCTATTAGGGCCGCAGCCGCCCCCCATCCATGCGTCCGGCCCCCTAATCTACATTTTGGGCACCGGATGCATGGATTCCAATGGGGAGAGGAGGGGGTTTGAAGCATGTGATTAGAGCCAGAGGCTCTAATAGGCTTCAAAAAAGGGTGGGCTCGGAGCCCACCCAATTTTGTGTCAATAGCGGATGAATAAAATCACACCTTAAAATCACACTGCTCTTGCCATCTGCAGCGGGTGCCAGTGAAATATTAACAACACTCCAAACGTAGGTCGCAAACGCAGTGCGTTTGCCGTTACCAAATCACATAGTACAAAATGACCATGCAATCCAGTTGCAGTGCAGTGGCAAAATTGGAGCATGCACGTCTTCAGTGCGATTTGAGCCCATTCAAAATGAATAAGCTCAAATCATACCGCACTGAATAGCAAGTGAATTGAGCAGGAATGTGGTGCAGTTCCTGTGCAATTCACATGCCGTTCACAGTGTGAACCAAAGCTTATATAAATAAGGTACCAGTCCTGTTGGAATGGACATATAAACAGCAATAAAAAGGCTGGAGTACTTACCATTCCTAGAGAAATTCTAGGCTCCCTACAGTGCTGTTTATGTGAATAAAATTCTAGAAATGAGGTTTTGTGGTCTCCATTGAAGGGGAGAATCAGAGTTCACATTGGCTGATCATATTTTTCTACTAAGATCCCGTAACCAAATGCTTTAGAACAGGTATCTCCAAACTTTCTAAACAAAGGGCTAGTTTACTGTCCTTCAAATTTTAAGAGGTCGTAAACAATTCCCCATGATTGGTATTAGGGGGAGTAATAGTGCAACATCGTTGGCATCAATGGGAGGAATAGTGCACTGTCATTGGTATAAATGGGAGGTATAGTGCCCCATCATTGGTGTCAGCAGTAGTAAAAGTGCCCCAACGTTGGTACCAATGGGATTGATAGTATCCCATCTTTAGTATCAATAGGAGGAATAGGGTGCCATCATTAGTGTCAGTGCTAGTAATAGTGCCCTATCATTGGTATTAATGGGATTAATAGTGTCCCATCGTTGGTATCAATGGGAGGAATAGTTCACCATCTTGGTATATCAATGGAAGGAATAATGCTCCGTAATTGGTGTCAGTGGTAGTAATAGTGCCCCATAATTGGTGTCAGTGGTGGTAATACTGCCCCAACGTTGGTATCAATGGGAGGAATAGTGCCCCATCATTGGTTGCTGAGAGGGGGAGAAATAATGCCCCGAGGTCCAGGTAAAAGCAAGCAAAGGCCGGCATCAGGCCCCCCGGGCCGCAGTTTGAAGACTAAGAAAATAGTTAACTCTGGTGTTCTATTTCTCTTTATTTATATATGTCAGGAAGCTTGGTAAGCTATTTATAAAGCAGAATTCCAGTTGAAAAAACACTACAATAAAAATGAATAGCTGAAAAAAATAAACTGATGATTTTGCTAACATATTCAGTCTTAAACTAGCTTTAGATGAGTAGTTTTTATGAATTGATTCCTCCATCTACACAAATGAGGTGGATGAAAAAATACCCCTTGCCAGGACCTTGTATTCGACAAAAGTTTTCCAACTTGTCAGTCTAAAGGCCCGTACACACGATGCAAAATTTGGACGGGAATTGTCGTTCGACAGCCTGTCGTCCGAAATTCTTACCGTTAATATTCTGCTTTCAACATCCGATTCGCTTTTTTCGTCAAACAAAAGCTGGATGTGCAGACTAGTAAATTTTTGTCTGTCGATAACGCCACATCCGATTTTCGGATGGTGTGTACAGGAATTGACACACAAAAGTCGAAAGTACAAACACGTATGTTCGGAATCCAGGAACGACCCAGAAGTGTTCGACCGTGTAAACTGACTATTGTAGTCCAGAATTAACATTCGTGACACGGCAATTGAAATGACAAAATTCAGTGCACATTATCATCTCTTTAATGTCTTTTTAATAGGGAAATTAGTGGAAGCGGCCCAAAGGGTGATGCACCAAAAAAATGAAAAAATGAACTTCCTTTTTATACACTTGTAGTACGTCACTACATTCGCCTTTGTCGAACAACAATTTTCGTATAGTTAGTACGGTTTACAAAATCATGGACACGCGCTTTTGACAAAAATCAGAAGCGCGGACGTACGACAATCAAACCATGAATACGAGGCTTTATGATCAACTTCTGTTGAACAGGGATGGCCACACAATGATTGAAATTTGGCTGGCCCCTGCTAAACCAGCTGAAATTTAACCTGTCTTTAGTTTGGTGCTTTCTCCTGAAGAAAGTCCTGTTCGCTAACTGTTAGACCCTATACACACGATACAACTTTTGTTGTCTGATTTCCTTTAGATTTACCAAAACCTTGTAGTGCAAGGTGCTTGATTGCATACAAATTGAAACTCTTAAGGTTTGGCCTCATACTATATGGTTTTTGTAAATCTAAAGGAAAAAATCTAAAGAGAATTGTATAGTGTGCATCCAGCTTTAGTCTTCCAGGTTAAATGAAGGTCATTGTCATTTAACAACCTCAGTGCTCAAGTACCCCCAGCCGGCCATGTTTTGGGAACTTCTCTTAGATAAAATAACACTTATCAATTCCAGGTCATTGATATTGATTTAAAGCAGCTGTGCCATGTAAAGGAAAACCTGAAAACATGGCCCGTTGGGGGTACTTGAGGACTGAGGTTGAGAACCACTGATTTAACCCACTTTCTTTAACCACTTCACCCCCAGAAGGATTTCCCACTGTAGGACCAGAGCACTTTTTGCAATTTGGCACTGCGTAGCTTTAGCTGAAAATTGCGCGGTCGTGCAACATTGCACCCAAACAAAATTTGCGCCCTTTTTTTCCCACAAATAGAGCTTTCTTTTGGTGGTATTTGGTCACCTCTGCATCATTTCTGATCACCACTATAAACAAAAAAAGAGCGACAATTTTGCAAAAAAAAAAACAATATTTCTTACTTTGCTAAATTACAAATCCAAAAAAATATATAAAAAAACGAATTTATTCATCGGTTTTGGCCGATTTATATTCTTCCTCATATTTTTGGTAAAAAAAAAAAAAAAAAATTGCAGTCGCCATTTATTGATTGCTTTATGCAAAAGTTGGCGTGTTTACAAACCATGAGAATTAATTTCTGGCGTTTTTACAATTTTTTTTTTTTTTTAGTAATGGCGGTGATCTGCAATTTTTATCGGGACTTTGATATTGGGGCAGACATGTCGGACATTTTTGACACTTTTTTGGGACCAATGACATTTATACAGCGATCAGAAATTTAAATATCCACGGATTACTGTATAAATGTCATTGGCAGGGAAGGGGTTAACCTGCAGGGGGAGATCTAGGGGTTAACTGTGTTCCCTGGGCGTGTTCTAACTTTGAGGGGGCTGGGATACCTTGGGCATAAGAGATCTAACTGATCCCAGTGACAGGGATCAGTAGATCTCTTATATCCCAACTGAAAGAATGGGGAACCACCATGTTTACATCAGTGGTTCCCCATTCTATCCCTCTGGCAGCTCATCGTGGCTCGCTGTTGCCGTAAATAGGCAGTGCACGGTCGGCAAGTGGTTAAGACCAGCCTGTCATGGACATAGCCTGGGCTTAGTACTATTGCTCTGAATGGCACTTAAGCAGGCCATAGATGGTTCAGCAGGAATCGGCCGAGATTCAAACCATCTATGGGCAGGATGTCGATCGACCCATTGAAAATCAAATCATCTGTGGCCTCCCTTACACATCACTACATGTGCATCATTCAGTGCTGGAGTACCACCATCCCCTTCAGAGTAAGGCTGCCCATACACAGTGCAAATTTCTTTCCTGCAACTATGGGTTACAGGAAAGAAATTTGCACGATTCCCCCATCAACACAGACAGTATTGACAGGGAAATTGCTCCTGCCAAGCAATTGTCTTCTCCTGGTGGAAGCCATTAGCAGCTGCTATCGATAATCGCAAGAGAATCCAGCAGGCTGGTTGTACCCAAGCTGTACCCTGCCCATTAGTGGTTTGAATCTCGGCCGGTTCCTGCTGAACCGTGTATAGCCAGCCTAAAATAAAGACCCATGACTTCATCAGATGGCCAGAAGACCCTTGGGAAAAAATGGTATGTGTGTATAGTTTGATTTTTAAAAAATTGGTGGCAGTTGGGTTCAGGGGTGGATGTGAGAGCATGGAGTGGTGTAGGAAGGGGGGCATATGAAACTGGAGTTCTGCTTTAAGTTAATATTTAAAGGGGTTGTAAAGGTTCGTTTTTTTTTTTTTCTAATAACAAACATGTCATACTTACCTACTCTGTGCAAGGGTTTTGCACAGAGTGACCCCGAGCCTCCTCTTCTGGGGTCCCTCACCAGCACTCCTGGTTCCTCCTCTTCTCGAGTGCCTCTCTCCATTCGAGCACCAGAGCGGGCGCGCTCATGTGCCCTGCTGCTGCATCCATTGACACAGACAGCAGGACTCGGCCCCGTCCCCTAGCTCCCGCGTCATTGGATTTGATTGACAGCAGCGGGAGCCAATGGCTGCACTGCTATCATTCTACCAATCAGGACCCGAGACATCGGCTGGAGCTGCTGGGCTCGTCCCCGTCGCTGGAAAGACCGGGTTCAGGTAAGTAAAAGGGGGACTCTGGGGCGCTGCTGCATTACAGGAGGTTTTTCACCTTAATGCATAGAATGCATTAAGGTGAAAAACCTCAAGGGTTTACAACCCCTTTAAGTACAGGTTCTGCTCCCACCCTACGCTAAAGGTAAATTGGAAATTTTATTTATTTATTTTTTTCTGGAGAACCATTTTACTTTTTGCTTTTATGCCCAAAACATAATATAATAAATCACCTTTCAACAAAAATGTCACTATCTGTAAATAGTTCATCCCCTGTAGATGCTTGTAAAATACCAGACAGTTATGGCATCCGACTGTTTCATCTCTGAAAAATCCTGCATACCTTGAAACATCGACTTCTAAACTATGCCTGGCTCCCACTCCTGTTCCTCGGCGCTAGGAATTTAATCCAGGTGCTTTGTTCACAGCACTGAATTAGTAGATATTCCATGTAAAACACTTGTTGGGATCTGCCATCTAGAGCCTTTGATCTTAGAAATCCTTTTCTCTGTGTGAGTCTGCTATTAATGCGGGTTATTAAAGATGAGTGCTTTCATAATTCAGTCCAGCTTTCCATCAAAATGTATAATGTGTGGCCTTCCATTCAAGGTTTCAGTTACGTTACATAATCTTGGTTACACTATGCCAAAAGACTTTCTGGGTCATAAACTGTAGCAATCTGGCACATGTATTTAAATGGCCTAACTTGTCAAACCCATCAACATACCTTGGTCTGTGTTTTTCATGTGTCGTTAGACAATTACTTAAAAAAACGTAAT
This sequence comes from Glandirana rugosa, assembly GCA_018402905.1. Classification (NCBI taxonomy): domain Eukaryota; kingdom Metazoa; phylum Chordata; class Amphibia; order Anura; family Ranidae; genus Glandirana; species Glandirana rugosa. The sequence goes on along the minus strand of BLSH010098618.1, from coordinate 603,542 downwards.
TAGTGCTTTTACCCAGGAGCATCAAAGTGAATGCTTGGTGTGTGTTCCTAATGGCTGAAGACACATACTGTAGATGTAGTGAGTTGTTTGCTTTGGCTCATTGTATATGTAATTCTTGTTCAATTTAAAGCTGAATTCCATGTATGGCAATTTTTATAAAGTTACATTGGTCTAGCTTAGACCAACAGGAATATGTATGTGTCATACCTTTGGGATCCCCATGAAAGCTGGCAATCACTGCAATAGAGCCAGATATCTCCACTAGCTTCCAGGTCCCGTGCCAAGTGGCTGGCCTGCTGCATTGTGAACACAGGAGGGCACTCGCTTGCTACGGGCACCATTCAAAGAACACTTTACATTTACTCAACGAATGCAAAGTGTTCTTTGATTTGACGAGGTGGAGATCGCTAATAGTAGAGGTGTCCACTACAGCCAATCCAACATACTTACTGTATAGTGGAATCCAACATTTTCAGGAACATCAGATCCTGTTCGCCACTGGTGTTAAATATTTTGGAGGGGGGGCAAACTAATGCCACCATCCCCACCCTGCGGGAGATGGACGGGGACAGCGGATGGGAAGGCGGCAATCACCGCGAGCACACCATTGACCCCTCCCCCCCAAGCATTACATGGACGAGCGGAAGACTAACCTTAACATAGGAGGCAGGGGGTAATGGACAGGCGGGCCATTGCTTCTGCTCCGGGCTGAACAGGAAGTGTGTTCTAAGACAGCATTGGCCAGTGTGTCCTGAGACACCATTGGGAGTCCTAAGACTCCCTGGCCAATCGGGTCTCAGAACCTGCTTCCTGATTAGCCAAGAGGAGAATCAGGAAGACAATAGTGAATATTAATTAGCTTTTGACACACAACTGGGTGGGCTCAGGACGCAGTGCTCTGCGCCCCAAGCCCACCCTTTTTTGAAGCAAATTAGAGCCTCAGGCTCTAATCATGTGCTTAAAAAAAATAAAAAACCCCATTGGAATCCATGCGTCCAGTGCCCTGCATGTAGATTAGGGGCTGGGCGCATGGTTTAGGGGGGGCGACGCCCCTGCGGCCCATATGCACTGGATCCTGCCTGTGCTGACTAGAAGCTGCTGCCCCCCCTTTAGTTTTCATCCCTTACATCTCTGGCTTGTGTGAGTGACTTCTACTGCAGGCAGTCACCAAAAGAGATGCAAAGGAACGCACTCACAGGATAGACATCAGCAGCAGCTGCTTTTCTGGAGGCTCCTCATAAAAGCTACTTTCACACTGAAACGTTTTTCAGGCTCTGCGGTGCTAAAAATAGCGCCAGTTCAGCGCCTGAAAAACTCTCCCCCCATTCTCCCCAATGTGAAAGCCTGAGTGCTTTCACACTGGGGAGGTGCACTTGCAGGACAGCAAGAAAAGTCCTGCAAGCAGCATCTTTGGGGTGGAGCTGTGAGCGGTGTATTCACTGCTCCTACACTGCCCCCTCCATTGAAATCAATGAACGGTGCTCCCTTAGCGGCTATACACCGCCTCGGTCGCACCATGCAGTGGCACTTTTAACCCCTTGTTAATTCCTTCCTGGGGGTTAAAAGCGCCCAGCACCCGCCTGCATAGCGGCGCCGTAGCACCGCTATAACATAGGTAAATCTCCGCTGAAACTAGCAGGGATTTACCGCTACCGCCCGCCCGCCCCAGTGTGAAAGTAGCCAAAAGCTAGTGATGTAGTGGTGGGGATTAAAGGGCTGGATCAGGGCCAACGCAGAAAATCCATCACTCCTGAAGGTGTTGGATTCCTATGAAAATGTAATTGATTAAAACTTGACGAAGGAAAGATCAATAAGTGACTTCTCCAGAGCCTCTCTCATCCTCTGGAACTCCCAACCCTAATCTTTGCAGCTATTTCTGTCCTATTACCTTTAGGTGATCCCTGAAAATGTATCTCTTCAAGGAAGCCTAGTCTGCCTCCACCTAACAACTGTAAATGTACTTTCTCCATCAGCTCATCCCCCATACAGTTAAGACTTTTTGTATCACTTGACCCCCCTTTAGATTGTAAGCTCCCATGAGCAGGGCCCTTCTCTTGTTCTTGTTTTGAACTTTATTGTAACTGTCCTGTCTCCCTTTATTTTGTAAAGCGCAGCACAAAGTGTTGGGGCTATATAAGGCTGTGTTCAGCTCGATACACTGCGGTTTTGGGTGCAGCTTGATTTATCTGGGTTTTACATGCAGTTTTAGGTGTGCTCCCAGTGACTTCTATTGGACTGTGCGTTTTCATGAAATCGCATCATAGTCCTGCATGCTGCATCTTTGATGTGCTTTTAGAAAATGTACAATCTAATTAGTCAATTGGACCTGTATGTAAAACACGGATACAATCACGCTGTACCCGTGCTGCCACTAAAATGCATCAAAAACAAAGAAAATTCTCAGCTCCACTTACCAGCCCCCCTGCAACCAACTGAATTATCCTGTCTAAAAGTTTGTTTTAAAAACAGGGGTTTAGTTTGCACAGATTTGCAAATACATGCGTAAGCTGCAGAGCCACTTCATGGCACCCCAGTATTATGTGCAGTCCCAACTCTAAATTTTGAGAGCCTCCATAGTAGAAGCACATGCATTATAATAGATAGGCAGAGGGCAGGTGAGCCTGGAGGGAGCCCAAACCTCCTTAAAGGCACAGGGACACACTGGACACCCAGCATATAGCACAATGGCAGCAAAAGTGTCCAGCGACTAAAACGCATCACACCAGTGTGAACCTGCTCTAAGCCCTGTATTATAATAATAATAATGCTATTAACCACTTGCCGACCGTGTAACGTTGTTACACGGCGGCAAGTGGCACCCATTGTTCTGGGAGGACGTTATATAACGTCCTCCCAGAATCGCGCTCCCGCGCGCCCCCTGGGGGCGCTCACCTGGAAGCATCCGTGACCGCCGGGTCTATGAGACCCGGCACATCACGGATCACGGTAAATGGCCGCTTGGAGCGGCCGTTTACCACGTGATCGCTCCGTCAAATGACGCCCGCGCGCCCTCGCGCTAAGACCCTCCTGCAATATATTGCAGGAGGGTCTTGTTACCCACGGTGAACGGCGGCACATTGTTGCAATGTGCCAGCCGTTCACCAATTATCGTAATAATAATAATATTATGTCCCGAATCTCGTCCAAGTGTGACCACACTACGCAAAATCAGCGACCTGTGAAAACGACGGTAACACGATATACGACCCACAGGTCACACAGGGACACGGAAATTCCTCCAAACCCGAGGGAGGTCCGAGTGGACGGGAGACGGATAGATAATATTACGTACACGAAGATGATACCTCCGAGAGTTTTAAATC
>BLSH010098618.1:535152-546738 GCA_018402905.1 Glandirana rugosa | reverse complement strand
CCGATTGCGATTTTTTTTTTTTTTTTTTTTTTTAATCGCAAATATGAGGAAGAATATAAATCGGCCAAAAACGGTGAAAAAAATGTTTTTTTTATATATATATTTTTTTTTTTTTGGATTTGTATTTTAGGAAAAAGTAAGAAATTTTGGGTTTTTTTGCAAAATTGTCGCTCTTCTTTTGTTTATAGCGGCAATCAGAAATGATGCAGCGGTGATCAAATACCACCAAAAGAAAGCTCGATTTGTGGGAAAAAAAGGACGCAAATTTCGTTTGGGTACAACGTCGCACGACCGCGCAATTGTCAGTTAAAGCGACGCAGCGCCGAATCCCAAAAAGGGCTCCGGTCCTAAAGCTGGAAATCCTTCCGGGGCTGAAGTGGTTAAAAAAGTCCACTAATTGCAGCAGTGGAGCAATCCTGTTAATTTGTTTTTAAGATTATTTTTTTTTTTTATTCATTGTGTTACTTTTTACAGTCCAACTTGTCTGTGCTGTAGTTTAAGGTAGGCAGATTTAGCGTGGGTTTTTTTGTTTTTTCAAGAAGCTATATTGGAGCTATGAATTTTGCATTATCAGGTTTTTCTCTTGCGTTCACTGACAGACGCACATCCTACTAGGAGTAGACTAGGCAAATCTCCCAGGGGGCCGTCCTCACTCCAGCATATAACCCCCCTGCTCTGCATAGCATATCAGTTTTATTATGCCTAGTGCAAGGAGTTGGACCTGGTTCCCTGCTGGGACCTGCAGTTCCCCAGATTTTTTTTTTCTTTAGACTTTTCAAGCGATCTGATGAAGACTGCTATCAAGTAGCCGGCTGGGGCATAGAGGATATCTCGAATCCTGAAATCCTTTTGGACCCCCCCCTTGGCTCGCCTGAATAAGGCAACGACCATCCCCTTGGAGGGGTCTCCCTCTTTTAAGGATCTGGCTGATAGACGGACGGAGGCGGTATCCAAGGCACTGTTCTTGGTGGCGGGGTCAGCCATGAGACCAGCTCTGGCGTCAGCCATGGTGGCGCAATCTCTTACCGAGTGTGCGACTGAGTTGCACAATGAGTTGAGCTGCGGGTGCTCGCTTGAGGCATCACAGCGGGCGGACCATCTGATACAGGGTCTTCAGTACCTGTGTGACGCAGCTTTGGACCTGCTTCCCATGCTCTCTAAGATGTCTGTTTTTGCAGTCATTATCAGACGGGTGCTGTGCACCCGACTCTCGGGTGGGGGGCCGACTTCTGGGGTTCGCAGACAGGTGGACGGCCCGCATTTCCAACCGGTGGGTGCAGGAAGTGGTGTCCGCAGGATACAGGATAGAGTTCAGCACTCTACCCCCAGACAGGTTCTTCCCATTGAACTTGAGACTCCCTCAAGGTCGTCGAGAGGATCTCCTAGGGGCTGTTCAGATGCTCTCCGAACAAGTGGTGATTGTGCTGGTACCTCAGCTGGAAAGATTCCGCGGCTTCTACTCAAACCTCTTTGTGGTGCCCAAAAAGGGTGGGGTCAGGCCAGTCCTGGACCTAAAAGTGCTTAACCACTTCGTGAAGATGCGAAAATTCAGGATGGAATCTGTCTGGTCGTGGCCGCCCTGCACCAAGGGGACTTCATGGCGTCGCTGGCTATCAGGGATGCGTATCTCCATGTTCCCATTTGTCCCTGGCACCAGCGTCTTCTGCGCTTTGTGGTGGGGGATCTACATTACCAATTTGTGGCACTTCTCCTCGGGTGTTCACCAAGCTGGTGGCTCCGGTGCTGGCGCTATTGAGGCAGAGAGGCAGTGCGGTAGTAGCATACCTCGGCGACTTACTCCTGCGCGCGGAGTCTGCTTCGGCCCTGGAGGAGAATGTAACCATGGCCTCGTTGAAAGACTTTGGCTGGCTGATCAACCTGCAGAAGTTGACGTTGACCCCGTCCTGTCGACTGGAGTATCTGGGTCTGATTCTGGATACGGAGCAGGCGAAGGTGTTCTTATCTCCGGCCAAGTTACTAACACTGCAGGCAGCGGTGTGAACCCTGCTGTCACGCCAGTGGTCCTCCTTACCGTTCTGTATGCGGGTGTTTTGGGCTCATGGTCTCAGCCTTCGCGGCGATACCTTACACCCAGAGTCACACTCGGCTCCTACAGCGAGCGATTCTGTCACGGTGGGACAAGCCTCCGCTGTCCCTGGACCAGCTGATCAGACTGGATCATCAGACCAGAGGATCATTGACCTGGTGGCTTCGGGCCCTGGCTCTAACGTTGGGAAAGCCTTTCCTCCCCCTGAATTGGTCGAAAGGCTTGCGTCCGTCGGGATGCGGGGGGGTCCTGGGGCAGCTGTCTGCTCAGGGCCATTGGTCGGGGCAGGAATCCCGCCTTCTGATAAATGTGCTGGAGTTGAGGGCGATCAGGCTCTGCCTCTCACACTGGATGGTAAGGCTGCGCAGCCTCCCGGTTCAGGTTCAGTCGGACAACGTGGTGGTGTACGTGAACCATCAGGGCGGAACGAGGCGCTTGGCAGTGGCTGTGGAAGTGGCTCTCATTCTGCTGTGGGCAGAACTTCACGTGCTGGCAATCTCTGCCATTTAAATTCCGGGCATTGAAAATTGGCAGGTGGATTTTCTCAGTTGCCAGACGCTGGATCAGGGGGAATGGGCCCTACATCCAGAGGTGGCAAATCAGGCGGAACACAAGTGGGACATGCCAGACGTGGACCTCATGGCGTCCAGGTTCAATCACAAGGTGCAGACCTTCGTGTGCAGGACAAGGGACCCGTTGGCGGCCGCCATGGACGTGTTGGTAGCGCCTTGGGGTCGGTATCGGCTCCTGTTCGCCTTCCCTTGGCTCTGGCGATTCTTTCAACGGCCTTTGGCATCGCATTCGTTGATACGTACATTTTGTGCAGGGTGTAAGCCATGTGGCTCTTCGGGTACGGTCGCCTTTGCCCCCGTGGGATTTGAATTTGGTACTTTCTGTGCTGCAGAAACCGCCATATGAGAAGATCAGGGATATTCCCTTACAATTGCTGTCGCAGAAAGTGGCTTTCTTGGTGGCAATTACATCCGCTAGGTGGGTGCCTGATTTGGCAGCGTTGTCCTGTTAGTCTCCTTATTTTGGTCCTCCTCTTTTCACATTAATGAGTATATTGTTCTCCCTTCATTATGTCAACACCTGTTGCATCCCAAGGAGATTGAGTTGCATTCTTTGGATGTCGTGAGGGCTTTGCGGGTGTGTTTGGCGGCTACAGCTTCCTTTCGGAAGTCTGATGCGTTGTTTGTGCTGACAGAAGGACCGCGCAAAGGGTTGGCGGCCTCGTCTGCTACGGTTTTCCGTTGGATCAGGCAGACCGTGACCCATGCGTATACTGTTTGGGGGCAAAGTCCCTCCTTTTCCAATCACGGCTCATTCCACCAGGGCAGTTAGTATTTCCTGGGCTTTCACACACCAAGCTTCAGTGTCCCAGGTGTGCAAGGCGGCTACTTGGGCCTCGGTGCACACATTTGCTAAGTTTTACAAAGTTGATGTGTCCATCTGCGGATGCTGCTTTTGGCCGTAAAGTTTTACAGGCGGCGGTGTATAAGCGTGGCTGGCGCCTCCTGAGAGGATCTGTTGGGTACAGTTGTTAACCCACCCCTCTTGAATGACACTGCTTTGGGACATCCCCACTTGTCAATGAAGGGCTGCGTCTGTCAGTGAACATAAGAGAAAAGGGGATTTTATTAAGAACTTGCCGTAAAATCCTTTTCTGAGTTCACTGACAGATGCAGCACCCACCCCTGTGTTGCATTTGTACGGCTTGTTACGAACTGATATGCTATGCAGAGCAGGGGGGTTGTATGCTGGAGTGAGGACGGCCCCCTGGGAGGGGTCAGCTTACTTTTTTTCTATTTGCCTAGTCTACTCCTAGTAGGATGTGCATAAACACCACTTGTCAATGAAGGGCTGCGTCTGACCATGAGCTCAGAGAAAAGGATTTTACGGTAAGCTCTTAATAAAATCCCTTTTTCTCATACAAGTACCAGTAGGGCATACTTTTAATGTATGGCCAGCTTCAGTTTACAAACCTCGATCATTCATTAGATTTTTTTTTTTTTTAAGAGCAGGCTAGAAATTGAAATTCAATGTGGAGACTAATATAAAAATTGACCTTGGTCCACCTTAAGGTCCCCTCCACACATGCGATAACCTGAATACGCAGGAGTCCAGCAGCCTTAGGTGCTTTGTGCTACAGGTTCCAATGCCTCCTGGTCATTACTTCCTCTACTGCTGTGTCCCAATAAACATGACTTGCACAGGGATGTATGGAACACCTGTGCATCCTGTGTAGGTGAAGACAGCCCTTCACATAGGTATATGCACAGATATGACCGTGCGAATGAAGCCTTAGACCCCTTTCACGTGAACACTGCTGTGGGAATGAAATCTCGCACGATTTCTTACTCTCCTGTCAGACTGATTTCGGGGGCGATTTCAGAGACCTCTATTGAAATCGCACCCGAAGTCGCCAAAAGTAGTACAGAAACTACTTTTTGGAATTGGTACGGCGTTGCACCGATTCGGCCATTGCTGCTGATTTGGGATGATTTGGCATGCAATTTAACATATCAAATGTGAACCTAGGTGAAGGGTCTGATCAGGTCTGCCTGTCAGATATTATTTATTTTTTTTTTATTTTTTTTTTTTAAGGTGCACCTGATCAGACAATCCATTTACCCCTGTGGACTGGCAGATGTAAACAGACTTGTCCATACTTCCCAACTTTCTGAGATGGGAACGAGATGGGAACGAGGGACACCTTAGCAAAAGAATGTAGGTGTAGGACACGCCCCCTTAAAGGAGAATTATACCCACAAATTGTGTGTGTGTGTGTGTGTGTGTGTGTGTGTGTGTAAAAAAAAATAAATAAATAAATGTATGTGTGTGTATATATTAAAATAATCGGACCAAAATGAGGGACGAGTGAAGAGTAAATAGGGCAATGTTCCAAGTCAGGGACAGTCCCTCGAAATCAGGGACAGTTGGGAGGTATGCTTGTCAGTTTATACTGGCCTAAGTCTGGTACATTAAAAAAAAACAAAAAAAAAAAAACGGAAGGGGTCCGTCATCCATAGGCAGATAGGATCAGAGGGCAGCCTATTCTGTTTACTCCCGGCCCACCATAGAGCAGAGCGGGCTCTGTCTATGTCTGCTTTGCATAAATGGAGCAGACGCAGAGGGCTCATCTGCCCGCTCTTCTCTGGTCAGCAAGGTATCAGCAAACCAATTACTTGCTGATCTCAATAGAGGGGCCTTACACGGGCAGTGAAAATGGAAGACAGAAGAAAATGGAACACCGCAGATGGAGAGCGGCAATCTTTTCAAACTGTCCTTTCTTTGTATGCTGGGGCTATGGTGTTGGTCTTCAGAGGCATGGGGAACTACACAGGGGTAGCGAAAACCAGGCCCCACAGAGCTGTTGTTCGGGCCAGATTTAGACTCCATTCTGGACAGAACGGCCGACAAGAAGGTCAAAAACAAGCAGCTGCCTAATCCCTTTTTATATATATATATATTTTTTTTTTTTCCCGGCATCAAAGGTCTCAGGAACAAGATACTTTCCCCGGGAGGAAGACTTCAGGGTTTTCTCCCTCAGTGGGGGGAAAAAAAAAACATCAAGTCAACACATCTTAACGATGCTGTCCCAGGGGTACAAGAATTCTCAGATCTTCCCCCAGAAAGGTTTCTGATCACAAATCTTCCGAAGGACACTCCCAAGGCTCTGGCTATGAAGACCCTTCTAAAGGATCTGATCCGATAGAGGGTGGTAGTTCAAGTAGCACCAGAAGAACGTCAGCAGGGTTACTACTCGCATGTCTTTCCGGTAAAGAAACCTTCAGGAAGTTTCGTCTAATCCTCAATTCAATTTAAAGCTCTTTGAACAAATCCATACTTTACAAAACATTTTGTATGGAATCTGCTTCAAGATCTGGTAAAGGCTTGCAATCACCTGGAGTCTCTGGGTTGGATTTTGAACCTCCAGAAGTCAAACTTTTAGCCAGCTCAAGAGGAGCAATTTCTGGGCTACAGAATTTGTTCAGTGCAGCAGCGGATTTTTTTTTCTTTTTGCCAGAAGACAAGGACAAGGTCAAAGCAGTGGTTACTATTCTACAGACCAATTTTAGATGGTATTAATCAGAAGTATTATGGCTGAGTTCCTTCTCGCAAGATATCCAGGGCTACCATGTCCAAATGGTCTGATAATGCCACAGCAGTGGCGTAACTAAACAGGCAAGGGGGGACAAGAAGCAAAGCCCTGCAGCTACTGGCCACGAAGATTCTGGAATGGGCAAAGAGCCATTTACTATCCTTATCAGCAGTCCATCTCAAGGGCACGTTTAACGAGGTAGCGGACTTCCTGTCCAGGCAAATGATACAGGAAGCAGACTGGGCCCTGAATCCCAAGGTGTTTGCCCTAGTTACAGAAAGGTGGGGGAAGCCTCCAGTGGGTCTATTTGCTTCCAGGCAGAATACAAATCTTCTATTCTTCACCAGCACAATGGATCCCTAGGGCCAGATGCCCTCGCACGCCCATGGAACTTTCAGCTGGGGTAGGCCTTCTCTCATTTTCAGATGATTCTACAGGAGGAGAAACCCGCAGTGATCCTCATTACCCCCTTCTGGCCAAAGAGGACCAGGTTCTCTACAATTCTCTGCTTATCTGTAAAATGATGTTGGCATCTTCCTCTCAAGGCCCAGTGAACTTCCCAGATGTAACCAGGCTAACACTGACCGCCTGGTATCTGAGGAGCAGTTATTTAAGAAGTAAAGGTTTTTCAGAACCCTTGATAGCCACTCTGCATAAAATAGCCCTCTGACTTATTTCCTACTGGAAAGCAAAGGCCTGGAAGGTTTTCCATTCATGGTGCTACTTGGAAGGCAGACCTGTAACTTCAGTTATGGAATTTTTGCAGGCTGGTGCTGACAGAGGGTTGGCAGTTAGTATGCTTAAGGTTCAAGTGGCGGCTTTAGGAGTCTTCTTGGAAAGATCTGTTGCCTTGGAGCCTTTGGTTAGAAGATACAGAATTTTTTTTAAATTTAGGTTTTGGCCCAGGCCAGTAAATTAATGTTTCCAAAATGGTATCTTTTCTGTAGTTGAGCATTGACGAAAGAACCATTCAAACCTTTATGGAATTTATTTCCCCAAGGAATTTGCCGCTCAAGACTGTTCCTAGTGGCCATTACATCTGCACGAAGAGTGAGTGAACTTAATGCTCTCTCAGTAAGAACTTTTTTTTTTTTTTTTTTTTTTTTTTTTTTTTTTTTTTTTTTTTTTTGGGTTATTCTCAAAGCGGACCTGAAGTTTTTGCCAAAAGTGGTATCAGTCAAGAACCGTTCTCAAGACCTTGTTCTGCCTACTTTCTGCTCTAATCCCTCAGGGGATAAAGGGACTGTTTCACAATTTAGACGTAAGGAGGACTCTCTTGAATTGCCTAGAGGTAACCGTTTCAGGTCTTTAGACTCGCGATTTGTTCTCTTCACTGGTAATAGAAAAGGTCTCCAGGCATCTGAGGGATTGATAGTCAGGTGGCTCAGGTTGCCAATTTTGAAAGACTATTCCCAGATGGAATTGCCTCCCCCCAACGGGGATCAGAGAGCATTCTACTAGAGCTCTTGCAACCACGTGGGCAGAGAGCTGGTGCCACCCCCAGAACAAATCTGCAAGGCAGCCACGTGGTCGTGGGGTGTGTGTTTGGTTTTTTTTTTTTTTTTTTTATGGAACGATCCATAAACCACTCTGGGCGGAGTGGTTTATGGATCCTTCCTTTCTATAACCTGCACTGAGAAAAGCAACAAAATTTAGAGAAGAGAAATGGGCCTCCGCTACAAAAACACCAGTTGATCAATATCGTAAACCGTTTGAGTAACTGGCCCTGAAGGGGACACAGAGGCGGCAGTTGATCTCAGAGTTGATGTGCACTGACGAACGTTCCTCTGAGCCTCAGAGTGTGTGTGTGTGTGTGTGTGTCTGGCACGTGGTGACACTGGTGGAGGAAGCATCTTTATCCGTAGTGGATATGAACTTGCAATTTCATCACGAGTGATGATCTGGGATTCACTCAGTGGACTGTTTTGAGCACTTGCACTTTCATTTATGCACTAATTATTGGACATTATTGTACTAATGCACTTTATAATCTTAGTGCGTTTGCGCTGCTGAAAATTACTGGTGTTTAGTTTTTTCCCTTTTTTACAAAAACGCAGATCAACCACCCGTGTGAAAGGAACCTTAAATTCTATCATCCTGGAGGCAACTGGATTGTATGTTGGCAAATTAGACCATATAACCATACAGGGCTTTCATAGAAGGGACTACAATCAAAGAACCCTCCCAAATGAATCGGTGTGTTGCACGGTAAAAAGCCTTAGAACAGAAGGACTTCACATCTTTCAATCCATCACATGTCAGGAAAATAGGATTATTCATTACAAAACAGTGGATAGAGCTATGCAAATCTCTTTATGCCCCAACAGCAAGATGCTGATCCAGAACGGCTAGTGTATAATGCACATACAGCCAAGCCCAATGCAGCCATTTATTCCCAACTGCAATCCCAGGCACTTGGTTTCCTTCTTGGCCTGTGTTCTTCTTTTGTGTTGGGAGTTTATTGAAGTGTTTCTGAGGCTTGGGTTTGATAAGGTAAAGTTCCTGGTTTAGCAGTCAATGACTCAATGTTTGCATATTTCAGTGTTATGATCACTGCAATCTTCTATAAACATTCCTGGATAAATTTTCAATTGATAGTAAAAATAGCGGGCTGTATGAAATGATCTACAGTCTGCATTGGTGGCTTTATTGTTCTCCACAATCTGGGTGTGGGTAATGTTGGCTGTTGATGTAATACAGTGGTGGTGTGGATTATAGGTCATCAATACATCATAACATAGGCCTCCTTTCCACCATCAAGCTAGGATGTAGTACATACAAAGTGGGCTGCTTGAAGTGATGTATAATCTGCATTGGCTTCTTTATTCTTTAGTGATCTGGATATTGGGGAATATCTGAGCTGCTCATATAGTTTAGAGGAGATATAAATAGGTTATCCAGAACAACATGGGCCTCCTTCCTCCACCAAACTTTGGGAGGGAGGTTTTATAATTTGTAGTTTATGGTATGTTTGCAGAAATGCTGGATTATTGTCACTGTTCAAGTCCACCTGTCATGAGAAAAGTATGGGGCTGCCCTTGCTGGATGTCACTGACCTGGCACACACATACAGTGATAAGGAATTCTGTCAATGCTTTAATATTCATTTACAACATGCTTTCTCTGGTTGGATTTAGAAAACACTGAAGCCATTATGTGCAGTACAATAACAAGCGGCGTATGCGTTGTTGCAGGGCATAGTTTTTAAATGAGTCCAAACACACATGCCCTTCATAAGACTGGTATCAACTTATTTTTTTTTTTTTTTTGACCGTGGGCCCATATTGAGGGCCAATTTGAAAAGACCCTGCAGCATAAGGCTTCAGCACATGCTTTGCCACTGTGGTTACTGGTGGGCAGAAGATTTGTGCTCTTTGAGTAGTTGCATGCGATCTGGGCCCCTGACCAGCCCTGGACAGTTTCAATCCAGGGAAGGTGCTTTTTGCCTCAGGTAATTATCTAGTTCAGTGGTCTCCAGATGGTGGCTAGGGGCCAGATGCGGCCCTTTGCTTGCTTTTATCCAGCCCTTGGGCCATTATTTAATTCGTGGATACCAACAAAGGGGCACAAGTCCTCCCAATGACATCAGCAATGGTGCGCAATTCCTGCCAATGACACAAAAAATGGGGCTTGATTCCTCCCAATTGAGGGTGGTGGGTTTTTTTTTTTTGTATAGAAAGTTTGGAAACCCCCTGGTCTAGTTTTGTATGTGGCCAGAGGCGGTACTTAGTATCTGCTGCATTCTAGCCACTTGCCCATCTGAATGCAGCCTTCGGAATGGCATAAGGAACTATCCTTCTGAAAAGGAAATATCTGCAATGACAGCCAACATACGGTATCTCACAAAAGTGAGTACACCCCTCACATTTTTGTAAATATTTTATTATATCTTTTCATGTGACAACACTGCAGAAATTACACTTTGCTACAATGTAAAGTAGTGAATGTACAGCTTGTATAACAGTGTAAATTTGCTGTCCCCTCAAAACTGTCCCCTAACTGAAAATGTCCAAATTGGGCCCATTTAGCCATTCCCACCCCCACTGGTGTCATGTGACTTGTTAGTGATACAAGGTCTCAGGTGTGAATGGGGAGCAGGTGTGATAAATTTGGTGTTATCGCGCTCACTCTTATACTGGTCACTGGAAGTTCAACATGGCACCTCATGGCAACGAACTCCGAGGATCTGAAAAAAAGAATTGTTGCAGGAGCAAACTGAGCCAGAATAAAGGGAACAATGCGAACAATGTCCTTGTTGGGAATCAAATTTAGGCCTCGCACTGCACAGCAGATGGGCTAACCACTTTATCAAACTAGATGGTTCACCACCTGTCGCCATTTTTTCCAAAACGTCTGTCTTGTATATGGCAGCCTTTTATAGGGTGGGTTTTTTTCAGTTCCTTCCTTTGTCTTTGTGGCCCTGCTCCACTCAGCAGTCTACCAAAGCATTCTAAATGCCTACTGATAAACCTAAAGGAAACCTACACTTAGAGATGGATGTAAACTGCCATTGGTAAATTCTCCTTTTGTGAATCCTAGATGCTCTGTAATTTTAAATGTTTTAATGCACTGACCCAAAACCAGCAATGTAGGAAGTAGAAACAAACATAACCTGCCCACAAAAAGTAAAGACTTAAACTAGATTAAAAAAAAGTCAATGGCATCCAAGATGTACCCTGAAAGATCTACTCCAGTGAGGGGAAAAAAGTATTTGATCCCCTGCTGATTTTGTACATTTGCCCACTGACCAAGAAATGATCAGTCTATAATTTTAATGATAGGCTTATTTCTTAATAGTGAGACACCATAACAAGAGCCAGAAAAACACATTTCAAAGGGGTTTTTTTTTTTTTTTTGACCTTCCCAAAACATTTAGTACTTGGTGGCAAAACCCTGGTTGGCAATCAAGTCAGACGTTTCTTGTAGTTGGCCACCAAGTTTGTCCCACTCCTCTTTGCAGATACACTCCCAAGTCATTAAAGCGGAGTTCCACCCAAAAAATGGAACTTACTTTTTAAGCACTCCTCACCCCCTTACATGCCACATTTGGCATGTCATTTTTTTGGGGGGGCGGGGAGTGTGTCCCTAGGTTTCAGAGGGACTTCCTGTCCCTCTTCCACCTTCCGCCTCTGGGCCGCCTAGGTGACTTTTCCTCCTAGGCGGCCCCTCCCTCCTGGCAATCTTCTGGGACACGTCACAGGTCCCAGAAGATTGCCTGGCCACTAGGGATGCGCAGCGCGACTCGCGCATGCGCAGTGGGTAGGAATGGCAGGGTCGTCGGGAGGAGCGGGAGACGAGTGAGGCTTCGGGAGCAGCTGTCGCTGGACCGGGAGACAGGTAAGTTACTGTTTATTAAAAGTCAGCAGCTACACTTTTTGTAGCTGCTGACTTTTAATAAACGTCGATGTTTTTCACATCGACGACTGAAAATTAT
>BLSH010098618.1:472444-483607 GCA_018402905.1 Glandirana rugosa | reverse complement strand
TTCTTCGTCTTCATCACTTGACAGATCAGTGTCGGTCTCAGGGTCAGATGACAAATCCCACGACTCACTTTCACTCTGTTCGGCGAGCACCTCTGCGTCACTGTCGCTGTCATTCAGCTGCTCCAAAAGCGATTTTTGCAAAAAGTGGCGCTTTTTTGATGTCATTTTTTTTATTAGATGGGCACTATGGGGAAGGCAAGGGCACTGTCAGTGTGTAGTGTTGTAACTATGAGCTGATACAGTGCAATCCCCTCAGATTACAATGTATCACCTCTTTTATGTGTTTGTAACATTTTGAAATTCCCGCCCAGTTCCGCACCCGTGCGTCGCTGCGTCGCAGAGAGCGGAACTAGGAACTAGGAAGTGACAGACCCAGCGAGTACAGCGAACATCGCTGCATCGCTGGATCGTGGGAGCAGGTAAGGCACTCGCTGTGCGCTCTGCAGCTCACCCCGTGTCTGACACGGGATCAACGCTAGTAGCAGGGAATTTTTACCCCGTGTCAGACACGGGAAAACCGCTAGGAAGGTTAAAGTGGTTGTAAATCTAAAACAAAACAAAAAAAAAAAACTGTAAGACAAAGGTATAATGAGCTATACTAGCCCATTATGAAATGCTTACCTTAGATGGAAGCTGTTGAAGTGGTCCCCGCACAACACTGTGACCGGCGACATGTCTCCCGGAATTATTTCTGGGTTCACGGGCTTCGGCGCTGTGATTGGCCGGAGCTGCAGTGACGTCGCTCCCACGCATGCGTGCTGGGCCCGCCAGTCACGACACAGGCCTTAAAGAAACGGTACGCGGATACAGTCAATATCTCCTGAACAGTGCAAGTTTAGGAGATATTCATGCTACCTATAAGTAACCCTTATCATAGGCTTACCCGTAGATACAAGTGGTGTAACTAGGTTTACAACCACTTTAAATAGCTGACCTTTATATATTTTTAATGTGGTTTCCCAGGTTTTTAGAGTTCCTCTTGATATACTGGATTTCTGTCGGTGTGTGTGGTGTGGTTTGTTTTTTTTTTTTTGTTTTTTTTTTTTTTTTTTTTTTTTTACTAGATCTAGTAAACATACCAAGGCCATGTGTGGGTTTCCACTTTCTGCTGTTTCTATGCTCATTAGTGCACTGTCTAGCTCTGGAAAATGAAAGGGCTAGTAAATGTAAGACCAGTCACTTTTTAAAAGAAATCAAACCACTAGACGTTCTAATCTGGAGTCTGTACATAAAGGTTGCTGTGAGTTCATCTTCCCTGCCTGGGAAATGTGATGCAGCCTCAGCAGTCAATGCTGCCCAATAATATGCACAGCATGTTTATCCAGGGCTGTTAAGGCAGTACAGCCAGCCCTCCTGTACTGGGCCCGAGCCTATTGGTTTAAAAGGGGGGCCCAGTCACCTGGCTTTATTGCAGACTCTTGTGGACCCCCCCTTACAGCTCTGATGGCTTCAACGTCTTTCCCTCTGACTGAGCTGCATAAGGATTAGTTCTAGTGTCTGCACACCTACTATAACCCCCCACTGTACAGGGGTCCCCCCCCATCGCCGTGTGCCCCTTTGGACTTCTGTCCTCCTCCTCCAGCTGACTGCTGCAGGCACATAAAATCAGGGGGGGGGGGGGGGTTGTAAATATGTAATATTTACTGGCCCTATCCACTGAAGCATCGTAAACTGTAAATGAATAGGAAGCCAATTGGCATTTCCCATTTATTCACTGCAGCTGAGGCTGCAGAGAAAGGGACTGATGAATCTGTTCTCCGTTCCTTTCTCTGTTCCAAATGTGAGACATCAGGGGTCTGTTTAGATCACTGATCTTTCACCAAAGGGCCCCCCAACAGGGCAGTTTCCAAAAAAAATAGCGTTTGAAAAAATCAAGGTCTCGTTCTAATGTGCTTTGTGCTCTGAAGAGTGATTCAAATGTGGACTGCTCTTCAAAGACAATTTGACAGGCATTGAGGCATATCGACCCCATACTGGCATACTGGCGCACAGCAGCCGTGCGCTCTGTAGAGTGCTTGCAAAGCAGTGCCGTTTACTTGAATGGGTCTTGTTCCATGAGGATATCATTTTGCCATGGCTGCAGCGCATATCCTCACGGCTGAGGAGGGGGGGGGTGCTGCCTGTTAGGTAGGCTGTACGGGGTCCTGTGATTTCTAACTGCCACAAAATCCATACAGACATCTGCTAGTCAATAAACTGAAGATACTGCCCTAAAGTCTAACACATTGATGATAATCTAAACCATTTGTTAACTCTTACTCCAGTACATTCAGTTTACAATTTTCAATGCTGCTGGCTCCTGCTCTCACGGTGCTGCTTTCCTGAGCTTCCAGAATTCCCAGGAAAGAGTTAGCAGTGCAGTCTCATTGGCTTGGAGAAGAGGGGAGTACCTTGCCAACCTAAACTACAATGGGATTGGGGGGGGGGGGGGGATTTACTAACACTGGTGCACATAGAATCTGGTGCAGTTGTGCATAGTGACCACTCAGCTTCTAACTTCAGCTCATTCTGTTAGGGTCCTTTCTTACATGTTTGTCAGTTTTTCAGGCAGACCTGAACGGAAGCTCCATTCTCCTCTATAGCGCCTGAAAACTGCTTCCCATGCCGCCCAAGCACTTTCACACTGGGGTGGTGTGCTTGTGAAAAAATTAAGTCAGCAGCTACACATACAGTAGCTGCTGACTTTTTAATAATGGGACACTTGCCTGTCCTGGAGTCTAGCTATGTCGGCACTCGTCGCCGATCTTCTGATCGGTGGTCGGGGGCAGCCCCCGTCCATTGCGGGTAAGGGAACCCGGACGTGTAGCATTACAGCTTCACACGGGGTACCTTACTGCGCATGCGCGAAGCTCCACTGCACTCTATTGGCCAGGCGGCCAGTAGCAGAGCAAGGAGGGAGCTGGGCTGCTGACGCCAGCAGCCGCGGAGGCCGGACAGAGCTCCCGGATGTGTGTGGAATAGGACACCTGTTTAAAGACAGGTGTCCTCTTCCCCCTCCCCCAAAAGGTGCCAAATGTGACACCTGAGGGGGGGAGGAATCCAACCAGCGGAAGTTCCACTTTTGGGTGGAAATCCGCTTTAAGAACGCTGTATACACCACTCCCAAACTGCCTCTGCACATTGGAATGAATGGGCAGCGCTTCCGAAGCGCCTGAAAAGCAATTCGGAAGCGCCGCAACCCGGGCGCTTTTAAACCCCCTTCTTGGGGGTTAAGAGCCCAGCTAGTGGCCAAAAATGCTGCTTATACAGCAGTAAAGTGCCGCTACAACATCCAAAGGTTTGCTATCTGTATTTCTGTACATCCAGTCCCAGGGTTTGCACAACCCTACCAAAGTAAGCCCAGTGACTTTGTCTGCTGCAGTGAGGCAACTCTGCAAAATCACCTCTCTGCCCCCAGCCTGTGATTGGTTAGCTATGGAGCAGCAGGTGGTCCACGAAAGTCTCTCTGTTCTTCTATCAGTGGGTTACTTGTCGGCACATGTGCATGCAGGTTCTCTGGCCAGAAGAACTAAGCCTCCTTTTAGTCTTTATGCTGCTGTGTAAAGGATTATAAATTTACAGCATCCCCCTCTGTGATCTATGTACATTGCAGGGATTATAACAAACTTTGTTGCAAATTCCTACCTTTGTTCTGAATAAATAGCTGTTTGTATCCATGTGAAAAATAAATGTCAATGGGAGTGCCTTTATAATTGTCTGTCGGCTTGCAGGGTAAGGTGGCAGGGTCTGTGTCCCTTTTTTAGACGGGGTTTCTCACCAAAAATAAAACTTTAGCTGCGGGGGATGCCCAAAATCAGTTGTCTTAGTGCAGACTTCTGGGAAAATCAGTAAGCCAATCGCACAAGCAGAAGAAAATTAAATTTTTGGGGGGTGTTCTGTACACCATCTGTGTACAGAGTGTCTATCTCCAGGTTGCCATATTGCATTGCATTTTGGGGGGAGTTGGCACCTGTTTTTGATGGGTATCTGTCCCCACTTCTGGGAGGCCGCAGCAAGGTCCCTGGAAGTTTGGCCCCCTCCTACATACCCCGCCACAGCGCCATTCACAAAGCGTAGCAGGGAACCAGCTGTGAAGCCGCAAGGAATGGCAGCTGCTGCACCTGAGAGCCGATTAAAAAAAAAAAATCAGCTGAGGTGCCGACATTGCGGGATCCCTGGACTGGTAAGTGTCCTAATTTAAAGTCAGCTGTAGCTGCTGAATTTTAATTTTTTCGTGGGGGGGCGCTGGAGCTCCGCTTTAAGGTACCGGGTGCTGTAGCAACCACCAGCTGGATACTGTGGAACCTGCATGATATGTAGTTATTTACCAGCACACAAAGGGTCATCAATTTCATCCAAACTGTCCAACTACACGGTTTTGTGATGTGATCTTTAACTACTTCACGCCTTTAAGCCGAATGACTGCTACAGCGCAGGGCTTAATTGCCGCAAGGCCGTCGATGGACATCCTTCCGTGCACTAGCTGCCTGCGTGCCCCCTGCGGGGCGTGTGCGGCACACTCTGTGATCAGAGTCAATGAGACTTGGCTGATCACAGTTCTGTATAAGGGGCCGATCCCGGCCCCTTACTACCTGATTAGCTGTCAACCAGAGACAGCTAATCACGTGATGTAAACAAAAGATCAGTATTCTGCTTTTTCTTTCCCTCACGAGGGGAAGAAAACAAAAAGCTGATCAACGGCTTCAGACAGAGGAACATCGGTCCTGCAAACGGAGAGGCACTGCTGCTATGCAGTGCCACTTATCAATGCTCATCAGTGTTGCCAACCAGTGCTGCCTATCGGTGCCACCCATAAGCGCCACCTTAGTGCCCACCAGTGCTGCCTCAATAGCGCACATCAATTAAGGAGAAAAATTACCTGTTTTCAAGATTTTTTTTAACAAACTATGAAAGTTGTGCACTGAATGGAAATTTTGGTGCCAAAAGCCAGAAACCGAAAATGAGTTTTTAAAAAAATATTTATATTTTTATATACTATGGTCATAGTGGCACTGGCAGGTGGCACCGATAGAAGAGATGAGAAGATGGCTTGCAAGAGCGGCTCTGTGCATGAAACTGTCATGTAATTACACTGCATGCAGAGAGAGTCACACAAGCTGTCAGATCTCGACCCCCGATGCCAGGAGTGGGCGGGACCGAACAGCTAACACCCGCCCAGCCCCTATTTCATTGGCTGGTGTTTGCTAGCTGTTTGGTCCCGCCCACCCCCGACATCAGGGTTGAGGTCTGACAGCTTGGTTGTCTCTCTCTGCATGCAGTGTAGTTACATGACCATTTCATGCACAGAGCGGCTTGTAAGAGCCATGCTATCTGTGCAATGTTAGTCTTTTCATCTCCTGCATTTACACCAGACACCCCAGCAATGGGCGGTACCCGGGGCAGACCCCGCCTCCTTTTGGTATCTTAATTTTTTTTTTTCTTTCGGCTAATACCAAAAACCGTTTTTCAGCGGCCGAAATTTCAGTGCATCCCTATTATGAAACTTGAAAAAATAAAAAAACCCAGCAGTGATTAAATACCACCAAAATAAAACTTTGTGTGGGGGGGAGATAAAAATTGTAATTTGGGTGCAGTGTAGCATGACCATGCAATTGTCCTTTAAACAGTGACAGCTCTGAAAATTTAGCCTGGGCAGGAAGGGGGTTTAAGTGCCCAGTAAGCAAGTGGTTAATAAAAAACATTTGGACGAAATTGGTGTGCTGGTGAAAATCTACATATGGTCACCGGCAGTGTCCACTAATGGCAGCCCTTTGCTGGTATCTTGTGATCACTGTGACCAATCACAGCAGATCACATGACAGTTGTAAACCATGGATGGCTTCCTTTTTTATGCCATCCATTGTGTAAAATTGTGTTGCTAGCTATGATTGGTCACAGTGATCACATGGTGCAGACAGGGTCTAACCACAGCCCATCTGTAATATGTGATTAGCTGTGGCAATTGCAGCTAATCTCCACAGTACTCACTGAATGAATTGGTTACATTCAATAATAGTTGCTTATACCAATGAAATTCACTGGCATAAACAATCATAATGTGCGTGTTTTAGACCCCTTTTGACACTTGTGAGAGTTATATTACGCTTTGGGACTGCAATGTCGCATGACAAGTCATTGCCCCATCATTTCAAGTTTCAAGTTGTGCTGACTTCAAAGTAGTCCCTGCATTACTTTGGTCCAACTTTGATGCAACTTGAGGTCCATAGACTTCAATGTTTAAACCCTCAAAGTCTCATGCAAATCGCACCTGAATAATATAGATGCAATTTCTGTACAACTTTGTAACATGTTTTTATTGTGCCAAAGTTGCAACAAAGTTGGACCAAAGTATTGCTGATCCCAAATCGCTGTAAAATCACAGCAAAACATTGCCGTAAAATCGGATCGCAGAAGTGTGAAAGGGGCCTCATTTATATGTATGTATATCTGTCGTGTTTTTTTTTTTTTTTTTTTTTCTCTCCACAGTCACCGGTTGGTGTCCCTGATCACCACCACACCAGCTGCGATGATGCTGTACTGCACTGGTGACAGTATGTAAAAAAAAAATAAATAAAGTTACAAAATTGCAACTTTAAAAATACTCGCCATGCCTCTTACTAAATTGGACTGTCTACTTTCCAAAAAGGGGTCATTTGTACTGTTCTGGCGTTTTCAGGTCTCAAGAAATGAGGCCGTGACACTACATCAGGATTGATCGATTCAGATATATACCATAGTTTGTGGACTGTAACTTCCCTACACACTAAATAAACACTGATCTGGGTTATTTTCACCATGGAAATGGAGCAGATTACAGTTTGGCTAAAATTAATGAAGAAAGATTAGTTGGAAAATTTTATAACCAAAACAAAATGCGTGTGGTGGTTTTTTTTATTTTTTTTTTTTTTCCATCATTCTTTTTAGAGCTTATGGTGCAAAAAGTAACAAACCCAGTGCTTTTAAATACCACCAAAAGAAAGCTCTTTGAAAAAAAAAAAAAGATAAAAATGTTCTAGTTCATAGTTCCTGTGTTGCATGACCGCGCAATTGTCATTCAAAGTGTGACATCAGTGAAAGCTGAAAATTGGCATGGGCAGGAAGGGGGTGAAAGTGCCCAGTATTGAAGTGGTAAATCAAGTAACATTCAGGTTTTATATACCATTTTTGGCTTTTAAAATGCAATTAATTTCTGAAATACATAACTGCATTCATTGGTGAGTGGTGTGTGTTTGTTGTGTGTTTTTTTTTTTTTTTTTTTTTTTTTTTTTTTTTTTTTTTCTCTCCCCCCACATTCAGATGTGCCTTGGGGTTTGAATGTGACTGATCCAGGAGTGCGAGGAAGATGCACATTCCTGGCGACCTTCTGGATTCATACTGCAGTTCAATTAAATTATTGCTGCTTGAATTAAACCATTTTGGCATAGCATAGTAGCTCAGTGATCAGGGTTGCCAACTGCCAGTAAATTTACTGACAGTTTGTAAAAATCTGTGATTTTTACAAGTGTCTATGAATATCAGGGTCTGATAATTTGTCATGCTGTGCTGATTTTTTTAAGTGTAAATCAAGAAAATTACTTTATCGGTATTGTCAGTGTTTCCATGTTGTGTTTGAATATCAATCACCTTAGTTTTTAATAGGAGTTCTGTTATTTTTCAGGTTGCCAGTAAAAATGTGCTCCGCCGGTAAATTTTCCACGTGTTGCCAGTAAAAACCGCTGCGGGAGGTTGGCAACACTGTCAGTGATGGGCATGCACATGGCTGTACAGGGGCCGCACCGCCTGCAGAGCTTCCATCATTTCTCTCCTGGGACATACATATGCGGCTGTATGCAGTTATGTGCTGGGGATGTTTGGGCCGAACGCACATCGTATGCATTTGGAGCATGCGCTAGAGCAGGTGCTTTACTGAAGCCCTGTCGCACAACTGCATACTGTTGCATCTGCTTATTAAAGTGACCCTTATCTCTGGTTTAAAAAAAAAAATTGCATGCAGTCTCCTTAAAAAAATCTCCAAATTCCCTTATTTTATTTATTTTCTGCTGCGATCTGCCTTCCTGGTAGAGGGTGGCTACATTTGTTCCCTATGGTCCCAAGATTGGCTAGGAACATGAGAGTTGTAGTGCTCTTAGGGCAATGCACGTGCCTGCAAATGAAGTGGCTTGTGCCAGACAAACCAAAGTGAGGGGAAAGGAGAAGCTCAGAGGAATTTACAAGGAGGCAGAAAAACAAACTATTTCATTAAAAAAAATCAGTTTATATCCCTGACTGTGCTAAACTGCTATAAGTGGATGTCTGGTTGCTATGGGTCACAGCATGTAACACCTTTATCCTTTGTGCTCCCTTATTAAATAAGGTTTTGTGGGTTTCTATATAGAGCTATTAATTCCCACCAGTGTGATTGCTGATTTAGATCTTCCCTGTGATGACTCAACTGCATCTGTATAAACATCTGCAATCTCTCAGTGAGGTCTCTTCCTAACAAACCACATCCTGGTGTGAGCAGACACAATAAAAAATCCCCTGCACTCCTGGCCAGATCAGCCCCACAATCTCCAACATAATACACAATGTGCACCGTGCTCTGTGCGCTCTGCTGCTTGCTATTGCCACATTTTGCATCACCCCCGGGACATAGATTTTCTTAGCTCCATACTCAGGGGTCTGAAAGTCGTGTAGTGCATTTATATTTGCCCAATTAAGAAATCATCTTACATAAGTTGAGTCTTTCTGGCACCTTTGGTTCTTCATAAATGTGACTTGTCGAATAAGGTAACAACAGAATATTAAGTGTGCCCTATTTTAAGTAAATCAGAATGAGAAGAATTGGCCAGATTGTATAGATTTACCAGCAAGTTGGCATTTTTTTTCCCAATAGTTCTCTTGCGTTCGCAGTCTCTGGCAGCCTCTTGCCGCACTGCAGCCTCTGGCCGCCTCTTGCCGCGTGGCCGCCTCTGGCCGCCTCTTGCCGCGTGGCCGCCTCTGGCCATGAAATATTCACAGAATTTTACATCCCGTTGATGTAGGGAGCCACACTTAAGTCCCCACATAAAAAAAAGTTGACCACTGCTTTTAAAGCGTACCTAAACCTAAAAACATACATATAGCCAGGTTACTCCCTCCTTCTTCTTCCTTTTTTTTTTTTTTTTTTTCTCTTCAGACTTCTTTTTCTCCTGGGGGTTCTGCTTGTAACAAGCTCATGTTTAAAGTATAACTACAGGCAAAACTTTTTTGTTTTGTATAGAGTGGAGAGGGATTAGAGCCCCTGTCATTTTTTTATTGCTGTCTGTGCCCCTGTTAAGGAGATTTTTCTGTTTTCCATTATCAAAAGTAAAAAGACATTTTGGATTGACCCCAGAAAACTCAGAGGGGAAATCTTCCAATGGGGACACTAGTTCTGGTGGCTGGGTGTCCCCAAGAAATTTCTTTTCCAGAGATTTCCTCTCATTTCCTGTTTGGCTAACCGACAGGAAGTGAGGGGAAATCTCTGCAATGGGACATAGATGGTGGAAAAAAAAAATCTGACGGGTTATAACCTTCCCTTGTCCACAGTTCTACTCTAAGGCTAACAGCACTCACTGTACTGAATGTATGGAGAAGCAGCATGATCACCCGTGTTAATTTCGTCTACTAAAACTGACAAACATTTTAGTCGACTAAAATACGACTAAAACAATTGAGATGACTAAAATACGACTGAAACTAAAATGGCATTATAGGCAAAAGACTAAGACTAAAACTACATTTTCAAAATGAACACTGGTCTGTGGTGCATGTTCATACCACAATACCATAAATAATAACCTATTAGATTTTTCACTCCAGCAGTATATAATGAGTTTGGAAATTGTAGAGAAATGCTTAAAGTGGAGTTCCACCCATATAAAAGTCAGCAGCTACAAAAAGTGTAGCTGCTGATTTTTAACAATCTGCCACTCACCTGTCCCCCGCTCCAATGATGCGATCGCCCGAGGGCTCACTCTTTGCCCCCTCCCCTCGATGGCGCTGTCATCACAAGTATGGGCACCAGCTTTGGCTTCAAAGCCGGGCGCACACTGCGCATGCATGAGTCACTCTGCGCCTTGTGACTGGCCAGCATATCTTCTGGGACCTGTGACTTGTCGCAGAAGATCGCGGAGAGGGAGGGGGGGGAAGTGGACCTGGAACCATGTAAAAACAGGGTCCCTGGTCACCCCCTGCAAAAAGACATGCCAATTGTGGCATGTCATGGGGTCACCTTCTCTTAAAGCGGAAGTTCCACTTTTGGGTGGAACTTCGCTTTAAATAAGGCATTACAATTTAACTACACTCATTAGATTTTAGACGACTAAAATGAGTTTTAGTCGACTAAAACTGAAACTGTTGCAGAAAAAATGGGACTAAAACTAAGATTCCATTTTAGTCCTAGGACTAAAACGAAATCGAAATTTGCTGCCAAAATTAACACTGGTTGTCACCTTAGTTTGCTCTCCTGCTTTGGACTGCAAGCACCCCCTCCTTACCTCCATTACATGGGAGGTGGTCTGTAGTTTAGATGATGGCTGGGGAGGCTGACATTTTTGTTTAATGCTTTGGTTCAGTGCACAGGAAGTTGCACTGGATTTCTGACTAGTAGCATCAACAGGAATTATTCTGTACTTGCAGAAATGTAGACTGGTTTGGAAAAGAAACCAAATGCAGCCACCACATCTTAAGGGTTAGTAGGATGCAATATATAGTTAAATAGCTGCTAAGTTTGAATAAAAACAGCAGACCATCCAGTTCAACCTGTGTTGCTACCATTTCCCATATTGCTGTATATTGCATTCGCTAAGATGCCCATCTAAGAGTGTTTGTGTGTTTTTTGTTTGTTTCTAATCGTCAACTCTCCCTTGACACTACCAACTGTGGAAAGGAATTCCACATCCTTACTGCTCAAACTGTAAAGAACCACTTTTGCTGTTTAACCCCTTTGACTAAGCCTTTTTCTGACGTGTTCGTATTTTTTGCTAGAAAATTATTTAGAGCCCCCAAACGTTGCAGTATTTTAAGTCACACTGTATTTGCGCAGCCGTCTTATAAATGTAATTTTTTTTGGAAGAAAGGCACATTCATGAATAAAAAAAAAAAACTAAAGTTGGCCCTTTTTTTTTTTTTTTTTTTTTTTTTTTTTTTTTTTTTTTCCCGGTTGAAATCAAAAAAAAAAAA
>BLSH010098618.1:445743-468620 GCA_018402905.1 Glandirana rugosa | reverse complement strand
CTGCAATTTTGCCACGGTTTGCCATGGCCGGCAGTCAAAATATTTCCATCCTGAAGGAGATTCTTCCACATTCAAGAGAGGGAGGATGAAGCTCTCCTGACGGCAGCAGCACCTAAACTTTGATGAAAGCCTATGTGTACATTGACGCAGAGGCTTTTATTGAGTTGAGTTTAGGAGCTTTGGCAAAAAGCACCCAAATAAAAATTTTAGGAGCTGCTAGTATACATGAAGCCATAGACTGCCTGTCTAGTAGGGTCCAGTTACTGGGGACAGGAAAGAATTAAACTCCTCTTTACTTAATTTCTGGTCTTGGTGGTACCTCTGGTGCCAATGGAACAAGAAGGGCAATTTCTCCAACCAGGACAATGAAAAACCTGTCTGAGGTCATAGCCTTCACCCCCCCCATCCATCCAAAATTAAGATGACTAACTGGACCTTATATACAAACTGCCTATCCACTCCAATTAAAAGAATTTGGCCTGCTGCAATCTTCACGTCTGATGGCTGAAATCCTTTCCTCCAAAGACTTCTATGGGGCTTTCTCTGGTTGGGGAGCTGGTTCCATAGAGGTTTGTGAGAAATGACCATGCTGGTGTGACCAGTGGTCAAAACAGATGTTTGAGCTTGGCCATTCAAATCCAGAGGGAGTTGCACCACAATCGCAAGCCAAACCTATTGTAGCCACACCCTGAAAAGCGATCCCACTGCAGATCACTTTCTGAGAATGGGAAAGTGTGAGCTAGCCAGGGCCGGTGCAATTATTTTTGTCTACCTCGGTGAAAGTGCATTCTGCCAGCTTCA
Organism: Glandirana rugosa; assembly: GCA_018402905.1. Lineage (NCBI taxonomy): Eukaryota > Metazoa > Chordata > Amphibia > Anura > Ranidae > Glandirana > Glandirana rugosa. The sequence continues at coordinate 467,819 of BLSH010098618.1, read as the reverse complement.
CAAGAGTGGGCAGTGTCTCACACCTTGATAAGCACCAGTCCTTCCAGCTCTCACCTTTCCTGTAGTGGCTCCTCCAGATGGTGTTAGAGCTGCACAATCAATCGTTAAGACTGATCTTGGTTCTACCCCACACACAATCTTAATCCAGCATTTCCATGATTCATGTAAAAAGTTCAGAGCAGTTCCCCTTTTCACAGCTGTCAAAAAAAAAAAAAAGCAGCTGGCAATGTTTATCAACATTGTTCAGAGCTGAGGGCCGGTTCACGCAGAGGCGACTTGTGCTCCGAATTGTCACCGCAAGTCGCTTGACATCTGAAATTCCATTGAAGTGAATGGGAGCTGTCTTAATGTACACTACTGAAGTCGCTCTGACTTCAGAAAAGGTTCCTGTACTACTTTAAGGTGACTTCTATCCGACTTGTGCCCATAGAATTCAATGGAAGTCGCCTCCAAGTCGAATCCCCATCTATATTGAAGCGACTTACAGGAAAAGGAAAATTAATTTTACACCAGTACTCGCGCCCCAATCCCCCCTCCCCCCCCCCCCCCCCCAAATTACCCAGGCAACCCCCTCCCTAGAGTCGTGATGAAGTAATGTTGTAAGTCACCTAGCAAAGTTGCGCCAAAGTCATATCGCCCCTGTGTGAATGCAGGCTCAAAGACAGAAAGATACAAGGTTTCTTTTTGTTTATTTACAGATCAAAGGGATGAACTTTTGGTCTGCAAATGAAGTCAGTTTCTATTTTATAAACTATTTAACCACTTCAATACTGGGCACTTAAACTCCCTTCCTTCCCGGACCAATTTTCAGCTTTCAGCGCTGTTGCAGTTTGAATGACAATTGCGCGGTCATGTGACACTGTACCCATATGAAATTTTTATCATCTTTTTCAGCTTTCTTTTGGTGGTATTTAATCACCCCTGGGTTTTTTATTTTTTGCGCTATAAATTAAAAAAAGACTGAACATTTTCAAAAACGATGCATTTTTCTTCGTTTCTGTTATAAAATTTTGCAAATAAGTAATTTCTCTTCATAAATTGACCAAAATGGTACTGCTACATTTATTTGGTAAAAATAACCCAAATTGGAGTTTATTTGGTGTTGGCGGACAGACAGATGTGACGGGGACTGTGACAGATGTGACGGGGACAGACAGATGTTTGGGGTATGGTGACAGATGCGATTGGGGACATACAGATGTTTTGGGGACACTTTTGTGTATGGGGACAGGGGTATCAGTGTGCTTGGTGCACTGTGTGGGGGGCGATATGTGACAGCTTTCTGCATGAAATCCTCATCATGCAGAGAGCCGTCACATAGCTGTAGCTCCCCCCCCCCCCCCCCCCCCCCCCCCCCCCCCGGGGAGAACTGTCAGAGACGTTCGTCTGTTTACAATGTGACGGCTGTGATTGGACACAGCCGTCACATGATCAGGAGGGCCAGTCACTGCACCCGTATCCCGACCTCTGCTCAGCTGGATCCTGTGATCATAATGATCACAGGATCCAGCAGCAGCTCGCCGCGTGGCCGCGCTACGAGCTCCCGTTCTGCAGGATGTGTATACACGTCCTGTCAGAACGGGGAAGCTCCCACCCGGCCATATATATACAGTGGCCGGGTGGGAGGTGGTTAAAACTTTAAAAAAAATAATAATTTTTCATTACTTTTACTATTTCTCTACATTTGAATGGATCAGAGAATATTATGTCTTATTTTACTATTTGATAACCTATTCAGGGGTTGTAAATCTTTTTAAAATTAAAGTTATTCAGCATCGTGATCTTTAAGGCAAGATTCTCCTTTTATCCAGAATCTTGCAGCTCTAGGTCGTGTCAGTGTAGAGTATCTGGTGCCAGGAGGGGTAGCTGTTTCCCTGGCAGGCAGAAGATATCTGGTTGCAGCACAGAGGGGGGTGAGAGGGCTACTTCACCCTGACTGCCTCTTTTCCTCCACGGGTACCCTAACCCACCTTGCACAGCCCGTTGGCGCCTGCATGACAGTGGACCTGGACTGTTCCCAGCATACCTGGATCCGACCACTGTCGTTCCCCCCCCCCCCCCCCATCCTTTCGGGACATGCAGACCACCCCACCTGCCTACTTCTCTATCCTTGCTGGTAGCCTAGTGAACAGCAGGCAAACAGACTTCCACGCCTTGCCCGCTCAACTACTGGGAACAGCATGGAAGTTTTAGTTGACCTGCTAGGCGGCACAGAAGACCTAAAAATCAGAATCCCCAGCAAGTGGATGAGGCTAAGGATTTTACTGCCCGTTGCCCTTAAGCGTTTGCCTATGCTGGCGCTGGCCCTCTGCTTAGCCTCGTGATAACTTTAGTGGTTACCTCCAACGTAGGAGAAATATTGGACCATAGATCGAAATTTGGGCATTTCCAGAAGGGATCAGCTGAATGTCGATCCATTTATGGCCATTCCTGTTCAAGAGGAGTCCTAGTGATCAACTCCTCTCACACAGGAATGTTTGAAAGGGTGTTTGATCAGCGCATGCGGCCAACCGTCTGCAGTGCTGGTCCGTGGAGGAGTCCTGCTGTCAGAATGCAAGGGTACAGTGGAGAGGATCTCTTCATCCACCTCGAATGTGTGGATGGGGGAATCCGGTTTGAATTTTGTTTTTTTTTTGTTGGTTATTTTGTGTTTTTTTTTTTTTTTCTGTTTTGTGTCGTGTTTTTGTGTTTGTTTTTTGTTACGATCTGCCTGACAAAATAAAATCTCCATGGTCCGCTTTAACACAACTGTAGATTTCAATGCCATATTGTCCCCATGGCTCTGCTATCACACGACTGATTGTAGTCTATAATATATTTTATTAAATGTTATTGGCTCGTTATCTCTGTTGTAAATCAAAGAATACAGTCCTTGCAGACACTTTAATAGAACACTGGTAGCAGAAGTTTGTGCTGCCACTTTTAAAAGAGGGGTTGGCAGCTTTGCTACCCAGGATGCACATTCAGCACTTTTTCTAACTGACTGCATGCTTTTTGTTTTTTGTCAGTCTAGTTGAAGTAATCCCTGCCATGGGTCTACCTGTGTGTCTGGGCTGGGGGCGCTCTGCTTTGTGTCACCGCCTGCTCTGACAACAGGCTCTTGTGCACAGGCTCCTCTTACAAACACTGAGCCTTCTGGAGGCCAATCTTCTTCATGTCCCTGACATGAGAGGCTCCAGGGATTCACTGAGCATGCTCAGCCCCACTTGCCTGCTAGAGAGAGGAAGCTGACTTGCATTGGAGTCATACCAAGCATAGGCTGCATGTCAGAGCAGTGAACTTACAGCGGGGCTGTGAGAACTGACTGGCTTTGTCCTTAACACTTTTTATTTCTTTCTTTTTTTTATTCCTCCAATACTCTGAAAACGTGAACATTCTGGTGTAGCTGGAGACTCCACAGCATTGCCAAGGCACAGCCGTCATCGCTTGCTCTGAACGGATTCCCTGGCTATTTTTTTTCTTTCTCCTCTTAATGTACTTTTCTCGGCTTTTGTTGGAGGCTGGGCCTTTCCTTCTTGTGAAATCTTAGGGAGAGCCGGGAGCTGATCCCAAGCAGTCTGCCTCCTTCTGTCCCGGTTTTCTGTTTAATTTTATTTTTTCTTGGTGGGAAAGCGAGAAAGCTGGTCTTTCCTGCTAACCCGATAAATGCTGTTTATGAAGATGGATCTGTTGAACTACCAGTACCTGGACAAGATGAACAACAATATTGGCATTCTGTGCTACGAAGGTAAATACTCAGCCCCGCTTGGAACCGTTTTATGTAGTCGTACGTTATGGGGACACGAGGAAAGATTTCAGCCCTTTTTTTATTTTAACATTTTACATATTTAATTTTAGTTTTGTTACAGTATGTATTTTTGTGCGTCTTTAATTCGCTTTTTTGCTCAAACATTTTATTCCTTTTTTTAAAAAGTTTGTTTGTTTTTTTACCGTTTTGTGTATTCTATGTAGTTAGTTGCAGCCTTCTGTTCTGTTTTTGGTTTTTATTTCTTTTAAGACATTTTTAATCTATGGTTTGTTTTTTTTAGTTTTGACTGTTTATTCTATGTTCATGTTAAACCTTCATTTTTAATTCTTTTTTAAGGATAGCAATTAAAATGTATCGGTTATGTGACCATGTCCAGGGATATATGTTGGTGTATGAGAAAAGGAGACTTCATAAACCATAGATTTTTGTAGAATTCTGTGATTTGTACCAGGCATTGTGTAAGTCGTCCTGTGTGTAAATGTGAAATGCATTCAGCATTTGTATATATTACCGGATTGAGGCAAAAAGGGTTTGTCTCGCAGCTCTGCGAGAGGTCATAGATCACAATACTGAACACAATCTCCCCTTTGTCTGGACTCTAACTTCCTGTCCTGATCAGCCATTGAAGGATGTGTCCCACACACTAGTCCCTTGTGGAACGCACTATACAATGCTGTGCTGCCTTTTTTTTATTTTTTTTTTTTTTTAAACTTTGGAAATTGCTGATGACTCTAGTTTTCACCTACTCTAACGTTGTATTTTCTTTGTGTGTGTGTGTGTGTGTGTGTTTGCTGCATAATTGTTCTTGCTAATCCTAGTTACTTAATTACTTGGGAATTTTAATACTTTTGAACTTTAGAAAAATGCTATCATGTTGCACTCTAAATTTAACCATTTCCTGATTAATTTCAAAACTGTTAATTACTTGACTTTTTAAAGATGAAACATTTTGTTTACTCTTTTTTTTGAAGATTTATAAATGTTGGCTTTTTTTTTTTTTTGTATCAGGTGTAGTTTAGCGTTTTTTATATTTCATTTTTTATGAATAGTTTTGTATTGAGTGCTTGATTATGGTAGTCTGGAACAGATCCTCTATATCTTAATATGGCAACTCGCCATATAGACACTGGGAACATTTGTTGCTTACTACTTTTTGTACTTTTTTTTGGATTACCCAGATAGGACAGTTTCTGCAGCATAGTGATTACTGCATCATATTAGCTCATAATTCTAGAAAACAACCAGCAATTTTGGAAGTTTATTTAGGATTAGACAATATTTCGCACTGGTCAGAGGATTGACCTGGCTATGGCCTTTAGATCTGTAACAAAAATAAGTTGCAAAAATAACATAAATGCATTATACCAATCTTTGCTTCTATACTTAGATGAAAAGTAAGAAATTCCAATTTTATTCCGCAACCATGCGACTAAAATCGCTAGTGATTGATTACTAAGGTTGTCAATTGATAGCTAAACCATTGAAACAAATGGCTCCCTGTGCTGTAGGATGATCTCTTGAGTCACCAGTTGAATTGATCGCTCCTACAAGCCATTTGTGTAGCTTTCACAAACCAGTTGTTCCATCTGTTCAGCAATCCATTGCTACCCTTACTGGTTAATTGCTAGTATAGCAACACTGAGCTACTTAAAATTGCCCTTGTAGCTCAAGCCTAAATAGACTAGACCTTGTTCCTAAATCTTCACTGGAGTAGCTTCGGTGTAGTGGTTTTTAAGGGGATATTGTCCGGTAATTCATTAGAGTGGACGTTGTGCTGGGTTTGCAAACAGTTAAGTTTTTGCTGTACGTGCAGTTTTGTAGCAGGGGAATGGCCTGGTACGGAGGGGAATCAAGAAAGGCACCCGGCAAGTTTGGCAGTCGGCTCTTCATGCTGTGACCATATGCAAACACAGCTCAGATTTCTATACACCAGCACTGCCAGTCTTTCTCTGCTCACTACTTTTTCTCACAGTGAACAAAAGAGCTGAAGTGGAAGAAGACAGAAGACTGGACCATTGGACGGTGTCAGAGGCTGGACAGGATTACTTCATATGGAGTATGAATTGCTGAAGATCTCCATAACTATTAAGATTCTAGTAGTTTTAATAGTGCATTTGAGACCTCAGGATCTCCTGTTATTCTTGCATTATGTTGACATGGGGTCCATTCTCGGTTTTTCCACAATCTTGTAGTGCCACAATTAACAGAAGCCAATGGGGGTGTATGGTGTACAGGTTCATTGTTACTGGAGCAGCCCTAAGGCCCCATTTACATCAATGTACTTCACTTTAAACCAGGCAGCCTTTCTCCAAGACCCCCCCCCCCCAGAGGAACCCTTAAAATTTTCAGGTCTCAGGCCATTGGTGGTGGTCATTGGGAAGAAAGCCACCCTTGCAATCAAGCTGGTGAAAGAAGTACTCCTGGGTATGGATGAGCATGTGATTTGCTCCATGTGACGGTGCTGACACACATTTAAGTGCTGTGTAAGCTACAACTTTACCGACCTGTAACTTAAACAAGACTTTTATCATGAACCCAGCAGCTGAACCGATCAGCTTGGAAGCAAAATAACAAGTGTAACTGCATTTTTACAAATTCTAGCAGCTGACCTGGCCATTGACCTAATCTGCTACTGCTTCTTTAAAAGCTTTTCTTGATTGAGCTGGTCCAGTTTTCTACCCTAGGATTCCTTTTCTTGGTTCCAAATCCTTGCGGGCTTCCGGGGGGTGAGCCTTTAAGTCTACATGCACAGGTAGCTAGGGAGGACTAGAAGGGGTGTATATGTGGGGCACAGGCTGCCAGGGAGGACTAAACGGTGGGCGTGCATGTGTGGCACAGGCTGTCGGGGAGGACTAGAAGGTGGGTGTGCATGTGGGGCACAATCAGCTAGGGAGGACTAGAAGGGGGGCATGCATGTGCGGCACAGGCAGCCAGGGAGGATTAGAAGGGGGGAATGAATGCGTGGCACAGAGGACTAGGGGCACATGCATCTAGGGAGGGCGACAGGCCAGCATGCGCAGGTAGTGCTTGGAATCCTGGGACCTATAGTTCCAAAGACCAATGGGTTGTGTATAAAGCTATCAATTTGCAGGTTTTGGGGAAGTGGTGGAGACCATTTTCCCCAAACCCCGAGACTGTACTTGTAAAGACAGCAATTCTGTTTCTGCACTTTTTCTTGGAATAAGATATTGTCCTCCGCTCAACTGCCCTTTGAAGATCTAATCATGATAAAAAAAAAATTGAGGCTTTAGTACTACTTGTATATTTCCTGACATTGCACTGTGGTTACCTTGTCTGTTGAAATGCAGGTAGTGTTTAGCGGAGCTGCAATTTTTTTTTTTTTTTTTGTTATGCTGGAGAAAACAGATTAGGTTGTAAAATTAGCTGCTTACCTGTTGGAATGCCCCAGTTTAGCGGAGAAGTCCGGCTAGTACAGCTATGATGGCCTGTAAGATGTATGTCTCTTTATCATGTGACATGGCCCTGTGCATCTGAACCCAGAGCAGCAACAAAATCTATCAGGTAACCATATTACTTCATAGAATGCTTTATTTAAAGCTGCCCCTGTGAAGCGTATAAAACAGTAACTTCAACACGGCTGAATCACTCCATTACTCCACCAATGCTACATAACCTAGAGTAATCTCCACCTGCTGACTAATGTATTCTGATAGCCCGCACCACTGGCTGTCTGAATACCCAAACGTTGAATGCATCTGATTGGATACAGTTAGTGTTCGGTCATTTTTGTTTTCAGCCCAGCTCCTTTTATTGCCATAAGTTTGTCTGGCCACCCATGGCTCAAATTCCAGCCGGTTCAGCAGGAATTTAATTCCAGCCGTGTATGGGCAGCATTAGATGTTGCAGGAACCTGTGGTTTAGTTGAATGTCGTCTCACTTGTTAAAAGACCTATTTACATATGAGAAGCGCTGTACTAATAAATTGTTGTAGTGTGGCCGCCTTAACATGTGTGGAAACACAATAAGTGCTTAAGTAGTACTTATGTGCACTTTGAATAAAAATGATCCTTTATATAAGGTTTCCTTGGAAACAAAAACAATGCAGCTTGGCATGCTCACCCCACAATTCATCTGCATACTGATCATATAAAATCTTTGCATTTTTGAATTCCTAGGTGTGAATGGTCATCAAGCCCATCCTGCCTGTGCGTAAATTTCTGAAATGTTCTCTTTTTGTACTCATTCTGATGGGATGGCTAGCACAAATTTGATGTTACACAATATATGTAATAACATAATATAGATAGTTATAGTTGGTTTTCAGTACCAATCTTTTTCATTGTAGTGCTTTTTCTTTTTTCTTGGCATCATTCAACCCACTTTGAAAAGCCCAGGTGGTCCTGAACCCACCTTTGCCTGTGATTGGACAGCAAAGCGACAGTGATGACTCTTTCTATCAGCATGCTTTCATCAGTACATGACCCGAATGGATCCTTGTACTGATTCTTCCTCTCACACTTAAGCCCTGCTGTACAGGGGCTGATAGGGGGTCAAATTCAGGTTCTTAACACCATTTGCTTTAAAAGAAAACTACATTTTTTTAAATATATAGTGTATTTTTATCTACCTATAAAGATAAGATGTAAAAGAAGACCTCACTGGTCTCTGTAGCTGTAAGCACTGTAAGGAAATTCATCCTTAAAATTCACAACAGACTCTGGAGCCCTTGTCTAAGCCAGCTTAGCTGCTCCTTCTCCCCCTCCCAGCGGTGGCTTGGCAGTTTTTTGACCTTCTAGTCTCCAATGGAAATACAGAGCAGGTGTTTTGTGAGGGGAAGCGGGGTGAACCAAGCTGTTGACTTGCAGGACTTCAGTGATTCTGCTGTGAACTTTGAGAAATTGTTCTCCACTGCCTGCAGCTACAGAGGTCAGTGAGTACTTGTTTAAAGCTCATTTACTGCTGGGAATGTCCATAGCCTAGCTCCAGGGTTTACCTGAAAGTGGAACTTAAGCTGACTTTGCTGACTAAAACTACGAGCAGGCAGTCTCTTTATTGCAGATGAGGCATGCAATGATCTTCCTGCTCAATTTTTAGACTGTACACTGAGCTATACATTGCCTTTCGGCACAGATCCTGTGTGCTAGGGTGACAACTTCTGCACAGGAGTTCAGCATTTCACACCAACTGATTTGGGGCCCTTTCACACAGGCTTTCCGGTTAGGACCGCCTGTCAGTTTTTTTGGACGCTCCATTCAGCCCTATGGAGTGGCGGATGTCAGCGGTGATATGTCCCCTGAAATACGCCAATATCCGATCCTATCTGTGACGGATGGAAACCCTATTTTTGATCCGTCTGGAAAATGGATCGGATGAAAATGGACAGGTGGTCAGTTTTCATTTGATCTCCCCATAGAGGAGAGCGGGGCTCTGACAGTTCCATCTCTGCACCGTGAACGGAGACGGACCTGTCACCCGCCGCTCAGAGGGGATCAGCGGATCGATCCCTGCTGAGCAAAGCAGAGTCTGCACACATACAAGCCCGTGTGAAAGGACCTGAAGACTGCCAAATCCCAAAAGATGTAGAAGATGCTGGTGGAGGACCTCAGACCGTTGAAGGAGAGCTAAATATTGTGGGCTTTAGTTCTCAAAGTTTTTTTTCTCACGAGGGGCAAACTCTGAAAAGCGATCTGCAGTGTTACACACTTAAGATCGCGGTTTAGGGCCACTTTAAAAGTGGACAGGAGGCAATGCTGCCCCCTCCTGAACCCCGTTGATGCCAAGAGGGTTTTTACATTGAAATGCTGAGCCGCAATCACCATGTGGTTTTTAATTTGAAAACCCTTTAGATTACTAAAATACGACTAAAACTAAAATGGCATTTTAGTCAAGACTGACTGACTAAAACTAAATATAAATAAAATTCCAAAATGAACACTGGTTGTATAGCACCACAGCTAAATCTGTGTCTGTAGTGCATGTGCAAACCCTAAGGCCTGTACACACCTATACAAAACCAGATGAAAAACACTGCTTTGTTAGCGATCGTACGATAATCTGATTCTTGGTACACCGTTTTCGTCCAAGATTATCTGAAGGGGAAAACACACTTTTCTTGTATGATACTAGATTGTACAATTTTTTTCATTTATGCAGTACAGTTTTCGTCCGAAAATACAACCCATTACATCACTTCCCAATTTTTCTGTCGTAAGTTTTCGTACTGTAACCTATTCTCTTTTGATATGAAGACTAGCATGCAAAAAAATAATTTGTCGGATAATCTCGTGTACTAGGCTTTAATTCCATAAATTCCATGTTAGATTTTTACTCCAGGTGTATGGGAGTTGGAAATTCTAGAGAAATGCTTAAAAAAAAAAAAGCATTACAATTTTAACTAAACTCATTCGATTTTAGTCGACTAAAATGACATTTCAGTCAAGACTAGGACTAAAACTAAATTAAAATTTGATGTCCAAATTAACATGATTTGAAAATGTCAGTGTCACCAGTGCGTTTTTCATTAAGGTCTGGCCAGTGGCTGGCTGCAGTGACTGACAGCATAAGAAACCAAAGTGCCGGTTCACACTTGTGCGATTTGGGAACCCAGCGAATCCACTGCGGATTCTCACATCGCACCCGACTTGTACGGCAGATCACACTTCTATATGTGAACTGAGGGAAGCGTCAATACATTGTTAATGACGGCCCCTTTTCAGCTCGCATATCGCACTGCGAACTGACAGTTCGGACATGAATTGGATCGCATAGGATGCGATTTCAGCCTTACTGTCTGGCTGAAATCGCATCACATGGACATCGCATGTGATTTGCAGTGTGGTGCGGATCATGTGCGATATCGTACAGTGCGCCAATGTGAACTGGGGCTGAATTGCCTTGTTTTGTTTTTCTTTGTGCTGGGCAACACATCCATCCCAACACAGATATTGTGAATGGGCCCTAAACAATGTATACAGAGCTGCAATGATTTGTCTTTTGAGGGTCTTGAGCAAACAAGGCCCAGAAGCTTTTGTCAAGCTGAACGCTTGCTTGAAAGGGTTGCTGTAGTCTGCTAGGACTTTCCAAAAAAAGTAGGTTCTAACCGAAAGCAGTTTAGAAATGTGAAACATGTCACACAAAGTGCGCAGAGATTGTTTCCCGCCTTTCTGGAATGTTCTGCGTTCTCTGTACTGTTTCTTCACATTCCACAAATGTAAACAATACAGCTGGGAGAAATTCTGCAAACCTTGTGCATTCCTTGCACTGCTAACAGGAAGCAGATCTCCCTGTGTGTCCCTCCTTGCTGGGGGGCCGAGAGGTAACTGCAGTTAAGACACTTTTGGAAAAAGGCGCAGCATGCCGGTGTTTTGGAAAATTGTGATCAAATAAAAGGATTTCCGCTCTGTGGCCTTCTGTCAGCATCTGGTGGACTTTGTTGCGGCCTGTTCATATTCACTTTGATTTAGTTAGAAATTATAATCTTGCTGTGGAATGAATGTGTGACTAAATGTTACCCTGTTAATCAGTTGGATGTAGTTTTAGGTTTTTATTTGGATGGATGTTATGTTGTGTATATTGTACTGTGGGCTAGATTTACCCTTCGGCCTATACTGCAGCAGAGACCAAGGGGCAGCTTTTCCTTGTATAGATATTGACCACGAATTGTTATCCTTCTGCTACATTGTTATATTCCTCAAGAAACATATTCTCCAACAAAATTAACACTATTTTAGTTCACTAAATATGACCAAGACCCCACACACTATACAACTTTTTGTTGTCTGATTTCCTTTAGATTTGCCAAAACCATGTAGTGCAAGGGCCTGCCTGATTGCATACAAATTGAAACTCAAAGCGATGGTAAAACCAATCGGTTCAATTTCACACATATTAATCATTGCAAACTAGTGAACGGAGTGCTGTGTGGATCGCTTCCTACCACCTTCCTTTCAGTGTAATTCTTCGTTTTCTGAGCAATTGCGTCATTGGCACATGCGTCCTTACTCCCAAAAATTGGTGTTTACATGCTGGGGCTACGTCATTTCCTTTGCCCGGCGTAAGCTCGGTGATCCCACGATACTATTTGCAGGGCTTTTTTCTCAGAATAGGTACAGGAATTCCTCCCTTCTGAATCACCCTTTGTCTCTGCCCCCCTACCTCTGAGCACCGACCCTTGGTTCCACCCCCTTCTCTACCGCCCTTTTTGGAGAATACAGAACCAAGTATCATTCTCTGCTACTAAATGATTTATATGAAATTTGATGGACCCCCATCCCAGTAACAATAGACCCCCAAGACAATAAAATACCACCCAAGTAACAATAGACCCCCCGGCAGCAACAACAGATCTCCCAACAGCTAGCAGCAATAGACCTCTCCCTCAACAGTAGATTCCTCCAAGCAACAATTGACCCCCCAGAAACATAAGACACCCATCCAAGCAACAATAGATCCCCATACATAAAATAGATCCCAATCGGCGACAAAAGGTTCCCCATCAGGTATCATCAATAGACCCTCTAGCACACCCCAGCACTCCTGGCCATAAAATACATTCAGTGCTGGAGGTGACGGAACTGCTTTCTCGCGCGTTCCCGCTGAAAAAAAGCCCTGACTATTTGTATTGTAATACTTTCACGCTGCCTCTTTTAAGGGTGGGTATCTGCAAGATGGCGGCTCCCACTGAATAATATCCGTGACTATTAGCTAAATGAGTGAGTAAAAGGGCGTAGTGAAGCGCTATCTTGAAGGTTATCACATGTAGCGAGTCACATCTCAGCTTCTGAATTGGAAACTAGTAAGAGGGGGTAGTGAAGGTCTATCTTGAAGGTTATAAATGAACCTTGTATTAACTCTTAGGTGTCCATTTTTGTGCAAAACGATATTTCATAAAAATTTAGTGACAAACGGTTCATTAAAAAAATATTTGCATCAATTAAAATTCATACATTTATATAATAGTGCAAAAGTCTCTTTGATACCGTCCGTGAATAGTGAATAAAGTGTCTTAGTGCATCCCTCCACCACTGTATGCAGTTGACGATAATTTACATAAATGAGTGACTTCTCCTTCCTTTGTCACCTTTGCGTGTTCTAGCCTCTCACCTACAGTATGCTAGGCAAAATATCAAGGATTCTTTTATATGGGTGATCTAATATGGTCCGGTCACCTCTGGGGGTCCCCTGTGGCCTTCTCTAGCCCTCAGTTCCCTGTGCTGCTGATCCGGATCCCGTGATTTTCCTACTGGATATTCCTCAATATTCTCCAAATGTGTGTATGGAGAAAAGAATGCTCCCTTAGTGTATCGGTTTTTTTCAAAACCATTTATTTGTAAAAAACGCTAAAACTCACAACATATAGTGATAAAGCCACATTTATCCACGAGTAACAAACTCTCTTCTGGGTTTGACGGCTCTTTTGGTAACCTCTGTTCATGCCATACGCGTTGCGTCACACCCACGTGACGTCTTTCATCACTATATGATGTGCGTTTTAGCTGTTTTACAAATTTGTTTTTAAGAAAATGTTAATACACTATGGGAGCATTTTTTTTCTCCATACACACATTTGGAGAATATTGGAGCATCCAATAGGAAAATCGCGGGGCCCGGATGACCAGCACAGGGAACGCCCAGAGGTGACCGGACCATATTAGATCACCCATATAAAGAAACCTTGGTATGCTATATGCCTTGTATACTGCAAGTGAGAGGCTAGAACACAGATGACAAGGGAAGGAGAAGTCACTCATTTATGCAAATTATCCACAACTACAGTCAACTATATACAGTGGCAGAGAGATGCACTAAGACACTTTATTCACTGACATTATCAGAGACTTTTGCACTATTATATAAATTTATGAATTATGAATTTTAGTTTGATGTAAATATTTTTTGGGCTCCGCCTTGGACAAGCACAGTTGATTGATAATTGTTAATAGTGTCCAGCCTTGCGAATCGTGAATTATTGACCTATACATATGACATTTGTCACGCTCATTTTTATAAACGGACACCTAAGAGTTAATACAAGGGTCACTTGTAACCTTCAAGATAGTGCTTCACTACCCCCTCTTACTGGATCCCGCGATACTAGTTTCCAATTCAGAAGCTGAGATGTGACTCGCTACATGTGATTTTGCTGAACTCCGTTGTCATGGTAGAACTGCAGCAAAAACGAGGCTTGGCATGTACTGCGCACACGCGGGATTATGGCCATGAAAGGGAGTAAGGGCGGAAATGAGATACGATTTGGACGCGGAAGACGGCAGTTACTATGGCGGCGGCTGCAAATGAACAGGAGCTTTACAAAACAGATTGAATATTCAAGTAAGAAGCATTGTAGTCACCTTCCCTATGCAGCGCCATGCTTCATACAAACTACATTTATTACCTTTTGTAAATTTGTGGTAGAAGTATCGGAGTTTAATACCACTTTAAAGGGGTTACAAAGTCGTGTGTGTGTGTGTGTGTGTGTGTGTGTGTGTGTGTGTGTGTGTGTGCGTGTGTGTGTGTTTTTTTTTTTTTTTTTTTTTGAGTGGCCCTGATCCTCTTCTGGGGTCCCTCAGCGGTGCTCCTGGCCCCTCTCCACATCATGTGCCCCAACGGAGAAGCACTTTCCCTGGGGACACTCGTGCGGGCGCGCTCCCATGTCCTGTCTGTCCATTGACACAGACAGCAGGACTCGGACCCGCCCCCTGGCTCCCGCGTCATTGTATTTGATAGCAGCACAGCCATTGGCTCCCGCTGCTGTCAATCTAACTAATCAGGACCCAAGACACAGGCTGAAGCAGGGGGTGCTCGTCCCCGATGCTGGAAATACCGGGTTCAAGTAACTAAAAGGGGGGCTCTGGGGGGCTGCTGCATCACAGGAAGTTTTTCACCTTAAAGTGGTTGTAAAGCCGCCCAGTACCCCCCACAAAAAAAAACCTGCAGGCACACCGCTGTGACCGGCAACATCGTTCTTCCGGGTCTGCGGCTCCGTCCAATCACAGCGCGGGCTCCGCGCTGTGAATGAGCAGCGTTGCACATTCTTAAGGGTGCCTTGGTGCTCGGATGAATTGACGGTCGTGTGCATGTGTAGGAGTTGTCATCTAAGGCCGGTCAGTAAAGATGGGGAAACCTGGGATGAAGACCTAAAGACGCAAAGGTGTCAGCAGGAGCTCACAGATTTTGCATTCCAGGAAGATCGGTGAACATAGACATGTTCTGCTTTAGGAATATGTTAATATTTTAATGCCCATAGTCCTGGCACAGGGGCACTCTAACTTCTGTTTGTGTCTACAGGACAGGAAGGGACGGAATTCTCCGCAATGGAACATATAAATTGGGGAAAAAGTGAGCCATTTTAACTCTTCATCCAAAACACAACTTTTTTTTTTTTTTGGCTTTAATATGCTTTTGGCTGCATTCACATAGCTGCACAGGGGCAGTTAGAGGTGGCCACTGGCAAGAATAGGAAGATTTCTTGCTGGCATAGCTAAACACACACTGTGTACGAACGCAGCAGCTGTCCGATTTTTTTTCCTCTGTACATCTCAATGCTCATTTGACCAGCTACATGCAAATGGAGCCTCTGACCTATGCTGGCTGCAGACTGTGCATCCAGGGTCGGTGCTTCTACTGAGTCCTGAGCACAGCAAATCGGCCAGCTTCTGTGGCTTCGTCCAGCAGCAAACTCTGTGCTCCTGGCTGCACATGTGAATGTAGCCGTAAGCTTCTGTTTTCCTCTAAATCTGTATTGCCTGGCATGAAATTATTTTATACTCTTAATAGTATGGCACTGCCTCCTATTCTTGCTGTTAGATGTGTTCAAGGAGTGAGAGAAGGAAACATAAATCTGAACCTTTCCTCTCCCACTGAAGGGTGGGGGTGGGGGTATCCAGGAAGAGGCAGCTCACAGCCTCGGGTCACATGACATGCGTTTTTGATGTGGGGGTGGAATCTGAAGCACAACATCTGTAACTTGTTTTTCAGGGAAATTCAGTCTGCAAGGGTTTTTTTTTTCCTCCTCTGCTCCTCAGTGTAAAGTTAATAGCAGCAAAGGGTTTGGGGAAGGCAGATCCTGAATCCATTCAACATGACATTTGTAATCGAAAACTGGTTGATATGGGCCGCTGAGCTTCACAGATTTTGTGCTCTCTAATTATAGTTTGTGATTGCAGGGAAGTCTGGAATCCCAGCGGACACCATTGTAAGTTAATGTTTATCTTCTGACAAATGAGTCGCTCCAGTTGTGCCATTTCTGTTACTGATTTTAATTCTTTTTTTTTTTTTTTAATAGTTGCTGGGAATTTTTATTTTAACAGTTAATCATTACTAAAGTTCGAAGGATTGTTGGACGTACACATTAGTTCAGGCTGGTTGATAGCACAGTGCAAGTCAAGTAGCTTAGTGCAGTACTTGGCCAGCCAGATTCTTCCTTAAAAGGCAAGTTCTCCTTTTCACCAAAAATGAGAAGGTGTGATAACTCCAAATATCCCGGCCACCCCTCTGGACCTCGGTGCAGACAGAGGCGACGATGCCCTGTGCTGCCCGTGTAGCTGCCCATACACCACACAAAGCCCTGGACCGTCTATCCATTAAGCTCTTATTCAATATTCCTTTAGATTTACCAACTATGTAGTACAAGAGCCTGCCTGATTGCATACAAATTGAGTGTTTAGGTTTAACCTTATATAGTTTTGGTAAATCTAAAGGAAAATTTGTATAATATATGGCCAGCCTTATAATGCTCACCACAGCACTTGCTGGACCATGCAGACCCAATTAGAATTACTACTTTAATCTGGGACACATTACAGTAAGAAGCATCTGATGCGCTTCTCATTTACCGGCATGGTCACATGGCTGAACTGACCAAGCACTTGGCATTTCAAGCACTATGAAGGATTCTCAAACCGGTCCTATGTACAGACAGCTACACTGGCACCATGGGATATCACAAGAGCTCTGGGCAGCAGGGTCCAGATGGGTGGCCAAGATATTTGGAGTTCACCTTTTAATTTTTCGAGAAAAGTTGAACTTGCCTTTTCAACTTGACTTTTTTTCAGCAGGCTTCTTCAATAAACTGATTTTAGCAAGGGTTCTCTGAGACCTGAAAATTATTTCAACAGTTCATTTTGGGGTTAGAAGGTTCAAACAATATTTTCCACTTACATTTCATGTCATTTGCTGCTGAGGCTTGGCAACTGGGTAACTAAATCTTAAACTGGAGCATCTGAGGAAATGATGGAAACTGATGGCATGTGATCGGGTTGGATAGGAAGATCATAATTACTGAATTCTTCTGAAGGCATTGTGAGTGCCTTGTCTTGGGGCATAGTTTGTGGTGTTTAAAAGATGTATGGGGTATTTTTAAGAACCATACTTGCGTAGGTGAATGCAGAATCGGTCTGGCACCTCTAACACTAAGAACTGATGGATCCAAGACTCACTGAAGCGTTGGGTTGTGGAGGGGGCAAGAGCATCCATCTCAGGCCTTCAGTGGCTCGCTGAGCTGGGTGCCACTCCAGGCATTTTGGTGGATCTGTTGCTATCTTGCCCGAGCCTGGACTGGCTCTGTGACTGTCAGCCGACAGCGGGCTTCAGGAGTGATCCACGGGATTTGGCTGTACTCCTTTTAATCAAACAGACCCTGTCCGGTAGATGCAAAGTAAAATGTGAGGATCAGTAAGGCTCAGTCAAGTAGCAGGGCATGTTGCATGTAAGGAACAGATATGAATGCTGTCTATACTTGAATAAAGGTGGGTACACGGATCAATATTTGGCTGGTTCAGCAGGGACCAGACAAATTTTTATCTTGTGTGGCCCTCACAGTTTGAAAGACGTCTATCAGTAGATCGCTGGAACTGTTGAAAAGCCTTCATTAAATCAATCACTGCAGGTAAGCGGCTGCAGTGCTGATCAGTGTGTTCTGACAGCAGAGAGTCCCTGCTGCCAGAGTACAGCCTGCGGCTTAAGGAAAAACGAAACTTGCATAACCAGCTGTAAGAACTATACAAGGTTTTTTTTTTTTTTTTATTTTAGATACAAAAGTGAATGCTTACTTTGCCAGTACTAGGTAAAGTAGCAGGTTTATTTTCAGTGGTGCCTGTACTTGCCACCCCTGTTGCCCCTATGGCTGGCCATCACACGACTACTGAACTGATTTCCATATCCACACATTCAAGATTGATGGGGAAATTTTCCCCTCTGTATCTTTCTGCAGCCCATTGCCAACCTGTGCTGATTGAATGCTGGTTTTTCACCAGGACCATTTGACAGAAACTGGTCTGCTTTCTGTTGAACAGACAGGACTACACGTGGACAGTTCCTGCTGAATTTTAATCTGGCCAGCCTAATTGGGAGATTTTCATGTCATGAGTGCTTTTAGTAATGCTGGCCTTACACAATTAGGTTTTTGAAAGAACTTTCTTATGAATATTCTTAAAACATTGTCAACGTGACAAATGTTGTTCAAAAGTACTTCAACATTTCATTTTCTTTTGGAATGAATTAACACCGTTAGAAATGTTAGTGTGCTTGAGGAACTTTTTATCTCGCTGCTTCAAATTTTCTCATCACTGCAGACAAAAACAAATGTCAATTTCACCCCACAAAAGATTAGAAAATCAAACTATGATGAGTTTTTACTAGTGTATGGTCTTCTTTATTACCCTTTTCCCAGGTGGTTGTTTTTTTTTTTTTTTTTTTTTTTTTTAAGGGCCCCTTTGTGACTTGAGTGACCAAATGCAGGTTAACCTTCCCAATAACGCAACATTTGGTATTTTTTCCAGCGTACTGCAATGCAAACCTTAAGTCCTCTACAAGGAACAAATCTCATCCATGTTCTGCCTGCTCTGGAAAATGCAACAAAATGCAGAACCCATTTGGGGCATGTAAGGCCTAACAGAACACTTGTGACATTGTTGATCAGCATGTGTAAATTACTTCCACGTAGTGTGCCGTTGTCTCAGCTAGGCCGGGGCAGTGGAGGACACTGCTCATTATTTTTATAAGACTATAATGAAGTGCTGAAACAATGACTTTTCTTGTTTGGAATCCTGAGTGAAAGGAGCGTCTCTCATGGGTGACCTTTCTACTCATTTACATTTTACACAATTAGAGGGCTGTGGGCCGTGGCTTCCCAGACTCTGACAGTGCTCATTTTTAAGCCGATTATAAAGATTAGATCTAAATGTAAATATGACCGACTTTATGGAAATCTTTCCATTTTTTTTTTTTTTTTTTTTTTCCAAAAACCTTTTAAGCTGGTCATTCATGACTCAAATTTCAGCTGATTACAGTTGAAACAACTGAAATTTGGGTGGGTGGCTCTGACAGTACCACCCGGGTCGATTAAAAATATCAACTTCAAAATCAAGCAGGGTGGAAATTGTCGGACAAATAGTGATGGCATTCAATTGGATACAGCCATTGTTTGAGAAAAATCAAAGTGTATATGACCAATCTTTATTTACTGGACAGCCCTGTTTTTTCCTCGTAATATATGCAGTGTATTACACTCCAATGTTCCTGTTGGGTCCCATTTTTATACCAGTGCATTGCCATAACCCTTGTTTTTACCACAACACAGTTACCCATCAAGCGCAGTGCAATACGTTGTGGTGACATCCATTTCGCAATGCACCACAGCACACTTGCATTGTAGTGCACCACAATGCACAGATGCAAATTTGTCTGTTATGGTGCATTGCCTTGAAAAAAAATGTAAGTTCGTTTTGAGTTCAATAGCTTTAGCAGTCATTTTAAAATGAGCTGTTTTATTAACTGTGAACGGCCCTTGCTGGAGCACAGTGGGGTTGCACTGCTCCTTCTAGCTAAAGGCTGCCATGCATGGATCTAAATTCAGCAGGGAACAGACTAATTTAGATCCATGTATAGGCAGACTGGTTGGTTGACTGATTTTACTTCTGTACAACCAGCCTTTTGGGTTTTTACCAAACGATCAATGCCACCATCTGAAGCTGGCAACACTGATCCGTGCGTTCTGATGGCAGGAAAGGTTCCCCACTTTCAGAACAGTAGGACAGTGGGAGGGGTTCCCCCATTCCACAGCACGTGTGGCTTGGGGAATCAAATTATTTTTAAGCCTTCTGGTTGAACGAAAAAAGATTAATGTATGACCAGCTTTAGGACAAAGCTTTGTTGATGGTCTTCTATTGAAATTGTGATATTGGTAAGCTGCTGCAAAGCAAGAACAGTTTTTTGTGTGCCGTATGCCTCGCGCACACACGGTGCAACTGTTGTACGACCGCACGTTCAACAATCGACTTTTGGCGGCTGTGTCTAGCGTACTGACATGAGTCATCGGTAGTCGGCCAACAAAGCCGAACGTAGTGACGTGTTACAAGCGTATAACGAGGAAGTTCAGGTGAATGTGATTTGTGAATTAGAAACACAGGGTTTACACGGCCAAGCGTTTCCTGCATTCAGAGCATGCGTGTTTGCACTTTCAACATTTTGCCCAACTTCTGTATACACGAGCCAACAGTCGTACAACGGCTTGTTGGCCAACAAGTTTTCTAGGTTGCTCAGCCAACTTCTGTTGTACGGCTGTTATAATCATGCGTACGAACTGTCGGATTATCGTACAACAAGCTGTTGTACGACCGTTGTAGGACAGTTGCACCGTGTACGGGCCATCACTCGTGGCCTTTAACCACTTGCCGACCACCAACCGCAGGTTGACGGCGACAAGATGGCTCTTTTAGGCAAATCGGCGTCATATGACGGCGGCTGCCAGATCGTGCACTGTGAGCGCGCTCACTGTGTCCGGGGGGGGGGGGGTAAGGCGGACTCTATCTCCGCCGGCTACTCACGATGCCCCCCCCCGCAGTGATAGAACGGAGATCCGTGTAAACTAATAGTTAGAACATGCCCAGGGAACAGTTAATGCAATTGTCAGTTAAAGCGGCACAGTGCCCAATCGCAAAAAGTGCTCTGGTCCTAAAGTGTGAAAACCTTCCGGGGCTGAAGTGGTTAAATCCACTGCCTGAATATAATATCTGGCAGGGGATGGGAGAATGGACTGTTTGGCCATGTATCGCTAGCATTTTGTGTGGGGTTTTTTCTATTTTTCCCAGACTGATTTTGTCCAGTAAACAGAGATAAGCCACAAGAAGCAGAGCCTGTATATTCATTTATTGTGCAAGTATAGCTTCCCCATGTACCTCTAGTTCTATAAATTGATACATGGAAGAATTTTTGTAATATGCAGGTGAATCTTTGCTCAATAAATCCACCAACCTAAGCCAGCAATGGGAGCAGGGGCAAATTCAAACGACTATTTTAGCCTTAAAATAGTCATTCGTAGCAAGTGCATAGTCTGCTGACTGCATGTGGTTATGGAATTGGTATATGCAAGATCCACCATGGGGATGAATCTTCAAATGAAGTGGTGGCTGTCAAAGGACTTGGCTGGGGGACAGAGATACAGACCCATACACTAAACATTAACGTGAGAAGAAGAAATCCCTCCACATTGAGAAGTTCTCTTCTTCATTCATGCTTGTATAGTGCATGAACGCATGTACAATCGTGCACACCATAAATGCTCATATCCACGACATGCTATAGTAGTGTGAATGGGGGCTGTATTGTCACTACAGCAGGTGGATTGCATTGATGATTTCTCCCCTGTTCCACATTTTGGTTTCCCATCACTTTCTTCAGTTACCGGGATCATGTGCAAATGTTTTGTGCCTCCCTCTAGATCAGCTGTGATAGGGTTCTGTAGGGTTTCTATTGGTTGAGTTTCTGGTTGTTTTGGTTTTTTTCTCTCTCGACCAGACAAGCGATGTAGCTAGAACTATATGCCTATTTTTGAGGGTTTGGGCCCTTCCACACTCAATATGCCTTAGCCTAGGTTCACACATGAGGTGTGGAAAACACAGCGATCCCTGCGTGTTTCTTGCACCACTCTGCAATCGCACTGTTTGCAGTCACATTGGGGAGTGGTTAACTTTGTATTGACACCTGCAGTGCATCGCAAACGCAGTGCAGTTTGCCTGCACCAGATTGCATGGTACAAAACCGCTATGCAATGTGGTTGAAGTGAAGCTCCAAAAGTTCTGCACTTTTTTGATGCAATACAATGTGATTTGAGCCCATTGGAAATGAATGTGTTCAAATCATACTGCACTAAATTGCATGTGATTTGCACTGAATGCTTTGTGATTCACATGCGTTGTACTGTGTGATCTGGGGCTTATTTAGAAGATCATGTGCATGTGTCTAAAACATTGAAAAACTGTTTTGTAGGTTTATTTTTTTTCTTCCCTTCCCGTAAAGTATTAAATTACTACTTATAAAACATGCTTGTTAATAGAACTAAGCATGTGCTTTTTTTTTTTTTAATTTCACC
>BLSH010098618.1:395280-409656 GCA_018402905.1 Glandirana rugosa | reverse complement strand
TTCTGTCCTTGCATGGCTGTCACTCACTCCACTGTATGTATGGAGGCAGCTTGGTCATGCAGACTGGGCTTCAAACGTTTCTTCCGCTTTGTTTACCTCCATTACCTGCAGGTTGATACCATTTTTTTTCTTTTTGTAAATGAACAATCCTTTTTGCTGTCTGCTTGGGCCACAAGTAGGGGACATGGCTTTTTTTTTTTCTTTCAAACACGCTATTACATTTTTAGTTTTTGGGTTTAGATGCGCTTTACCAGCCTACCATCCCCTAGGCGCACTTGTAAATACAAACGAGATGATACGTATGCAAAGCAACAAGTTCAATTAAATGGCAATCCCACCTGCACTGCATACAGTACTTGCCTTTCATGCCCCCCTTCCTCTGGTCTATTTGATTCCCAGGAGAAAAAAAAAATGCCCTAAATTTCTGTATGAGGAGCATATGACCCTGCTCATTGACAGCACATTGCTTGGTGATTGGCCAGTCGGAAACCCAGTACTCTCACACATTGGGGAAGGGAAAGTCATGACCTTGGAGCTCAGCTTACACACGGCTAATCTTCCTCACTCTTGGTAGCCCAGTGGAGCAATGGACTAGTAAATGGAAGGGAATTGTGTGCTGCTGGTGGGACTGGTTGCTTTGCCCTTTATGGGTGAAGAACTTCTTCCCTTTATAGTAAGAGTTAAAGACTTATGTTACTGTGGTGAAAAAGTGCTGAAATATTTACTTAGTGTATTGTGACTGATTATAATACACAACTCCATGTAGTCTATAAAAAAATATAGTTGCACAGCATTTTTACAAGTCTTAATGTATCAACAGGTGAAGCGGCATTACGGAGCGATCCCAGAATGCAACCTCTTCAGATGCCGCCTACTCTCTCCAATCACCGAACGGGCCCTCCGCCAATCAGCCCCAGCAAACGGAGGTACACGGACCAAGGAGATGACGAACTAGACTGTGAAAATGACCATGTCTCCAAAATGAGCCGAATGTTCCCCTCTCACTTGTAAGTGCCCGGTGTAAAAAGATGATTTGTAATTGCGTTTCTATCTTTTTTTTTCGGCTATAGATCCTGCTGTATTATACAGGCAGAGGTTTGTGGGCTGTAAAATTGTAATGTGACCTCACTTATGCTGATGTTTTGGTGAACGCTGACATTTCTGAATGGGTTTTTTGTGCAGCCAGTGCACACCTTGCAGGGGTTGTTGTTCGAATAATAAAATAAGCCAGACCTGGCAACATCAGTGTTGTAGTGGGTCCTGTTATCACCAGGGTCAGATACATTTGCGGTCTTTGGTTACCGCATGTCTGCATCAGTGGTTGGCATGTTTGGTTTGCAATGGCATGGTACTAGGTCTAATTACTGCCGGGACAATGCCTGTAATAGAAATGGTATAGAATACTCGTGATACAACACTGGGGGGGGAGATGACAATCACCCTTTTATTGGGCAATTTGCCAACCTCCTACTGTCGTAGCTTTTCCATGAAGTCCTAGCTCATGCATGGCTGTGGACTGGGTATTTCCCTTGGCTCCCCGCTGCTGAACAGAGCAGCAGATTAATTATGAAAAGGTTGCTTATGTTATGTTTATGCAGGTAAAATCAGTCTGTATGCATGTGTTATACTCACTGTAGAACCTAAGGGGTTAATCCTCTGCATTGTGTAAAAATGTGGTCTCTGTGCCTCCCCTTCTTCCACTGTCCCCAAACTATCTCCTGCTAGAACAGAGGCTTGGGGGCAAGCTGCACATGCTCAGTGGTTTGTTTTTTTTTGCTTTTTTATTCTTCTTGGGAGTGGGCATGTGATCAGCACAAGGCCAATCTGCAGGACCCCTGACCCTCTGGACAGTGCTGTCTCATAGGCAGTCAGAGGAGAATAAACTCCTACAAGCTTTAATCAGACACTGATAGAAGTCACAAGACTGCTATATACTGCTGATGAAAAAGGGTGTTTAGCAGTTTACATTTACTAAAATTATTGCATTTCCGTGTACCGTGGGAGACCAGATATCGTGAATGCAGGGTCCTGGTTTAGGAATACTTTAAAGCTGAATTAGTGTGTGTTTTTCATAGTTACATTGGACCAATCAAAGTATGCATATTCCAAACATGGAATGGATCTTGTGCTGCCATGCTACATAGTAGCTACAGGTGGAGGGGTTGGGCTCTAGTAGACTTCATCAAAATAGTGTCTGCACACAGACACCAACTCATTGTTGCAAGAATGTGAATGAGGACTCTACCATTAAGCTCCAAAATGGATGAAACGCGTCCGAGTTCTCTACAGGTGGAGAGCAGGAGCTGAAGCCAACTTTTATCCATCTCATTCGCTTTCTTGTAACATGGAGTCGGTGTCTGTGTGAAGATGCACACCGTTTTTGTGGAAGTCTACTATAGCCTGACAACCCGATTGTGTCTTGCACCAGACTTTTCACATGCTGATCTGACTGCAACAGGTTTAGGGGGCATTTGAGTGGTACGATTTTTGTTTTGGGCTACATGGGGAAAGGGGGGGGTCATCACCTATTTGGCACAGGAGCCATTCAGAGAATGCCTAGTATTTTACTCTGTGAATTCAAGGCCTTCTCCTGATTTGAGGAGTTGACGTTGTTATCCTGACTCTCCACCTTGTCCTATTAATGACTGTTTTGCATGCGTTGGGAAAATTGCAAGTGTTCTCTGATGCTTGTCAGTGGCAGCTGCTCATCAGGAGCGCGGCCCCCCCTAATCCATGCACCCGGCCAATAATATCCATGCAGGGCGCCAGACACATGGATTTCAATGGGGTTTTTTTGTTTGTTCTTTGAAGCCTGGGATTAGAGCCTTATGCCCTAATTGGCTTCAAAAAGTGTGGGCTTGGGGTGCAGAGCACTGTGCCCCGAGCCCACTCACTTGTGTGACATTAGCAAATGAATATTCGCTAAGGTCTTCCTGCTTCTCCTCCCGGCCAGTCAGGAAGCGGGTCCTGAGACCAGATTAGCCGGGAGAAGAAGCGACCGCCGGGACTCAGGAGGAGATGCAGGGGGGAAGCCACGACCTGGATGGGGTAAGTGTGGGGCTGTTGTTGGGTGGATAAAGCAGCGGACGTTTGGGGGGGTGGGGCCAGGTTTTTTTGTCACCCCCCCCTGCACTGGTGCTTGTGCTGGCAGGGGGTAGCCACTTTGGCATTAGACCCAGAGGATGGCAATGATCATTGTAGCAGTGGTGACTACTACAGCGACTCCCTGCCTCCACAGGGAATGGCCAGGTAAGGAGTATGTATACTTGCATCAGTCTAAGCTCAACCAATGTAACTATGCACAATCCATACCTGGGATGCAGCTTAAAATTCCATTCTTTCTTGCTTAATTGGTGTCCATCATGATAAAAACTCTGTTGCAGCTTCAATATTTTAAAAGGTTAGCGGGCTTGAAGGACTTGAATGAGATTGCACAGACAGGTATATACAGGCTTCATTCTGTTCCCATAGCTTAGCGCTGTGTCTGGAATCAGATAGGCGGTAAATGTATCCTACAGCAAATGTCTGCTGGGCCCGATGAGGAGCCAACCCTCCCACTCCTGGGTGGGAGCACAGCTGCTCCTCTGACACAAGGAGACCTTGCAGTTGTCGCTGGGTTTATATGCAGAGTGTTCTCTGACAGAGCCTTCATGCACATGAATAAAAACCACCAGCAAATGGCCAGGCCAAGGGGATTGCATGCGGCCTATGAATGTTTGTTTCTTTGTCTTGCTGGCACGGAGTTGGATGTCAGGATGCCTCTCATTCCTTTGTGAAGGAAGCAATCAGAGGTCATTTGATAACTGAGAACTGTGCTTGGCTGTCTGGGTTCCAAGCACTGAGCTACATTCCAGGCATTCCTCCTCTCCTGGCCTGCTCACATCCATCATAAGACAGGCAATGTTTTATTTGTCCTTTAATAAATCATGGCTGTGTTAGTCACTGCCTGGGCCGGCAGTCTGCAGGCCAGGAATGTGTTACAAATTGGCGAGCCAGAGCCCAAGGTAGTGAAACAATAAGGGCTCACAACCAAGAGTCTTATTTAGATTTTGTGCTTTACGCAACTGTTGACATTCCTTTGCCATGTGTCTCCAAGAAGGAAACAAGCGGAGGATTGAAATGGCAAGGAAGAGGGTTAATGAGGCATTAACTCATCCTAGACCAGGCCAGAGGTGTATTGTGTATTTGTCTTAGGATTTGGCACAATGGCAGTTTACTTGGAATTCACTTTAGTTTACACATTACATAGTGTGTGTGTATATATAATGTAATTTACTTTTTTTAGAAAAAAAATGTAATGATGTAATCTTTAAATGCAATATACGACTTGACAAAGTGCACTGTACCAGTTTATAGTGTGCTTTTTTTAGGTTATTTTTAGTGGGTTTTTTAGGGGTTTTTTTTTTTTTCTTTTACTCTTAGGCTTCATGCACACTGATTTATTGTAAATGCTGTTATCCTGACAGGAGAATATCTGCATTAAAAACTTGCCTAAGCTGCATTTTTTTTATTTATTTCAGGTACTTGTATAGTGCTGTCAATTTACGCAGCGCTTTACATATATAAATTGTACATTCACATCAGTCCCTGCCCTCAAGGAGCTTACAATCTAAGATCCCTCACATACATACAGAGATACTGGGGCCAATTTAGACAGGAATTAACCTACCAGCATGTCTTTGGTGTGTGGGAGGAAACCAGAGTACCAGGAGGAAACCCACGCAGGCACAGGGAGAACATGCAAACTCCAGGCAGGTAGTGTCGTGGTTGGGATTCGAACCAGGAACCCTTTTGCTGAAGGCGAAAGTGCTATCCACTACACCACTGTGCCACCCACTTTACTTTTCAAACAAGTTTAAGTGGGTGAAGTGCTAAACCCACCTAGCATTTAGACATGTTTGGCATTTATTTTTTTTAATGCCCAAAAGCTCCCCTCCTGAACGCAATTCTTCTAAACACGGCAGCTCCTACGCTCTGGTAAAAGCCTATGTGTACATTGAAGCATAGGCTTTTTATTGATTTTCAGGGGGCTTTGGCAAAAAACGCCAAGGCTTCATGCCTGCCCTGAAGGCGTTTTTTTGCCAAAGCGCCTAAACTCAACTCCATGAAAGCCTATGCGTCAGTGTACACAGGCTTTTGGCAGACCTTTTAGGAGCTGCTGCGTTTAGGTGAGGTTCAACCTCCCACTCCTGAATGCAGAAGAATTACTTTCAGGATGGGAACATTTTGACCACCAGCCGGGGCAAAAACATGCTGCGGTTTTGCCACGGTAAATGTAGGCCACGTGAAGCCAAAATCTCCTACGGTTTAGGAGCAGCATTGTGCACGAGGCCTTAGGTGCTGACAACTATAAAGCACAACATGCAAAGATGAGCACAAAGTTTAGCACGGAGCCATGTGATTTGTCAAGAGATTAGACCGTTCAAAACCATTGCTGCCAATGGAACTGTTCAGATGGCCACTGCTAATACAGTAAAACCTTGGATTGAAAGTAACTTGGTTTGAGAGCATTTTGACTTGATATACAAGTAGCGTCACATCACAACTGGAGGACGGTCTATGTGGACAGCTTTACCCCAGATGCCTGCATACTTAGATGTGCCTCTTTTAATGACCAACTATGTAAGTTGCTAAATGTTGTACCTTTATTAAATGTAACCATAGTGGTACACTCAGAGGCGCCTCTTTTCTTTTATACTCTGTAGCTCCTGCTGGATTTTGCTTCTAATCCCCTTTTTTAGGCCACCATTTGTGGATGAACATTTATGGTTACACAACCTATCACATTGCTATAAGATTTTTATATAGACTATAAACTGAAAGACTTATGGATAAATGGTTGTGGAACGAATCATCTGAGTTTCCATTATTTCTTATGGGGAAATTCTCTTTGATATCAGAGTGCTTTGGATTACAAGCGTGTTTCCGGAACGAATTATGCTTGCAATGCAAGGTTTTACTGTATGCAGTATGTTACATTTGATTCTTCAGTCTCCAGTAGTTTTACCATTGCTGTGTACGGTGAGGGCCTAATGCTGGGTACACACTGCCGTACCAACACAAGCAATGTTGGTGTGGAAATGTCCCTTGTTCTATTGATTTTTGACAATGGGGAGACTTCCCCAATTTTGCTCGTATTACCTGTTCACCGATAGCAGCTATTGGGCAGGGTGAACATACCAGTATGGTTACTTTTGTTTGTTCACACAAAACTCCCCCAGTCAATGGACAGCAGAGTGCCTCTGTTAACATTCCCCGAAAAAGCCACCAGTCTATGTCCTTTTTACTCCCGCAGTGCAAGCCTGATGCTTGATTGGCTGAACCAACTCATGTGTTTTGGTGAATGAAGCCCAGCTTTGTTTTATAATGAAGTAAGACTTCTCAAGGGGCTGCTAATGTAATTGCTGTAGGCGAATGCAAGGTCTGTTGGAATTAAATTTTTCATGCAGAGCTACGTGTCAATGACAGAAAATGACAACATTTGACAGTAGTTATACATGGGGTGTACTGTGATTAATTCCAGGTGTTTGCAGAATTAATAGCTGCTTTGTTTGGAGAAGGAGATTTACAGATTTGTTCGAGTCCATTCATCTAACCTGGTTTGTCGAGATCAAGATTAATGTGCAGCATTGTTAATACATCGAGGTCTGTTTGGCCGGATTCTTACCCTTTTCGGAGTCTGACAGTGTGAGAAAACAAATCACTCCTTGCATATGCTCAATGAAAATGACATGCTGGGTAGAGTAATGGTATTGGCAATTGTAATGTGTGTAGATTTATATCATTGCATTAATAAAACGCAACTTTGTAACATGACAAATGGAAATTGTGTGATTTATGTAGGTTACACCTAAATAAACATGCAATTACTTTGTGCCTCGGATATTCATAAATCCTGTACCTTTATCTGAGAGAAGGAAATTGCGGTATTATTATTATTATTCAGGATTTATATAGCGCCAACAGTTTACGCAACGCTTTACAATATAAAAGGGAGACAATACAGTTACAATACCATAACATACAAGAGGATTAAGATGGCCCTGCTCAGAAGAGCTTACAATCTAATAAGGTGGGGCAGGTAGTACAAAAGGTTCTAACTGTGGGGAATGAGCTGATGGAAGTGGTAAAAGATTAGTTGGAGGTGTGATAGTCTTCCTTAAAATGTATTTTCAGGAATTGCCTGAAGGTAGCAAGAGAAGAAGATAGACGGACAGGTTGAAATGGAGAAATCCTGGAGACAAGCATTGGAGGAGGAGACGAGAAAGCTTGAGATCAGGAGGTCTTGGGAGAGGAGTGGAAAGGACGGTTTGGGTGATATTTGGAGACGAGATTGGTGATTTAGCTTTGGGCAGAGTTGTGAATGGCTTTGTATGTTGTGGTTTAGTATTTTGAATTAAATTTGCTGGGAAAGGTAGGCCAATGAGAAGGGAGTTGCAATGGTCAAGGCGGGAGAAGGGAGTGAATTAGGAGCTTAGTTTCATTTGTTAAAGGGGTGTATTTTAGATATGTTAGAGGTGAAGGCTACAAACTTTTGGCCAACGATTGGATTTGAGGCTGAAAGGACAGGTCAGAGTCTAGGATTACACCTCGTACCCTGGCATGAGGGGTACGAGATGGTTGCATCATTGATTTTTGATGGAAAAATCATGAAGGGAGCACAGGCAGGGGGGAATATTACCAGCTCCGTTTTAGAGATTTAGTTTAAGGAATTGGGGTCATCCATGCTGATATGTCAGTAAGTTAGTTATGTGTTTGGGTATTATGCCCACTGCGCCAGTGGCTGTCAGAATACAATAGCTACAAACAAAATGGCTGCAGACTCTGTATATATACATAGACAAACTATACCTTACTATCCAAAAAAAGCTATTTTATAAGTCTTTTTCATTTTTTTTTTTTTTTTTTTTTATGTCCTATAACTCCCTATATAGCAGTCTGTTTCCCCTGAGTCGACCATTGATCCGGTTTTAAACTTTTAATTTTGACCATTAATGTGTCTAGTTGAGCCTGTAACAATTAGCATCGGGGGGAATGCAGTGGAGGCCCAAGGATCTGGCACACCTGGAAGTGTCGAATTGGGATTGTTCTAGCAGTGCCTGTAACTGACAGTACAGAAAGGTTTGAATCATCAGAGGCCATTGTGACAATAGAATCCGGTTTGTTCAATCACTGCTGTACCAGTGGCAAAGACCAGAGCAGTGGTGAGAGGGACTGTAAGTCAAATGAGCATGGTTTTACCCAAATATGGACAACTATGGACCATTGGTATAAGCTGGCCATACAATTTGTTTCCTTCTGATTTTTCTAATGCATGGCCACTGGTATGCAGTTTGAAGACTGTGGTGCCAAAGTGCTGTAAATGGCGCACCATACTTTAACACACCACCCTTGTTGGAAGGATGAAAAGAGTGACTGAAGGTCTGCTTTTTCGGTACACCACTAGTTCTATCTATTAAATCTTCTGCCCTTGTTTTAGCTTTGGATAGTAAAACATTTTTTTTTCTGCCAGTAAATACCTTATACATTCCACTTCCTGTTTGTCTGGTCATTAGCCTAGGCTTATGACCTCCATGCACAGCTCTCGCTCTTACTCTTGTGCGAGTTTGTCAGGAAAGGGGGTGGGGGGGGTGTCCTAAGAGGGCCAATGAGTGCTGCATAGCTGGAGGTGTGCTTGTGTGTCTGTAAATCTAGGAAGTGAACAGGCAGCAG
Source organism: Glandirana rugosa (assembly GCA_018402905.1). Lineage (NCBI taxonomy): Eukaryota > Metazoa > Chordata > Amphibia > Anura > Ranidae > Glandirana > Glandirana rugosa. The sequence continues at coordinate 400,944 of BLSH010098618.1, read as the reverse complement.
CTTCAACTGGCCACAGTTAAAATGGTTGCAGTCAGATTTAGTGGAGGGAGATTTCTGCAGCATATTTGGCAAGTACAGAATCACTGTGTGTATATATAAACTATACAAAAATGGTTGGAGGGAAGCTTCAGAATGGCAAAGATTTTTTTATTGCAAATTATGTGCGCAGACTGCAGTTCCTCTGTAACGTGGCTGGTATTTTTGCATTGAATTCAATGGCTGGCATTTTTGCATTGTAGTCACTGGGGGTGGGGGGCATTTTTGCATCCCTAGCTAGTTGCTGACCGGCCACTGTGATGATACAGGCCGCAGGTTGGCACTTCTGCGCAAATCGCCGTAGCTGTGAGCGTGCCTACGGGTCGGGGGGACTCTATGTCCGCTGGTGACCCGCGATCGGCTGTTAGAGGCAGAGCCGGAGATCTGCCAGTATAAACATGACGGATCTCCGTTCTGTCAGGGGACATTTAACAGATCTACTGTTCCCAGTGATCGGGAACAGTCAGATCTGTCATGCCTTGGCCAGCCCTGCTCCCACACAGAACACAGTGAGGGAACACATTTAACCCCTTGATCGCCCCTACAGTTTAATCCCTTCCCTGCCAATGACATTCATACAGTAATCAGTTGCTATTTAAAGCGGTTATCTACCCATTGATTTGATAGTGTCAAAAAAGAGTTAATATTCCTGGCATGCCATAAATGCTAGCTGTCTCCTTGATTGTGCGCTCAACCAAACTAGCAAACCATGCAATGGGTGGTGTCATAATGGATCACATGTGCAGCATCATGGCAGTTGCAGATTAAACAGAGGCTAAGATGTGAGCTTCCTTAGCTGAAAATGATAGAGTATACAACCACTTTAAAGCTCTGTATAAATGTCAATGGTCCCAAAAGTGTCCGATCTGTCCGGCGCAATATCGCAGTCCTGATAAAAATCGCAGATCGCCGCCATTGCTTTTAAAAACAAAATACCATAAATTTATTTCCATAGTTTGCAACAGGCGTATATTGATTGGGTTGCGCAAAAGTTATCGCGTCTGCAATATTTTTTTATTTATTTTTTTTTAATTTTTTTTTTTACCACCAAACTCTATTTGTGTGGGGGGGGGTCAATTTTGTTAAGGTACAACCGCTGCATGACCGCACAATTGTCAGTTGAAGCGTTGCAGTGCCGAATCGCAAAAAGTGCTCTGGTCAGGAAGCAGGTAAATCCTTCCAGGGCTGAAGTGGCTAGTTAGAACTTTATTTTTTTTTTATTAAAATGTCAAAGTGACATTTCACTAATTTCTGTTGGCATAGCACAGTGCAATGTGTTGGATTGTTGCACCGTGCTGCACCAAAGTACTGCATGCCATAATTCACTGCGGGCTTATTGCCCTGTCTGTGCATTGGGCTGCATTGGTGTGAATGGGACCTATGCAGTTGACAGTCCTACCTAACTAAATTGTAAGTGTATTTTATTTAGGTAAGCCCTTGTATTACTTTTTTAACCGTCTAGGAAACTGTAACATACGGCCAGTTTTAGGAAGAAAGTGTCTCGCTGTCTGTACCCCATATCATGATCCTTGTATTGAATGGCAATGATCTTTCCTGCTTGGTTCCGAGTAATCTTTACACAGACCTAATTTATATTACTTTTAATGATCATATTAATATCTAAAACAGGTTCCACTTGAAATAGTTTCCTTAAATATACTGTCAGGAAATGAGTGTTTAAATGTTAGCTCTTTGGTTGGGGGGGTTTGTGCAGTAAGGAATTCCTAATGCGTTGCCCTATAGCAGCAATGTAATCTAGTGAGATATTGGATTACAGGGAATGGCAGTGTGCCTTTGCAATCAACTGCCCTTTGCACCATGTAGCTTAGACTATTTTTGTATTCCCTGGATTTAGTTTTAAAAGTCTCTTGGTGCGTCCAACTTGTTTTTCCTGGCACTAGTGTTTTATTTGATGTAATATATGCTTTATTCATTACCTTGTGAAAAGGGGGCCATTGTGAATCGTGCACTAATATACAAAAATCATTTGTGCCACATACCTCACTAGACTTTAAAAATAAAACACCGTAATGGGGAGGAAGAAACTATTCGGATATAGATATAATATTTTTTTTTTTTTTTTTTTTTTTTTTACAGGCTAATATAACACCAATAGTTTGTGCAGCTCTTTACAAAATGGAGGCAGACAGTACAGTTATAATATGATTCAATGCAGGAGCAATCTCTGGGCCCTGCTCTTCGGAGCTTACAATCTAAAATATAAGTTTTAGTGTTAGTACTATACAATTTTCTTTTTATTCTCATACAAAAGCAATGATGCTTTAAACCAGGGATGCACAACCAGTAGCCTGCTGAGCCTGCTGATGTGGCCCACGACTCCTGCTCTGGGATGGTAGGTCGGCAAGCCTAGAACGCGGGTTCCCGACCTGCCATTCAGAGCATCGGTGTAATGAAGCAAGCGGCTGCAGAGCCGCATAAGCCGATGCTTCAGGTATAGCGCCAGCTCCTGTCATAGGTGGAGTGATACCAAATTCACTTTGCCTGGGAAAGCAAAAGCTGGCAATATCTGAATAGAATACGGTTAATAAAGGCATTAGCTTAAAGGTAGAGTGGGCTGTGTTTTGTGTCCGTTCTGCAATCTGCCCGCAATCACTCTTTAAAAAGGTCGGGCACACCTGCTTTAGACTTGAGATGCGCTTTTTTTTTTTTTTTTTTTTTGACCTGGGTTTTATTTTATTATAATTGATTGTACTGTCGGGTATCCGGAAATCTTTTGTCGACATGCATGGCTCTTTTCTCCTTTTTTTTTATATGTTTAGACACAAGAGCAACACTGATGAAATGTTGTAGCTTTAAATAGAGGTCTGAGGCCTGACCTGCAGTTGTGTGGTTTTCTTGTTTGTCAGACTGGAGCCATTTTCTCATTTTCACAGTTCAGCTGAAAACAAAGGGCCCCTTATCCTTTCCAAACGCTCTGCTCTTAGGGCTGACATCAGCCTTTTCCCAGCAGGCAGTGTTTCAAAATTAAAAGTCCTTCTGCAGATCAGGGAATGGGTCATGCAGCCTCTCCTCCTGGCAGCAGGGACCGCTGAGGGCAGTGAAGGATACCAAACCAGCAATCACACAAGCTGCTCTCAACTCATTTGCAACACACATAAGGGAGGCCGCTGTACAGAGTAGGGATAGGAATATGGGAGCTCTTGTGGCTGATGTCTTTCAAAGTGTAAGCTCTAGGTTTTCCGTACTTTATCCTTTTATTACTTTGTCACTGACCAAATCCGCATCCAGCACCTGCTATGGACTAGCTTGATCCAGGCCCATAGAGCTAGGGCTACACTGGTGATTAAATCTGTGCCGGGAAATTTTAAAGTAGTTATGGCCTCCCATTAAAAATGTGTATGGCAGCAATTAATTATAAATGCGCTTGTGCTTAAGTTTTCTTAGTTGCCCTGCAAAACCCCACAAATACCTGGTAATCCAGATAGTGAAGTCACCCTAATGCAGCTTTCTGTGACTGTGTGGCAATGATGCTGCATTACTGCTGAATTTAGAGCAAAGTGGCCACCCTTATGTAAGCTGCGTTGGCTTGCACTACAGTGGAATGAGAGATTATGGCAGGGGGCATGATTATCAGCATGTCATTGCTAATTTACAAGCCTGCAGCTTGTCAGTAGGTACCTGGCCACATCTAGGCCTGCCCACTGCTTTCTGGATTGACAGCACTGTCTCTGTTGCTGAAACCCTCCCACTGTGAGCTGCAGTGTCTGGGAGGTGTAGCATGCATGGTACAATGGAGTCAGGACAAGTAAAGAGGTTTTTTGTTTAATTTGAGCCTTGTGCATCCCATAGTAAACTAGAACTAAATATGAAGATTTAGACGGTCATATATCGCCTTTAGTTGCATTTTAACTACTTGTTGCCCACCAACTCATTGGCAGCACATTGATTTCAGTGTGTTGCTAAAGGGATACTTTCAATAAGCAGTTAAAGTGGTACTTTAAAATAAAAACTGAGCAGCCAGACTTTGTAGTAGAGACATAAACTTTACCTTCATCACAATCTACTTTACAATGTGCGCTACACTACACATTCCTAGCTCTATATGAATTCTCGGCATGTTTCGGTGCTGGATTGAATTGACTCTCATGCCAAAGTATCGGAATTGCATCATTCTAGACCAGCCATTCAAGATATCTGAATGTCAACCGTGTCAAGGGAGCATGTAGGCGTTGCATGGAACAGAGGTGGATGTAGCGGCAACACTTACCAACTTTACTTCTATTTTTAAGTTTCTCAGTAGCAAAGCGATATAGCTGCCAGTGTAACTATATTTCCTCCCAAAATGGTGAAGAATGCGGATAACAACCATGAAGCATGCGCAATCAAAAGCAAACCAGCAGTGTCCTGAGAGTAAGGCTGCATGCTCACTAGGCATCAACCACTTTAAGGGCAGTCCAACATTGTTTTTTTTTTTTTTTTTTCTGCTTCGAAATGCCCCTCCCGTGTTGGCCTAGGTGTCCTTCCACACACAGGCATTTAAAGGCGTTTAGAGGCAGAGAAACACTGCTCTAAACCTTCTCCACTATATCCATATAAATAGGTTTTGGCTGGAGTTGGGCTTTAAAAAGCTCAGTATGTTTTGTAAAAACGCTCGCTCAAGGTGAGCAAAGACTTTGGAAAGGATAAATATAGAAAGCAGTTGCTTGCCTGGAAAGGTTTACTCCAGGCCAACGTCTGGCTTTATGGGCCTTGTGGGACTGTCAAACATGTCACCTGATGACTTGGAAAGACACGGGAGAATATGGATAACTCCTCCAGGAAGTCAGGTGTTCATCTCTGCTTCCAGCCATTGGATTTATGGTTTATATGAAAGCCAGGGCTGTGAGTATTACAAGTTTAACTCCTCACATTCCAGTCATCAGCCAGTAGGCTTAGCTAAGTGTGTATAAATGGGTTCAAAATTCACTTCAAACTTCAACCGGCATTAAAGAACGCTGCCAAGTTGTTCCCTGCTTTGTTCGGGAGGTAATTTTTCAACTGCATTTTTTTCCATTTTCATTTCTTGTATCCTTAGCAAACAGTGTTGTAGAGAAATCCTTTGCTTTCAGCAGTTCACCCGCTATCCATAGTTTACGCTCTGGTGTTGGTGTTTGTACTGACATAGTAATTACCCATGGACGTCTGTGGGGCATGCTGATTTTATTAAAACCAAGCAATCAGTCCAAATGAACACCAACTGGACGAATTTCTGGGAATGCTGCAGAGAAGTCACTCTTCTTGCTGCAAAGCACACAGGAGAGGTACATGCAATCAAAGTTAATTGTGCGTACTACCATAGATTTGCAACTTTTAGATCAGTGGTTCTCAACTCCTGTCCTCGGGACCCACTAACAGGCCAGGTTCACAGGTGATCTAATTTGCTGCTCAGTGTTTGCAGTATTCTAGTCTGCATCTCCCCAAGGTAATACTTAAAATCTGGCCTGTTGGTAGGTCCTGAGGACAGGAATTGAGAACCACTACCATCAATGGTGGTGTAGCACCTGCCTGATGGGATGCAATTGGACTGTCTAGGTCCCGGCAATATATAGTTATGGAAAACTTAGATTTTTACATCTTCACGATTAGAGCTTTACAGAACTTTTTTTTTTTTTTTTTTTTTTTTTTTTA
>BLSH010098618.1:358619-370647 GCA_018402905.1 Glandirana rugosa | reverse complement strand
TCTCATCCCTGACACATCCATGCCACTACACTGCCCACCCGTGCCACTACACTGCCCACCCGTGCCACTACACTGCTCATCCGTGCCACTACAGTGCCTATCCATGCCACCACAGTGCCTCACAATAGTGTAAAAGATGGTCAAATTAGATTTGAAATGTAGGCCCCTAGAAACCTGATGGTGCTCCCTGCATGTTAGGCCTCTGTATGTGGCCAGGCTGTGTAAAAGTGTCACATATGTGGTATCGCCATACTCGGGAGGAGTAGTAGAATGTATTTTGGGGTGTAATTTGTGGTATGCATATGCTGGGTGTGAGAAATAACCTGTTAACATATGACAATTTTGTGAAAAAAAAAACTAAAAAAAAAAACTTCATTTTGCAAAGAATTGTGGCAAAAAATTACAACTTAAAAAAATTCACCATGCCCCTTACTAAATACCTTGGAATGCCTACTTTCCAAAAAGGGGTCATTTGGGGGGTATTTGTACTTTCCTGGCTTGTTAGGGTCTCAAGAAATGAGATAGGCCGTCAATATATCAAGTGTGATCAATTTTCAGTGATTGGCACCATAGCTTGTAGACTCTATAACTTTCACAAAGACCAAATAATATACACAAATTTGTTTTTTTTTTTACCAAAGATAGGTAGCCGTATAAATTTTGTCCAAAATTTATGAAGAAAAATTACTAATTTTCAAAATTTTATAACCGAAACAAAGAAATTTTTTTTTTTTACAAAATTTTCGGTCTTTTTTTAATTATAGCGCAAAAAATAAAAAAGCCAGCGATGATTAAATACCACCAAAAGAAAGCTCTATTTGTGTGAAAAAAAGGAATGTTGCATGACTGAGTAATTGTCATTCAAAGTGTGAGAGCGCTGAAAGCTGAAAATTGGTCTGGTTAGGAAGGGGGTTTAAGTGCCCAGTTGTCAAGTGGTTAAAAACACTCACATTTTCCAGTGCACCAACTCCGGTGCACTCAGGCAATACACCATAAAACAATAGGTTGCAATCCCCTGGGTAATCAGCTGCCAGCTCCCTGCTTGGTCGCACGCTGTCCACAGGGCGGTCGTGACGTCACCAGCTCTTCCCCGACGTATGTTTCGTCACTAGTACATGTGACTTTTTCAAGGGGCTTCAACTGGAGGCTTTTTGCCAAGAGTAATGGGCTGCTTTACCATCTGAGAAGATAAAGAGCCTCATCGACAAATACCACAAATGACTTCAAGCTGTCATTGATGTTAAAAGGGGCAATACACGGTATTAAGAACTCGAGTATGTAAACTTTTTGATCAGGGTCATTTGGGTAGTTGTCATTATGATTTAAAAAGCGTAAACACAGTTTATTGATAAATGGCTTCAGCCAAACGCTAACCATGAGTGAAAAATGTTTGTTATCATTCATTATCTCTGAAAAATGGCCAAGAAATAATAAATTCTGCCAGGGTATGTAAACTTATGAGCACAACTGTGTGTGAAAATATATGTGTGTATATGTGGTGTATATATAATTCCTGTTTTTTCTTTTGTCCATCTAGCTACAACTGCTTGTGATCCTGTGGTAGAAGAACACTTCCGCAGAAGCCTCGGCAAGAACTACAAAGAACCAGAGCCCGTTGCCAACTCTGTGTCCATCACCGGTTCCGTGGATGATCATTTCGCCAAGGCGCTGGGGGACACTTGGCTCCAGATCAAAGCTGCCAAGGATGGGGTGTCCAGTAGCCCTGAATCTGCCTCTCGAAGGGGCCAGTCCTCTCCTTCCTCTCACATGGTCAATCATAATCACTCCCCATCTGTACTATCGTAAAGAGAATGTCTGCGAAATCGGGAGCAGCTACTTTCACTGGGCTTTCAAAATGATAACCATTAGTGTCAGGGGAAGGAGAGTTTTAATTTTTGTTTTTCTTACTTGTATATTTGCTTGGCACAAAGTGGATGCCTCTATCATGTTATAGCAGGAACTATTGTTTTCTAATGTAGCATCCTAACTTCCTGCCTCTGTTACCAAAGAAACCTCTAATGCAAGCCTGCTGCCCACTGACTGACCCACCACAAAAACCCATTCACATTGCGTTATCAGTTGGTTGACCCAAGTGCTGTCAGCTTACCAGCTTCTAGAACTAGAAAGCGCTGTGTATTTTAACTATATATATTTTTTTTTTCATGGAGTAATTGTATTGTATGTATTTACTTGAAAAGATTTGTCATGTCATGTCTGATTTGCACTATTGAGAGAGGATCAAGACTTCTTGTGAGAAGCTAAAATTTAGAGGGCAGACTGCTTATGAGTTAAGTGTACATTTTGCCGTTACAACATGGCAGCTTTTTTGTGTGCCAATATCTAGTCCAGTTGCGATCAGTTCTTTAAAAATTAGTGGCCACATTGAGACTCCCTCCAGTGATTATTCTCAGCAAGCGGGAGGCTGTCCTTTTTTTAAAGGGTAGGATCACCCAAAGTGAGTATTTAGGTGATTTGATGCAGAGGCTCAGTGGGTTTCTGGTACCCCTTGGGAATTCAGCAAGGTTTTCCAATGTGAGCCTTCTGGCCATGCCTACCCATTTTAGATACTGTAGGGCGGCTCTTTTTCACCATTTGAGTCTATCTACAGAGATCGAATACATTTTTATTCTGGGAAAAGTGTCCAGATGGCTTCCTATAAGCCTATAAAATTATAGTAGGTCATCAATGTATGTCTCTTGCAATTGGATAGCAAAAATGACAGAGAAGGTGCTCACTGGTAGTCTGCCATCACTGCAGTTTGTGTGCGTCGAGGTCAGAAAAGATAATAGTGCGTTAAGTGCATGTTTTTTGAAAACGTAATAGCTGGTAACTATTAATACGGAGACAAGTAACAATCAGAATACTTATTATCCTCTTCAGATGTAGTTTATTTTTTAACGGTATAGTCTTCTGACATACTTACTGCTGGTACAGTTGTACTCATTGTAATATTTTATTTGTTCATTTAGCGGTAACCAGCTAGAGCCTCAGGACAGGCCTTGGTGAATTGATAATTGAATTCTGATAATGCGTGGTACAGGATGCTATGTGTTTGGTAAGCAATTGCTATAGTTGCTTTGCGTTCTTGTGTATAGTCGCTAGTTTGATAGCAAAACAGTGTCAGACAGGTTAGCTTGAGGACTAGTCATACCCCTTATTTTCTTACCCCATTATAAAGAAGAAAAAAAATTCTCTCAAAACTGCGGAATGAGTTTAAAGCTTTGTGTAAACTGACGACAAATATGTACATTCCTTTTTGTCAGGAACCTACCACAAGCATTTTTTTTTTTTTTTCTCCTGATCAATCTAAACTCGCTCCCGAGCTGATTTCACTGCATAACTCCTTTTGCCTTGCTTGGCTTTTCTCCCCTTGTGTAACATCTATATACATTCCAGCCTCCCAGTGAAAACGTAAAGACTTCTTCTTTTTTTTTTTTTTTTATATATACATCCAAGTGTATATATGTTATTTACAAGCATATAACTGGTTAATGTTCAAATTACAGGAGTGATTTTTTTTTTTTTTTTATGGGAGGCCCCTAAGCACATGTGGCCCCACCCCTCACACTCCAGCTGCTCCAGCGAATTTTATGGACAATGCTGTCACAAGGTGGGGGGCATATATATTCTATACTGTCCTCAACTCAAGACATTTCACTACTATGTTACTGGGTAGTCAATGCTTAAGTGTTTGCCATTCAGTGTAGACAGAAAAAAATATTTAAAAAATCACCAAAAAAAAAAAAACAACTTTTAAATGAACACTTTTTTTATATAGGTAACTTTAAGACCATCGTTACGCTGTGCGTAAAGAATGTACAGAAAAAAAATTTGTAGGTATTTTTTTTTTTTTTTTTTGGAAAACGATTAATTTGTTAATGATATGTAGCTATTTAATTTGCCCTTTCTTTAAATGTAATCATACAGTTCTGTTTTTTTCTGGTTGTTTGGAGTAAAAAAGTTGATCTTTTTTTGTTTAGATGTGTCTGTAATACAGTGATGTGCAGGTACACTTGTATACTATTGAAACGCTGCATTAATATTGGATAGCCACTAGCATGTCATTGCTGAGTCTGCTGAGTGTTACAGGGATCTGAAACATAAACGTGGGCTCTGGGTCAAGTGAACACATTGCGGTTTGTTATCCTGGACTTGTGTAAAGATACAAAATGGTTAAAGTAGTACAGAATCAATGTCCATATGGAACTCTGACTCCTTGTGGTGGTCTTTTTGTAGCTGTCCTGGGTGAAAAAGGCAATCTGATCACTGCAGTTGTACAGTAAATGTGACTCATTAAAACAATCTCAGATTTGTGTGTTTTATATCGATCTTTTACAAGAGCAGTCTTCTTAACCTACATGACTTTGCTGCCCTATCTGAGATAGGTGCCTTGTATACAGCACAGGTGGCCAAACCACACTTAAATAAAGACAAGCGCTCGACAATATTCTTGTGTTTTTTATTTTTTTTGTAACTCCTAATTCATAATGGCATGGACATGCACACATTTCTATGGATTGTCTGTGATGCCAGTTGGTGTGTTGCTAACGGGCAATGACATATTGTGTAATATCACTGGTTCAGATATATGAGAATGGACTCTTGTGTTATAGTTAGAGGGATACAACAGACTATTGAAGCTGTACTAGTGTAAAATAAGATACATGGCTAATACAATATGAACTAAAACCCATTTTGTAACGGGGGGTGGCTATTTTGTGTACTTTGAAAATGGGAAGTGTTTGTTTTTTTTTTTTCGTTTTTTTGTGGGTGCAACATTGATTTGGCTTTGGCCAGAAGACACCAATACTTTTTTGGACCTTTGTACTTCTCCATTAAACGAACAATGAAGGTTTAACATGTACCTGTTGCATAAATGCACTTGGAGCAGCCAATTTGTATGCCCAAATGATTCTTTAGAAAGTAGTGACACCTATGCATGTCGTCACCCAGAGTCTAGCAACCTTTTTATGCTCAACAGGTGCTCTTTAAATCTCACCTTTCATCTACTAAATCTGGTGGGAATCAAAGCATACAGTTCCAGGTTTTAAGATCAAAGTGTTCTTGATACCAGTGATGGATAAAAATGATAAAACAAAAAAGTCCGGTTTTCCATGGAACAAGTCATGGGACATTTTTCTACATTTCCATGTTTGTAAATCTGTAATATAGCATTCTGTTGTGGCCTTGTATTGTCTGGAAACAGAAAGGAGGAAAAAAAAGTTTGGCAGGCCATCTTTTTTTTTTTTTTTTTTGTATGTTTTAAAGTAGCCTTAAAGAACAATAAAGTGCTCTTAAATCACACCCTGTGTGGATGTTTGTTTTCTATCGATGTATATACTCATTTGCTGGCTACATGCTATACAATTTTCTTTAGAGTTTTTTTTCCTTTACATTTACCTTCAACTTAGGTCAAACCTAAAGGAAGTTGAATAATGTGTATTAAGCTATAGGCAGAGTATGTGTCTAAAGCGGAATTCCGGCCGAAATAAGACTTTTAAGATAAAAATACCCCTAGAATACTCATGCCCCATGGTGCAATGTAACAAAGGTATGCTGTAAACTATGCCCAGTTTTCTATTTGTGCAGCATCGTTTTCTTTGTGAAGTTCCTGCGCAGCACGGCCATCTCTAGTGTGGGCATCTGAAGCCTCAGTGTCCTTCCTGGATTCCGTGCATTCTGGCTACCCAGCATGCACCTGCCGATCATGTGCGGTGCAATCTTGGTCAGCTTGACATGGCACGGCTCCAATAACACTTTAACATTTAATATAGGCTTCTATGGAAAATATTGGTCAGCTTCACATGGCTCTGCTCCAGTGCCATGTCAAGCTGACCAAGATTTTCCATAAAAGCCTATATTAAATTTTACTGGAGCAGTGCCATGTCAAGCTGACCAGTAACATTTAATATTGGCTTCTTTGGAAAATCTTGGTCAGCTTGACATGGCACTGCTCCAGTAACATTTAATATAGGCTTCTATGGAAAATCTTGTAGCAGTGTCATGTCAAGCTGACCAAGATTTTCCATAGAAGCAAATATTAAATTTTACTGGAGCTGTGCCATATCAAGCTGACCAAGATTTTCTATAGATGCCAATGTTAAATGTTATGGGAGCAGTGCCATGTCAAGCTGGCCAGGAGCCAATGCAACAGAAGTCTCCCAGGAGCCAATGCAAAACCAGAAATGATGTATGGTGCTGTGGCCCCTAAAGGTGGAAGTGAAACTGGATATAGGCATAAAGGTGTAGAGTAACAGAAAAAAAAAATAATTGCCAATTAATTTCAAGGATGCACATTAGTGCTGCATGGTGAGGAGTGAAAAATGTGCGTGGAACTCTGCTTTAAACACGATCCATTTCAGTTCCAGGCTAACCAAAAAATTTAACCTAAGTGACTTTTCTTTTTTTTATTCTTTTCCCCACATGCCTAGTGACCTTGAACACATTGCAGGCAGGAAAGTCTGAATTAGTTGACCCTGAATAACAGTCCAGGTCAGTGACTGAGTAAATAAAGCCAGGATCTAGAGGTCTTCTTTTGATCAATGCAATATCTGGAGCTATACAACATAGGTAGCTTGCTTATTTAATCCTCATGGGCTGACTTTAAGGTCCGGTTCACACTGGTGCAACATGGGATCCAACTTGTGAGAGCACAAGTCGCATGACATGTCAAACTAAATGTTTCCCTATGAGAGCCATCTTAACTGATCAGACACAAGTAGCTTTGACTCTAGAAAAGATTCCCGCGCTAATTTGAGCCGACTTAATGTGACTGTTTTACACTCTATGGCATTGAAGTCCTATCCAAGTCGGACTGAAGTTGCAGGGCAAAGTCAGATCAGAAGTCACATGGCTTTCATGTCGGAGCAGTGTAAACCTGGGTGCACACATGTGAATGCACGGGAATCCTACCCCCAGTAGGGTTCTTTCTAGTCCAGAGCTGATTGCTGCATGAGCAATTGCATGTGAGTGGCCACAATTACCTGTGGGAGCGGACAGCCTCCCATTGCTTTCAATAGGGATGCCTCCCGTAACTAATTGCTGGGAACCCCTGCTGGGGTTTTCACATGTAATTGGAGTCGGTCTAAAAAATGATTGCCAACTAATGCACCCAACTACCAAACAATACATCGTTGTTAGATGAGCATATCAAAATGAATGCTTATATCTAGGCCTGGGGAGCAGGGGGGTATTTTCCCTCTGGCCTTGAGTGGAGAGATTCCCCACACAGATCAAGATCAGAACAGGACCCACAGTGACTGGCAGGTGTTCTTTAACTGCCTAGTTTCTGTTCAGACTTGTGATCACTGCACCAGACAATAGGAAGTCTTCCAGCACCAACTTTCTTTGCAGCCCTGAGATGTCATGTGACTGAATGCCAAGAACCACAATAGAAGATTCATGCTGCTGAATGATTTGAAAGGTGTATCCGAATAAGCCATGTGGTAGAGCTGTACATGATTATGGATAAATTGAGAGTCTCAATTTTTTGCTTAGAATAAAAATCTTGCTTCTGAAGAACTTTATTTTAAATATTTACAACCCTGAACATTCGGTTATCAAACAAGAAGGCAATAAAATAAGGCCTAATACACTTTTTTTTTTTTTTTTTAGTTCTCCCCAATAACCGATACCTACTGCACATTTTTTGCTTTACACTTCAGCTGTCAGCAATGGTACAAAGCATTGAAAAGTTATTTTACAAACAAAATATTTGTGTTTTAATGGTTTAAAAAATCTTAATGGGTGATGCTGATTAGAGTAAAATAAGGGTTAATATATATATATATATATACACACACACGCATTTTTCAGAGAATGATTGACACAAAAACATTTTTCAATCATGGTTAGTGTATGGTGTTTACTCTTTTTAAATCAGAATGACAACAAAAACTACCAAAATGACCATGAACAAAAGTTTACATACCCTTGTGATTTTGGCCTGATAACATGCACACAAGTTGACACAAAGGGGTTTGAGTGGCTATTAAAGGTACCTATCCTCACCTGGGATCTGTTTTCTTGTAATTCGGGTGTGTATATGTATGTATATACACACATATATATATATATATATACACACACACACGTATATGCATGTATGTATAATTAATATATATATATATATATATATATATATATATATAAATTTTATTTATTTTTTTCCCAATGAGTTTCTGGACTCCTGACAGACTCTTGCATCTTTCTTCCCATGCTCCACTGACGTTTCTGGATTCTGAGTCATGGGGAAAGCAAAAGAATTGTCAAAGGATCTGCGGGAAAAGGTAGTTGAACTGTATAAAACAGGAAAGGGATATAAAAAGATATCCAAGGAATTGAGAATGCCAATCAGCAGTGTTCAAACTCTACTCAAGAAGTGGAAAATGAGGGGTTCTGTTGAAAGCACACCACAGTCAGGTAGACCAACTAAAATTTCAGCCACAAGTACCAAGAAAGTTGTTTGGGATGCAAAGAAAAACCCACAAATAACTTCAGGTGAAATACAGGACTCTGAAAACATGTGTGGCTGTTTCAATAAGGAGGCAAGAAAGATGGGCTGCATGGTCAAGTCGCCAGAAGAAAGCCATTACTATGCAAATGCCACAAAGTATCCCGCTTACAATACGCCAAACAGCACAGAGACAAGCCTCAAACCTTCTGGCACAAAGTAATTTGGAGTGATGAGACCAAAATGTAGCTTTTTGACCACAACCATAAACGCTACAGTTGGAGAAGAGTCAACAAGGCCTGTGAAACAGAGGTGGATCGCTGATGTTTTGGGGATGTGTGAGCTACAAAGGCACGGGGAATTTGGTCAAAATTTATGGCAAGATGAATGTAGTATGTTATCAAAAAATACTGAAGAAACATTTGCATTCATCAGCCAGGAAGCTGTGCATGGGAAGTACTTGAACAGTTCAACATGACAATGATCTAAAACATGAGGCCAAGTCGACCTGTCATTGGCTACAGCAGAATAAAGTGAAAGTTCTGGAGTGGCCATTCTCAGTCTCCTGACCTCAATATCATTGAGCCACTCTGAGGAGATCTCACACGTGCAGTTCATGCAAGACAGCCCAAGAATTTCCAGGACCCAGGAGGCTTTTTGCCAAGAGTAATGGGCAGCGTTACCCTCTGAGAAGATAAAGAGCCTCATCCACAAATGGCACAAAAGACTTCAAGATGTCATTGATGTTAAAGGGGGCAATACACGGCATTAAGAACTGGGGTATGTACACTCTTGATCAGGGTCATTGGGGTAGTTTCTGTTGTCATTATAATTTAAAAAGAGTAAACACAGTTGATTGAGAATAAATGGCTTCAGCCAAACACTAACCAAGAGTGAAAAAGTTTGTGTTATCATTCATATTCTCTGAAAAATGGCCAAGAAATAATAAATTATGCCTGTGTGTGTGTATATATATGTGTGTGTGTGTGTGTGTGTGTGTGTGTGTATGTATGTGTATGATATATATATAAAAAATATTATTATTACTCGACAAGGATGCTTTAAACTGACTTAATTTGCAGACCAAAGTTCATCCCTTTGATCTGTAAATGAATAAACGGAAGGACAGATCAGATGCAATGTTTCTTTTTACCTGTCTTTCACTGCTAAGCAATGTTGTTGATCAACATTGCCGGCTTTTTTTTTTTTTTTTGACCACTGCACTTTCTATATGAATTGAGATGCTGGATCAAGATTGTGTGGGGGTGTTGGATCAAAGTCACAATCTTTTAACAATCAATTGTGCAGCTCTACCCACGTGGTTTGGGAACACCAGACTTTCAACTTGGCCCAAAGGTTTACAGTCGTCCCCTGCTTATATCATCCAAGCATGCGTGTTTACTTTACACCAAGGGTCCTCAAACTATGGCCCTCCAGTTGTTCAGGAACTACAATTTCCATCATGCCTTGTCATGTCTGTGAATGTCAGAGTTTTACAATGCCTCATGGGATGTGTAGTTCCGCAACAGCTTGAGGGCCATAGTTTGAGGATGCCTGCTTTACACAAATCCAGAGCAGATGTTCTCCTGAGGGGGGGGAGGCTTTATTGGGTGTCTAATCTATAAAAGATTGTCACCTCAAGCTATGACATTGTGACATGTTCATTTAATAATTGAATATACAGTATGAAGTAATGTTTGCAACTTAAAGTGCTAAATATTTCATGTTGATTTGGCTGGATTTGAAGCAAGAGGAACTTCAGAAATGGTGAGGTTGGAGATTCAACTTCTGTCACTGGACTCTGAAAGCGGTTTGAAGGTGTGTTGTACATTCAGGATGTACAGAGAAGGGTGAAGGTTCAAAATGTAATGTACAACACTGAGTAAGTACAAGATGTCTAGTGAAATGGACATGTCTCCAAAAATGTTTTATTTACATAAATTTGCAAATGGCAATGGGCCCGACCTTACTGTCCTAAGTCCTGATTCTTTAAAGTCTCAAGTCAATCCATGTGGGAGGTGTCATAATTGGTATTTGCAGGTTTTTCTTAACCTCAAAAAAAAAAAAATAGCTGTAGGTATTCCTCCCAAGTTGCCCCTTCCCACCTCTGAGCACTGTACCCAACAGTACTGCCCTGTTTGGAAAATGCAGAACCATGTATTTTGTGGTGCTATGGAATTAACAAGAAAAGCAGTAAAATCTCCCCAGCAAAAATAGACCCCTGTAAGCAACAACAGAGCTCCTACCAGTCAGCAACAAGAGACTCCTCCCTCAACAGTAAATCTTCCCAGCAACAACTTACACCCCCACCACCCAGTAACAATAGATCACCCAGCACACCCTGGCACCCTTTTGTAACCACAAACATTCAGTGCTGGATCTGTGTTCCTGCTGAAAAAAAAGCCCTGGGTATTCGACACTATGGGGGCTCAATTACATTGCTAGTACTTGGGAGCATTGTGCCAAACTTAAGTTTAGTGTAGCTGCCTACAAGTAAAGTTTGTTTTGTGATGTATACCAGTGTTTCTCAACCTTTTCAGTCAAGGCACTTTTTAAAATTATGGACAGTCTCAAGGCACCACACTCCTCCTAAAATGTAAAAAAATAAAAATAAATAAAAACATCCACATGTAGGACACCCAATGTCGGAGGTGATTTATTCTTCCAAAGCAAATACACTTTTGCTCATTGGTACTGACTAGTATTCCTATGTCTGTCTTCTCCCTCAATTCTCTTCATCGGTCAGCTAATTTAATGTGACCCCACCGCTGAGGGAGAGGGGCACAGGAGGGTCAAACAAGGGCTGTGGAGGCAACATACATCATCCTTATCAACTGATGTCATTGGTTGTTAGGATGCCAGTGTCTAGAAAGTCTTAATGGTGCATGATGGACCCTGCACTCGAGTATGTCTGCCGTATAAGCTTCCCTTGCCTGGTACCAGCACGATCCAAGATCCTCAGCTCACCCAGTCACTTGTCAAGACAGCCGTGTAGGGTGAATAAAAACATAAGGGCTCATGCACACAGGATGTTTTAAAAACACCAGTGCTAAAAACGCCTATTTTTTTGCATTTGGCTGCGGTCTCCCGTGTTTTTTGGCGATATCGGTTTTGAGCATTTTTGTCATTAACCCCTTGACCACTGGGCACTTAAACCCCCTTCCTAACCAGACCAATTTTCAGCTTTCAGCGCTCTCACATTTTGAATGACAATTACTCAGTCATGCAACATTGTACCCATATGACATTTGTGTCCTTTTTTTCACACAAATAGAGCTTTCTTTTGGTGGTATTTAATCACCGTTGGGTTTTTTATTTTTTGCGCTATAATTAAAAAAAGACCGAAAATTTTGTAAAGTTTTACACTCTCGCGACTTTCGACTTTTAACCAGACCAATCCTTCCCCCAAATTCACGGGTCACCAGTTCCCCAATTACTGTTTTTACGAGTTTTGGCTATAGCGGTTTTTTGTGCCCTCTGGCGTCGGTTTACGTTTTTTTATCCGCAAAAATCGTGACCACAAAAATTTTGTAGGACACACGTACTCGGGAATACAAAAATAAGTGGGATGTGCCG
>BLSH010098618.1:325084-337362 GCA_018402905.1 Glandirana rugosa | reverse complement strand
AGCTGGTAACAGTGAGTTACCGCTCTGTTTACACTGGATGTGATCGGCTGTGAAGTAGATCACAGCCGATCACAAGGTATCAGCCGCCGGCCGGCGGCTGATACCTGTGTCAGTGACAGGCAGTGTTCCCTAGGAACACGCCGCCACCGACACGCACGCGCAGCGTGCTCCCGATCGCGCACACGCGCCGTGCGAACGGCGGGCGTGCCATTTGTGATCAGCTGTGACTTCGTCACAGCCGATCACGTGGTGAACAGCCATAACCAATGGCTGTTCACCCCTGTCGGTGAAGCGGCGTGTCCTGGGGACACGCCGACACCGACAGAGCCGGGATGCGCGCGCCCGATCGCGCGCAATCCCGGCTTAAAGGGAGGACGTCATATGACGTCCACCCGCTGGGAGAGCAGGACCGCTCCGCCGTCATTTGACGGCGGGGCGGTCCTGAGGCAGTTAAAGGGCTCCACAATGGGGGTAAAGAGCCCCAGGATCATTGGAAAGGATTAGGGGGACTTCATGATTTCTTGCACTGGGGCCCTGAAGGTTCTAGTTATGTCTCTGGTCTACTGTTAACATTCTTGTGAATACTTGAAGTTCAGGGAAGCAGGCAGCAGCATTAAAAGTTGTAAAACCAAAAGTACTGGGATAGAAATTGTAACAAATAGCTTACTTGTGAAAGTTATTTTGTTGTGCTCACTGTGTTAAACTAAAACCGCTCAGGCTTTAACCACTTCAGCCCCGGAAGTATATACCCCCTTCCTTACCAGAGCACTTTTCGCGATTCAGCACTGCGTCACTTTACCTGACAGTTGCACGGTCATGCGACATTGTATCCTTACAAAATTTAGAGCTTTCTTTTGATGGTATTTGATCATCTCTGCGATTATTTTTTTTATGCACTATAAACAAAGAGCTGCTATTTTGAAAAAAAAAAAACATTTTTTTGCTTTTTGCTATAATACATATACAAAAAAAAATATTAAAAAGGAATTCATCAATTTAGGCCAAAATGTATTCTTCTACATATTTTTGGTAAATAAAATCGCAATAAGCATTTATTGATTGGTTTGCGCAAAAGTTATCGCGTCTACAAACTATGAGAACTGATTTATGGCGTTTTTTTATTATTATTATTATTTTTTACTGTAATGACGGCAGTCTGCGATTTTTATCGGGACTGCGATATTGCGGCGGACATTTCGGACATTTTTTGGGACTATTGACATTTATACAGTGATCAGAGCGAAAAATAGCCACTGATTACTGTATAAATGTCACTGGCAGGGAAGGGGTTAAACTGTAGGGGGTGATCATGGGGTTAAATGTGTTCCATCACTGTGTTCTAACTGTGTGGGGGATGGGCTGACAGGGACATGACAGATCTAACTGATCCCAATTACAGGTCACTGTCATGTCCCCTGACCGAACGGGGAACCGCCTTAAATCGGCGGTTCCCCGTTCTGCTTCTGTATTAAGAGATCGCGGGTCGCCGACGGACATCAAGTCCGCCCGACCCACGGGCACACTCACGCAGTGTGCGGCGGGCATGAGAGTGTACCGCATGCGGCTGCGCAAATCTCCATAAATATACTGTGATTTGCGCAGGGCTGCCAAAATGCCGCCGTATATGCCCAGGAGCCGGTCAGGAAGGGGTTAAAAACTATTTTAACTTTAGATTATCCACCCTAATTGTGGAACAGGGTCATGATGGTGTCTGATGTGGCCATAAATGCCTACACCACCAACATCACTGTAAGGTTTATCTCAAAGAAAATGCTTTGAGTGGTACTGTATGCTAATTGCTTTGATTGCGTTTGTATACAGGTTCCAAAATGATTAACTTTTTTTTGAATATCGAGATGTGGTTACAAAATATTCCTGCTTGCTCCCTGCATAAAGCACTGTGTAGATCAGGGTTTCTCAACCAGGGCTCCTCCAGAGGTTGCAAGGGGTTCCTTGAGCAATGGTCAATTTCTACCTCTCAGATAAATTCCCAATAACATCATTGATCTTTTTAGCTATCTGTAAGGGGGTAATTCTTCCCAATAACCACAAGTGTAAGGAGTATTCTTCCCATTGACCATCACACCAATGTATCATGAGTTGTAGATTTTTAATTTTTTAGCAGGGGATCCTTGAGATTGGAGAATTATTTCAAGGGTTCCTCGGTGTTGAAAAGGTTAAGAAAGATTGGTGTAGAGCACTTTGGGCCTACAACAGTCATATGGTCTGCTATGGCTGAAGTTAACCACTTCAGCCCCGGAAGGATTTCCCCCTTTAGGACCAGAGCCATTTTTGCGATTCGGCACTGCGTCACTTTAACTGAAAATTGCGCGGTCGTGCGACATTGTACCCAAACGAAATTTGCGTCCTTTTTTCCCCACAAATAGAGCTTTCTTTTGGTGGTATTTGATCACCTCTGCGTCATTTCTGATCGCCGCTATAAACAAAAGAAGAGCGACAATTTTGCAAAAAAAAAACAAATTTCTTACTTTTTGCTAAAATACAAATCCAAAAAAAACATTTTTTTTCATCGGTTTTGGCCGATTTATATTCTTCCTCATATTTGTGATAAAAAAAATCGCAATCGGCGTTTATTGATTGGTTTGCGCAAAAGTGGTCGCGTTTACGGATGATGAGAATTCCTTTCTGGGGTTTTTAATTTTTTTTATTTTTTACTAGTAATGACAGCGATCTGCGATTTTTAGGGGTACTGCGATATTTCAGCGGACATGTCGGAACATTTTGACACTTTTTTGGGACCATTGGCAGTTATACAAGCTATAAAAATGCACTGATTACTGTGTAAATGCCATTGGCAGTGAAGGGGTTAACCTGCAGGGGGCGCACTAAGGGTTAACAGTGTTCCCTGGGCGTGTTCTAACTGTGGGGGGACTGCCCTAGCTGGGGAAGGGAAGTGATCACAGCTTCCATGTAGAGGAAGGCTGTGATCACAGCCCTTCCCCCTCTCACAGAACAGAGGTCCATGTTTACTTACATGGACCTCAGTTCTTTCACTCCGGGGGGGGGCATCGTGGGTGGCCGGTGGAAATCGAATCCGCCGCACCCGCTCCCTGGCCTTCCCCGGACACAGTGAGCCTGCGCGCTCACTGGGCTCGATCTCGCAGGCGCCGTCATATGAGGGCGATTTGCGCAATAGAGCCATCTTGTCGGCGTCAATTGCCGACCAGCGGTCAGCAAGCGGTTAAACCTTTGATATTGAAAGATGTGTAGATGATCTGATGTGTGTGTGTGTCCTGGACCCTCTACAGCAGTGGTTCTCAACTCCGGTCCTCGGGACCCACTAACAGGCCAGGTTTGCAGGATAACTGAAAGGCATCACAGGTGATATAATTTGCTGCTCAGTAATTGCAGTATTCTAATCTGCATCTCCCCAAGGTAATACTTAAAATCTGGCCTGTTGGTGGGTCCTGAGGACCGGAGTTGAGAACCACGGCTCTATAGAATTACATAAGGAAAAAAAATAGTGATGGCTTTACAAGTTTTTTAAATTATTTTTTTAAAGCAATGTAAACCGTTCAGAAGCACAGCTTTTACAAACTACTAACTTTTTATATCAGTAATAAGGTCCAACCAAACAACTAAAGATATAATTAAAACCTGTATACATGTACTGTTATACTTGCAAAAGGATTTGTAATTCTGTAGAGCAGGATGTGTGGTGACACATATGTCTCTTCTTATCTATTGTGTCTCCTGCTTGTTTATTGGTCAATGAATGAGTATCATCAGTTCTGCTCAGCAGAGAGTGCTAATCCTCACTGAGAGAAGTGTGCATAAAGTATGGCCAAAAATTCAAGCTGATTGTGGTTTGTTCACTAATATGATATTGCAGATTTTTTTTTGAGCTGAACAGCAACCCAGCTGCTACCACTTATCAAATCATAGCCCACCATCCCTCATCAATGGAGATCAGTTTACCAAGAAATAAAGTCTATATACCCAGAGAAGGTAATGGAGGTGTCTAGGGGCTTGGCCAACAACTGCACTTTTAGGCCTCATACACACGGGCGTTTTATAATAAATAAGCAAAACGCCAGGTCCAACGTTTTTTAAAAAATCGGCGTTTTTTGCGGCGTTCTGCATTGGCGTTAGCGAGCGTTAGTGAGCGTTGGCGTCAATAGGCCTTTTTTTAAAAAAATCAGTCCTCTGCTATTTTTCAACCTAAAAACGCCGGCGTCAAAAAACGCTTGTTAACGCTAGTACGGCCTAAGCAAGCGTTAGTGAGCGTTTTGCCGATTGGCGTCAAAAAACGCAAAAACGCTACAGCTACAGAACGCGATGGTCCCGCGTTCTAAAAACAGCTCACTAACGCCGACGCCCTCTACTGCTCACTAACGCCGGCGTTTTTAGAAGGCCATTGAATAACATGGAGAGCTGCTAAAAACGCCTACAAACGCCGGCGTGCAAAACGCCCGTGTGTATGAGGCCTTATAACTGGCAAATGGTGATATCACATCCCCTACATACTACTTCTCAACTGTCACAAGAGTAGTACAATGGTGGATGCTGTGTGGCATACAGGAGGCAGAATATTCCCTTTGACACAGCACAAATGCCAGTGGGAATGCAGTGTAATCCTGCTTCTAGCTTCCCTTTTAGAGCCAGAACATCCAATTAGAAGCCAGAGCTGGTATTGCAGACTGCATCCTTTTTGTGTAAGCAATACTACAGTGGCTTTTCTGGCATGCAGAATGGAGGTGGTCAGACTGGTGGACTGCGGTTAGTGTCCAAGGAATAGGTGGGCTTTTCGGGCCTTTGTCAAAAGTGCAGTTGCTTGGCCTTCAAAAGTGTGATTATGGAGGCCTTTGCATACCGGCCAAGCCCCTAGGAAGAGATGAGTAGTTGCAATATTTCTGCAATGCCACTTTTGAAGAAGCGCTGACCACTTTCCCTTTCCTGCCATCCTGTTTGCTTGCTGGATTGAAAACTTTATCCTGAAAGACACTCTAGTTGGGAGGTTTACACAGTACAAGGTCTCCTCCTGTCCTCGCATCACAGCACTCAGGCCTAGCAGTTATTATTATTATTATAAAGGATTTATATAGCGCCAACAGTTTGTGCAGTGCTTTACAATATGAGGGCAGACGGTACAGTTACAATACAATACAGGAGGAATCGAAGGGCCCTGCTCTTTAGAGCTTACAATCTAGAAGGGAGGGTCAAGTGAAACAAAAGGTAATAACTGTGGACAGAGGCGTAACTAGAACCTTCAGGGCCCCGGTCCCATTCCCTGGCCAGGGCCCTTCCCTCTTCCCACTGATCCTGGGGCCCTTTACTCCAATCACGGGTATCTTTATTACGGTCCCGCAGCGGGACCCTTTCACAAGTTCTGCAGGGGGCCCCTTTTCTGCCATCTTCAGGCCTCCCCATGGTGGTGAAATGCCAGGGCCCGGTCACAGTTGCAACCTTTGCAATCCTGATAGTTCCCTCACTGGTGTCAGTAATTTTTATTTTAATTGTATTTTTTTTTTTTACAATTTTATTTTTACAATTTTTTTTTTAGGAGCTCTGTTGGGGGGCTTTGACGAGATATCAGGGGTCTAAACAAACCTCAGCCCTCAATCTCCATCTGTGTAGCCTCAGCTGCACAGAATGAATGGACAGAAATAGCTGTGCACCGAGCCTTCCATTCATTCAGAAAAGGAAGTACAGTAAAACGAGTTTACTATGCTTCAGTTATGAATGAACCAATTGGTACCAATCACTGACTCTGTTCATTCAGAAAAGGAAGGAGCCGGTAAATGACAAAATTTACCGACCCGTTCTCATCTCTCCATCATGACACATCTTCTATAGCAGCTGGCAGGAGAGAGGAGGGGGGGGGAAGACAGCAGCTCTGTGGGGGGGGGGGGGGCAGGGAAGCACCCAGGGACCCTAAGAACAGCAGAAGACAAGTATACTGGATAGAGGAAAATGGAGGAGATTGGGTCCTCTAAATGCCACCCCTGCCATCCCTCCTATTCAGGTGTACAAGGGAGGCACATGGGCCCCCTGAAGCATGGGGCCCGGTTGCAATTGCAACCCCTATCGTTACGCCCTAACTGTGGGGGTTGAACTGATGAAGAAAATGAAAATACATTTGTTAGGTGTGGGTAGAATAAGCTTCTCTGAAGAGGAAGATTTTCAGGGATCGTCTAAAAGCTAGCAGAATAGGAGAGTTTGGACATCCTGGCACCCAGTGCTGCTATACAGAGGAGAAGAGTCATGCTCCTCCATAAACGAAAACTAATGGAAACATGTCATCAACATCTCCCTTCCCATATAACAAAAAAATATGTCCTAGGCACCCTCTGGTGCTTTAACCTACTAGTTGTCCAACAGCTTGCCATTCTGTTCCACTGCTGCAAATAATGTGCAAAAATTGGCTTCCTGAGACTTGATTCTTGCACACTGCCTGGTATGTTCCCCACCCCCCAAGTGATCAGACCTGGAAATTGAAACTAGGTGGTCTCTCATTGTGGGAGGGCAGAGGGATTGTCACATTTTCCCCCATATTTCCTTTTGTACCACTTGCCCCACCCTATTCGTTTGTAAACTCTTATGAGCAGGGCCAGAGTGCATTTTATTTAAATCAAGTTGATTTCAATCACTGGTAAAAGGCTTGATTTAAATCATAATTTTTAAAGAGCAACTGTCATCTCTTTCCTGCAGCGGCTCCTCCTCTGACCCTCTGTTGACTCACCGACAGTCCCATTCACTATAATGGGACAGCTGGTGATGCGGCAGTGACACAACAAGGTGAGGGACGTGGTGGCAGCCGGTGAGTGGATGCCGCTAACAGGCGCTGCCATGATGGATCTGAAATGATAAGTACTCTTTAAATGTAAGGACTTATTCTTGCTGGTAGTTAGGAAACCCATCATTTTGTTTGCAAATATTAAAGATTCTATTTAGAATAACAAACTGTCAGGTTAGTAAAACAGCGATATCAGAACTGATTCAATCATACAGTTTGTGGTGTACATAGATTTGCAAAACCATGGGATAAAGGAATATTCCTGAACTATGTTTTATCTCATGGTTACTGTGACATTGTGTGAGTGCATCAATGCAGTGCATGTTATCTCAGCTTGCAGAGCTTGGATTCATTGAATGAGTTTACCAAAAATGTAAACATTGCAAAATATACAGCCTTGTACTACATTTCATGCTGGATAAACAAAATTAATAATGTATCTTAAATAGAATACTATCTTTAGATAGATTTTTTACTCCAAAAGCATTTTATTAAAATACATTTTAAAAAAATCATAGATTTTTATCCACCTTGAGCAGGGCCCTCCTAACCTTTTTGTAACTGTACTGTCCCCTTAATATTGTAAAGTGCTGCACAAACTGTTGGCACTATAAAATATCCTGTATAATAATCATTTTTCTCCATACTCAGAAGTACTGGGATTAAAAGCCAGGAGAGGATTGGGGTGGCAGGCAACACCACTCCAAATAGTCCTTACTACAAAGGACAGGCTTTCTTTGGGGCCATGTTTTTTTTTCCCTTACTCTTACGGATATGCTCCAATAGATGCAGAAATACCTGCACCAATGTTGTACTTACCTTTTATATACTGCTGCAAAGGTCTACGTTCACTGATCCTTCCGCCCCTACCTTCCCGCTTTCTGTTTGGATGGCTCCCAGCTTTATCTAACCCCTTCCTTTTTGCCCTGGACATCAAATACACCTCTTGTAGACCTATTGCTCGGTGCGTAATCACTCTTCTTCCTACTGTGGGCATTACTTCAGGTAGTAAGGAGCTGAATAATATCTACCCAGTAAAGCCTTGTACACACGGTGGGACGGTCGTATGAAAACGGTCGTACGACCGCTTGTTGTATGATCATCCGACCGTTAGTATGCGCGATTAGAACAGCTGACGTACGATGGTCCTACAACAGCAGTTGGATGAGCAAACTAGAAAACTTTGGTTGTACCAACAAGCAGTCGTACGACCATTGTATCATGTGTACAGAAAAGTTGGTCCAGCAAGTTGTACTGTTGTACAACAAGTTTTACTGTGCAAAACACGCATGCTCAGAAGTCCGGATCGCCCGGAAGTGTCTGTTCGTGTAAACCTACGTTCCTAATTCACAAATCACATGCACCTGAACTTCCTCTTTATAGGTTCGTAACACGTCACTACGTTCGGCTTGGTTGTATGATCGCTTAGTGCATGTCAGTATACGAGATACATCGGCCAACATACAATTTGAGCCGCTCGGTCATACGACCATTGCACCGTGTGTACGAGACCTACAGCAATCTGCCAGCAGTGAGCACAACTCTCTGCATCAACATTGCATGGGGAAAAAATGTAGTGCACAGACATCCCAGCATATACTCACCTTTAAAAGGAATGGTGGCATAAGAGGTGGTGCTGGTCACATGACCACTACTTTTAGTTCAGTTTTAAGGTATATTTTGGCTAGTAGATTACAGTCTGGAGCAATGACCTTATAGGAAGGAGGCCCTATAGTAACTATCGGCATGCTAAGATATAATAGACAATTGAACCTTTTTAATTACAGATTACTATAATGCCTACATACTGTAGTACGGAATATGCCTCTTTTTAGGGTTTTTTTTTTTTTTTTTTTTTGTTAATCTAAGTGCTGCAACAAGGGTTAGAAAAACACCCTTTCCTGACAGACTCCTATGGCAGCATAAGTATGGGTAAGGCCATGCCTCCACAACTACCCTATAGGACCCCTCTCCCATAAATCTTTGCTCCATACCAGATGACGTGTGTCCTCCATATGGACCAAGTATCGGTTCGTCTACCTGAAGATTCCCCACCATAAGACAGTCGCCCGTAACCAGATGAATACGTCTATGGATCATGGCAGCAAGTTTTTGTTTGTTGATCTTTTGCTTATTGGGCTTCCCTGTGCGTCGTTTGTATGGTGCCTTCCCTGTTGACAGTAATGGCGCCGGGCTTGCGTTCCGGCCGCCGACTTCCTGCTTCCTGGGTCCCACGGCCGGTCTGCGCATGCACGCGGTCGTGGGACAAGATTGAGGCTTGCGCATGTGCGCGGCCCTGGCCGGCGCTGGATGACGAGGTCACAGCTTACTATTTGGAGCCTGCAGAGCTGTGCAGGCCTTGGGGATCAGTCCAGGAATAACGGCTTCTTCCCCAGGCTGTGCTGGCGGTCTCCCTAGGTAGGTGAGCAACACAAGGAGGAGGGGGGGAGTGTTTGTGTCAGCATGGATCCTCACTCTGCCTCTCCTTCCAGGTGACTTTGATCATGGGCTCCTCTCTGCCCCCTGGTGGTCAGCCCTTACCCAACAGGTACCTAGTAGTCCTGAATGGAAGGGGGAGGCCTGGGGGGGGGGGGGGTTGGTTCATGGATGGGAAGTGTCTGTCTGGAGCAGGTTTTTAATGGAACATCCTTGCTTCTCTTTTCTTATAGCCCTTATAGGTCTGGTTTTCACCAGAGTTCACATAGGCAAAGTGGTTCGTCCAAGTCTCACCATCACTCATCAACCAGATCGGGGCGTCACGAGTCTCGCTCAGATGCAGGACGCCACAGCACCCGTCCACACTCCTCCCGCACAAGGGAAAGGGATGGCAAAACGTGCTGGGGCTGCAAAGTGGCAGTATCAGCTGATAGATCCCTCTGTTATCGCTGCTACAAGAAAGCAGTTAACAAAAGGAGAAACCCTAACCAACATTTGGAGGCAATGATTAAACGGGTGGTCAGAGATTTTCTACAAGAGAGAGATACCCGTCAGCCTCAAGTCCCTCCCATGGTTCCTCAAAGATCATCTTCGGCAGAAGATCAGTTTGAAAATCCGTGGAATTCTTCTCAGCCTAGCCGGCAGTTGCCAACTCCATCTGACAGTGATTCGGATGTGGAGGCTCTCGAAGCAGGGTTCAGTTACGCTTTAGTCCCATCCTTGGTAAAAGCGGTAAAGGAGGCCTTGGATCTGGAGGAACCGGCAGCATCGCCTCCGAAGCAGAAAAAAACTATTCAAACAGCTCAGCAGAGAGCGTACCAATTTCCCCTTCCTAGCCGAATTAGGGGGAATTATTTCAGATGAATGGAGCAAGGTGGAGAGGAGGGACTCATTGGCATCAACAGTACAGAGGATGTACCTTTTTAAAGAGGAAGAGGTGAAACACATAGAAGCAGCTCCGATGGTTGACGCAGCCTTAATGAGGCTAGTGAAATATGTGACACTTCCGTTAGAAGACACTGTCTCTTTTAAAGACCCTCTGGAGAGGCGGATTGATAGGGACCTTAAACACATCTATATGACGGCAGGCATGGCATGATCAAGGTGGAAGTGTCATTGGCAGAATTTTCCGCTGAAGAGGCACGGAAATTGCCCATTCAAGAGCTCAGGATGGCTTCGGCCTTCCTGGGGGAGGCATTTCTGGACATCATCCACCTGGTGGCTCGGGTTATGATGGCTTCAGTCACAGCCAAACGGGCTCTGTGGCTTCACCCATGGCGGGCGTATCCAGCCTCCAAACAGGCTTGGTGCCGGATCCCCTTTGAGGGTAATTCCCTTTTTGGTAATAGGCTGAATGATGCAATAACCTGGGCCACGGGAGGGAAGTCGGGGTTCCTTCCTCAGGATTGGTGGCAGCAAGGGCAGAAGCGCTCCTCAGCAATGAAGCAGAGCTTTGATCGGGCCAGGGAGGCTTGTAGCTATAAGCCCGGGTGAGAGTTCGGTAGGTACTGGAGGACCAATCGATCATCTTCACAGAAGGCTGCAAAGTGAGGTTCCACAGGGGGCCAAGGTCCGGCTAAATCCTTTTGATTTTGGGCCCGCCCAGACATGCCTGGTGGGGGCTTGTTTATGCCATTTTTGGCATGTCTGGGCGACCTCAATCCGAGACTTCTGGACACTCAAAACAGTGTCTGCAGGCCACACGTGGGTCTTTACCGAAACACCCAGACGAAGATTTATCTCCACGGCCATTCCATCCTCAAAGGAAAAAAGAGAGATCCTTTCAAATTACATAAAGTCCCTTATGGAACAGGAGGCAGTCAGGACCGTACCAGACATAGAATGGAGCCAGGGGATATATTCTCCTTTATTCCTTGTCCAGAAGAAGAATGGTTCATGGAGACCGGTGATCGATCTGACCCACCTCAACCATTTTATGAAGAAGGAGAAATTCAGAATGGTTGGTTGGAGATTGGATGGTGTCAATCAACCTGAAGGATGCATACTTTCACGTCCCGATAGCCGTGGACTTCCAGTGCTATCGCCGTTTTGCAGTAGGCCAATTGCATTGTCAATTTTCTTGTCTCCCATTTGGCCTAACAATGTCTCCTCGGGTCTTTTCCAAGGTTCTGCTGGTGGTGGTAGCTTTGCTGAGGGTCAAAGGAGTTTGTCTGTTCCAATATTTAGACAACCTCCTCCTGCTGTCCCAAGACAAGCTCCAGCTGTTGGAACACCGAGACCTAGTCATCTCCACTATGCTGGAGTTTGGATGGCTCCTGAATCGGGACAAGAAGCACAAGAAAAACCCCCTCTGGGACTTTAAACGGGAAGACCAACTTACCAAGAAGAAAATCACATATGTAAAAAATAACATTTATTGATCTATTTAAAAGCAAACCATCCAGACATAGTGATGGTTCAAAAATGAAAAATTGGACAATATTGAAATGAAATGGACATGTAATAACCAAGATATATACAACCATACGAAAGACAAACACAATAAGAAAGACCACAAATCTGCCAGACAACGGCAGAAAAGGAACCAACCAACGCATTTCGATGTTTAATCAGATATCTTCCTCAGGGGTAGGTGGTCAAGATAATTAAAAACACATCCTCATATAGTACAGGATACTCTGGGACCTTTTTGGAGAGGTTACAAATAACTCCTCTTCATCTCCCAAATTTAGGGATATATACCAAATTGGCAGCAAGCTGGATAAAAAGGGATCTACAGCCAGGTAAAAAAGATGGCTGTGAGAGTATCCGTGTTGTAAGGGGTCGAACGACGGTTAAACCATATATAGGGATTTAAACCCTCTACTTCTCCTCAATAAACATTGGAGAGGTTTTTCCAGGGTCTCATAGGACATGATATACTCCTACACAAAAATTAATAGAACTGGTGGATGGGGACTCCTTCTATAGACTAATTTGTAGCTTTACGCAACCAACCAAGGAAAAGACGGCAACAGACCGTCTAAACACCAGAAAGAATAACACAAACAGAAAGCATACCAACATATATAGAACCAATAATGTACAGGTAAAGTAAAGTTATAACAGGTTAAAAAGTAAAAAC
>BLSH010098618.1:310478-324807 GCA_018402905.1 Glandirana rugosa | reverse complement strand
ACTTCTGGAAGAGAAGATCACAGTGATTCAGGACCGAGTAGACCAAGCTCTCTCTTCTCCGTGGCTTTCAGCTCTCCAGTGCATGAAAGTGATTGGGACGATGACGGCTTCCATTCCTATGGTGAAGTGAGCCAAGTGGAAGATGTGGCCTTTTCAAAGAGGTTTCATCAAGCTGTGGAGGTCACACAGCGAGACACAGCGCATCCGTGTGACCTCCTCCATGAGGAGGTCCCTCCTTTGGTGGCTCCAACGCAAGAACCTCTCCAGATGTCACTCTTTAACTCCAGCCACCTGGCTGACAATAACGTCAGACACCAGCAACTGGGGCTGGGGCGCACACTGCTTATCAGGGATGGAGCAAGGCAAATGGGACTTCCCTGCCCAGGGGATAGTCTCCAACATCCTGGAATTGTGGGCTGCATTCAAGGCTCTGCAAGCATTCCGTCACCTGACAATGAACGCCTCAGTGATGATTCAAATGGACAATACAGCCGCAGTGGCGTATGTGAAGAGGCAAGGAGGGACCCACAGTGATTCCCTGCTACGGGCAGTGGAGCCAATAATGGAATGGGCCCAGAAGTACCTTTGCAGTATATCGGTGGTGTATATTCTGGGGAGCCAGAACTCGCAAGCGGAATTTCTGTCCAGAATTGTGCAGGGACCACTCGTCGTTGTCCAGCTCTGAGAGGTCTTCGACTGGATCCCGACGCTGGGAATAGTGCCAGAGGACCTATTCGCCTCAGCCTGCAATCGCAAACTGGACAGATACTATGTGAGGTTCCGGGATCCTCAAGCATGGGGAATAGATGCTCTTTCAGACCTGTGGAGATTTCACCGGGCATACACCTTCCCTCCAGTACCACTAGGTTTTCAGTTCCTTTGGAGGCTCAGGTCAGAAGCAGTGGAAATCATTGCGGTAATTCTGTTCTGACCGAACAGGCCTTGGTTTCCACTACTGATGCTCCTCAGTTTCAGGGACCCAGTTCCCCTTCCTTCCAGACTGGATCTTCTGGATCAAGGAGCGAATCTACATCCCTGCCCTGCATATCTGCACCTCAGAGCCTGGTTCTTGAGAGGGGAAGGCTGGAGGCCCTAGGCTGTCTGCAAGAGGCGATTCTAACTCTTCTAAGTGCAAGAAGGGGAAGCACCAATAGACTTTGAGTGCATCTGGTCAAAATTCTCAGATTATATGAGTTCCAGATCTGCCTCCGTTGACAGTCTAAGTGCTTCAGACATCTTAGGCTTCCTACAGTTTGGCCTTGACCTAGGACTTTCGGTCAGCTCCCTACGGGACCAGGTCTCGGCAATATCGGTCTTCACTGGTTGTTCCTGGGCCAATGATCAACTGGTTCACCAATTCTTCAAGGGGGCAATCAGGCTTAGGCCTCAGAAGAAGTCGAGGTTTCCCAAGTGGGATCTCCCACTTGTCCTGGATTTCCTGTCAAGACTTGAATCTACTCCAATAAAGCCTCTGTCAGTCAGAGAATTAACATTGAAGACGGTTTTTCTAGTTGCTGTGACCTCAGCGAAACGAGTGTCTGAAATTAGAGACTTAGGTTCGGTGGAACCCTTCCTTACCTTTTTTCCTGACAGAGTGGTCTTAGTTCCCATGCTGGGAGCTAGACCCAAAGTGACTACAGTTTTCCATGAGAACCAGGAAATTGTCCTTCCAACCTACAACACAGCGAACAACACAGAAGTCCACCCTCTGGATGTGGGTCATACAATCAAACAATATCTAGAGGCTACGGCTCCTTTTCGCAAGTCAGAGCACCTCTTTGTCTTACTACAGGGAAAAACAAGAGGATGCGGGCCTCGACAAGATCAATATCATCCTGGATCGTTCAGACCATACAATGGCATACAGGGCAAAGGGCATGACTCCTCCAGAGGCAGTGACGGCCCACTCCACCCGGGTTATTGCAACCTCATGGGCAGCTTCCCGCCAAGTGGCGCTGGACGTGATTTGTAGAGAGGCTTCCTGGTCATCCATAGACATATTTATGTCTCACTATTGTGTTGAGCCAGCGGCTCTATTTTCAGTTAACTTTGGCTCTTGTGTCCTGTCAGTAGACAATAATTATTAAATCTTTTCTTTACTCAGCAATTCCCATCCTTGTGTGTAGCGAATTATTTCCCACACGTATGCTGCTATAGGAGTCTGTCAGGAAAACAGAAAATTTACTATCAGATACTTACCGTAATTTTCCTTTCCTGATAGACTCCATGGCAGCAGGAGTCCCCTCCATGAGGCCTGGAGTAGGCTATTTAGGGAACACGTCATCTGGTATGGAGCAAAGATTTATGGGAGAGGGGTCCTATAGGGTAGTTGTGGAGGCAGGGCCTTACCCACACGTATGCTGCCATGGAGTTTATCAGGAAAGGAAAATTACGGTAAATTGCTGATAGTAAATTTTCCGTTGTATTGGCTGTAGTTGAAGAGATTGACTCCTATTATCACACACAAGGAAAAGCCTAAATCTCAGACATACCCCCTCTGAACACTTATCTAATGTGTAGCTCTGCTTTGGGAGTGAGAGCAATGTGGATTAGAGCAATGTTCAGTGGGATATGTGGGATGGCAGGAGAGTTGGGTGTGTAAGAGACTGCGGTCCGACTCTCCTGTGTGCTTGCAGCATGGGGTTTTTATCCCTTGCTGCAACACACAGTTGATGTAGAAAAAAAGTTTATCACAGCCTGACTGCATTACAGTAATAAATTAGGAGTTCAGTTAGAAACTAAGGATCTCTGTAGACAATCTGCATTGGGAGACGATGCAAATAGGCTCAAGGAACCAGGCCTAAAAGGTGTGATTTGCGTGGGGCAATGTTTGGGCTTCATTCACCTATAGACGACCCAGTAGTGGACCAGTAACAACCATAAAAAATTGCTTTCAGGGTAAGAAACAGTGATTAAAGCAGATATCATCTGGTTATAGATCTGTGCATTGTTCTATTAAATAACCCGTAAATCGCTTTGTACATTGCAGCCCTGTGGGACACAGTGAGCTTTTGGTGTAGTTTGCGCTGACATTACATAAAATCCCAGTCTTTAGAAGTAATCTGAAAGGCCAATTCAGAGTGGAAACAATTCGAGGTCTATTTATAACGGCTCACAAATTCAGCATTTCTTTTGGGAAGAATATTTATATCACCCCCCAAACAAAACCTCCTTTCATGCAGCCTTGGAGCGTGTTAAAAATCCCTACGAGCCTCTGTGACGTAGGATTGTAACAAAGGTCTATTCAGTGCCCTCTGTCTATTAATATTTCAAGTCATTTACCGTACAATGCATGTATGACTAACAGCTCGCAAAACACTTCACATTCTCCGCTAGCAATGTTACCTCAATTCATGTAATTACCATCAACAAATACAGCCAAGCCCTTCCAGCAAAATGACTTATTTTCTATTAAGATAAAACAAAGAAAATCTGTAGTGTTATAAAAATTGCTAAGGTTAGACCCCCTCATTTCTCAGGTTATGGCACAGTAGCGATCATGTGACTGGAGGCACCAAAAACAGGATCGCTAGAGAGTGCTCAAAAAACAATCGCCTGTTTCCACTGCATCACAAATAAGGTTCTGGAAACAGGCAAGGGGTTCTTTTGCCTGCAAAAATATGTGCATTTATTTTTTTTCAAATGTGAACTTAGCCTTTAAACATTTTGGCCATGAAAGCCTTTTCTAACTGAATCACTCGTGAAAGGAAGAGAGACAAGCATTCTTGAACTGGGGTCATAGCTGGGTTCCTGAGAACTAAGGGCTTTGTAGCTGTTACCACTGCCTATAGCCAGCACAATTTTATGCCAAAGCCATGGAGAAAAATGACAAAATGGAAATGATACTTTGTAGTACTTGTCCAAAGGCGACTTTAATGCAAATTGTAATATTCTTTTGTGTCTTTTTTAAAACATCAGCACTTACCCTTTCTTGTCCTGAGGAAGCTATGTGATGCGAAACGCGCTGACAAACAAGCATGGAGG
Organism: Glandirana rugosa; assembly: GCA_018402905.1. Taxonomy (NCBI): domain Eukaryota; kingdom Metazoa; phylum Chordata; class Amphibia; order Anura; family Ranidae; genus Glandirana; species Glandirana rugosa. The sequence continues at coordinate 320,823 of BLSH010098618.1, read as the reverse complement.
AAAATATGGTCCTCAATTTGTGATACATACAGGATTTCTCCCATCAATGCAGGATTACTTGTTACAACTTTAACGACCTAACCTCCATGTCTGGTTATGTGGGTAGTGTCTGACATTGTTAAGGGTGCTTGTTTGTATCTGTCATATATGTCAAGTTTTTAATCGCAATTTGTAATAATGAATATATTTTTTATATAACTTACGCCTCTTGTTGTGCCCAAAAAGTCCTGCTTTTCTTTGAGGAGAGTTCTATTTCCTTCAATCCTTTCACTTTAATGCAAATTGGAAACACATCAGAAAATAGATCATGGTTAAGAACAACATTTTTTAAGGGCTAATTCACACTATAAAAAATGGCCAGACGTATTACTGCATTGTTAAACGTCTGTCACCGCAGGGACATACAGGAAACATTTGTTTCCATACGTGGCCAATTCACACTGCAACGCAGTCTAGTGCTGCGCTAAAATGCAGACATGCTACATTTTATTGCAGCACACTGTGGCGAATTTCACTGCAATGTAAGGCAGCACAGCACACTGCCCTAGATTGCAGTGAATGAAGTGTACGTTTTGTATACTTAGCATAAAGTTTATTAAAAACACAAAAAAAGGGAGCTGTGTGATGCGCTGAATCAAGCACACTACCCCTACCACAGCTGGCACAGCAGTGCGGTGAATAGCTGCGGTTGCTGTGCTTTGCAGTGTGAATTCAGCCTATTACCATGAAAAGAATATAGAATTCCAGTACATTTTAAAAGAGGACGGGGCAGGGGCAACATTTGCCCCCCAGTCCACTACAAATAGGGTATGTTGGGCTGGTGGATCTGAGTGGAGGCACTTCACTGTTCAGACAATATGTTAGACATTATACAGTAAAGCTACTTGCTTCTTGTACAGACCTTCAAAGAGTCTGCCACAGGAAAGTCTGCCATCACAAACTTCCTTCCCGGCTCTGAGATGTAATGTGACCAACTGCCAAGAGCTGCAAAGAAAGGTGAATCACACTAAACCATATCCTTAAGTAATCACCCACTAATCGATGCAGCACCATAGCACACTTTGAATATTTCACTTTTTCTGGCCCCCAAAACATATTCCCCTAGCTTGAAAAGGCTGGTTGGTTGTGTTTACGCACCCCCCAGCCAAGTCAGCCAATGCCGACTTCTAGAGCTGCCCATACTTCTCTTCCTTTCATTTTACCACCATTATGTTCACCCACGGGAGAAAGAAGGCAGCTTGTACAGTGCATCCAGAAAGTATTCACAGCACTTCACTTGTTCAATTTTTTTATGTTACAGCCTTATTCCAAAATGGATTAAATTCATTATTTTCCTCAAAATTCTACAAAACCCCATAATGACAACGTGGAAGAAGTTTGTTTGAAGTCTTTGCAAATTTATTAAAAATAAAAAACAAAAAACACCCTAGGTACATAAGTATTCACAGCTTTTGCCATGACACTAAAAATTGAGCTCAGGAGCATCCTGTTTCCACTGATCATCCTTGAGATGTTTCTCGGAGCCTGGCTAAGAGGAGGGTCGCGATTGGCGGATGAAATGCATCAGCGTACCTTCACCACCGCAGCTTGGACGCCCTGCCCAGACTCTCCCTCCCACCCCGTGGGAAGGTCGGTGTGTCAGCTGGCCCCGTGGTGCCCCTATTGGAGCAATTAGGTAACTACTTGGGGGGCACACCCTAATAGTGTATCACATTAGAGATGGTGCTGCTATAAGACCACCAAACAAAATGACATATTACAGCACACACATGCAATAATGACAATAAAACCTGCAAGGCTATTTAAAAGGCTATTTAACCGTTTGCCGACGGCTGATCGGCAATTGACGGCGACAGAGTGGCTCTGTAACGCGAAACGCCGTCATACGACGGCGGCCGCGATACAGAGCCACTGTGAGCGTGCGCGCGCCGCCGGAGGCGCGCGCTCACTGTGTTCGGGGGGGGCCAGGGAGCGGGTGCGGCGGCTTCGATTGCCGCCGGCCACCCGCGATGCCCCCCCCGGAGTGAAGGAGGTCCGTGTATGTAAACACGGACCTCCGCTCTGTGTGAGGGGGAAGGGCTGTGATCACAGCCTTCCTGTACGTGAAGGCTGTGACCACTTCCCTTCCCCAGCTAGGCAAGCCCCCACACAGTAAGAACACGCCCAGGGAACATAGTTAACCCTTAGCGCGCCCCCTGCAGGTTAACCCCTTCACTGCCAATGGCATTTACACAGTAATCAGTGCATTTTTATAGCACTGATCGCTGTATAAATGCCAATGGTCCCAAAAAAGTGTCAAAACGTTCCGACATGTCCGCCCCAATATCGCAGTACCGATAAAAATCGCAGATCGCCGCCATTACTAGTAAAAAATAAAAATAAAAAAAACCCCCAAAAATGAATTCTCATCATCCGTAAACGCGACCACTTTTGCGCAAACCAATCAATAAACGCCAATTGCGATTTTTTTTATCGCAAATATGAGGAAGAATATAAATCGGCCAAAAACGGTGAAAAAAAATGTTTTTTTATATTTTTTTTTTGGATTTGTATTTTAGCAAAAAGTAAGAAATTTGGGTTTTTTTGCAAAATTGTCGCTCTTCTTTTGTTTATAGCGGCGATCAGAAATGACGCAGAGGTGATCAAATACCACCAAAAGAAAGCTCTATTTGTGGGAAAAAAAGGACGCAAATTTCGTTTGGGTACAACGTCGCAGGACTGCGCAATTGTCAGTTAAAGCGACGCAGCGCCGAATCGCAAAAAGGGCTCCGGTCCTAAAGCTGGAAATCCTTCCGGAGCTGAAGTGGTTAAAAGTACCTGGACATCTTCAACCAAAATACGGGGAGTCCGTCGCACTATATGGCCATAGAGTGCTTAGCCCACTCCTACTTCACAGACCCCCCTATTGGAGCAGACTACACGTGCGGCGGCTGAAGGATTCACACGGAAACTTTCCCTTTGTATTCCTGATTGGGACACTTTCCCCTACCTGGAGACTGGTGAGCCTTGGACAATGAACTGTGGCAGTGCTTGCAGCAGATTGCTGCCTTACACTTATTTGACCTCACCACTCAATATACCTGTGCACATTTTTCCTTATTTTCCTTTGGTTTTTTTTGTCCTTTTTTTTTTTTCTATGCTATTGGAATCTGTATTTCTTAAATATAAAAGGAAAAATATAAATAAAGTTTATGTTCTGGAAAGAGAAAATACCACTATGAAGAGACTAAACCAGGTACCGATATGAATATCAAACTGAATACATATTTGAATGGTGGTCTACTGATGTGGTTAAAAAAAATATATATACCTGTGCATTCACATGTACTGAACTCCCACATCTATGTGACATCTATGTGACTCAGCACCAGATTGAGCTGGGTCATTCAGGACTGCCCAGAAGCTTCCGATCACATCTAGCCTTTTTTCCCCATCCAGCCAGTGACTACGACCACACAGTGTTCTTTTTCAATTCACCACTACCTTGAGGGATTGGTCATTTCTGAGAACACATCAGTGTACATATGTGAACACATGGCTTGCCCTGTTTATCTATATTCAGACTCTTTGGCCCCCAGGACTGATTTTGTCCCATTTCCCAAGCCACAGCCAGGTGGATTGATTATGTGTGGATGTAAGTGGGTGATGTTTTGCTGGAAAGTCTGAGCTGCAAGACAACGTTGTCTATTTAAAGTTTATCTGCAACAGTGATATTGTCTTTTTTGCATTTTAACATTTTTCAATAAAATTTTGTTTTATGGTTAAGCAGTTCCTTTAGAGGTGTTCTTGGTGACCTCCAATCACATTTTTTGCACCTTGCAGTGCAAGCCAGTGCTGCTGATCAATATTGTGTGTTAGGCTTCCTGTGTGTGTGTGTGGTTCCTGCCATGTGCTCTTTGTCTGATTTTGTTTGCCGACCTTGGCCTGTTCTTGACTATTTCCTGTCTGGTGATACCCCGACCTTGGCTTGTTCTTGACTATTCCTGCCTGCTTGTTATCCCGACCTTGGCGTGCTCTCCTGTCTGTCCTTGTCTGTTCCTTGCCCTGACCCTTGGCTATCCTACTGACTATCCCTTGTTGTCCTGCACTGCTGCTTCCTCTTTATCCACCAGTAGTCAGCCATGACCTGGAGTCAGTAGCAGTGAAGTCAATCCTCATCATCAGAGGCTCTGGTGAAAACCTGACAGCTCTTAGACTCCGCACCCTGGGGAAACCTATGCTCTAGCTCCCTGTGTATCCGTGTCAGTGCTTTATTTGACCTGCTTTTCTGCACCATCCAGAGCTCCATTTGCAGCAGTCAGCTAAGGCGCCCCTAACCCCAGCGGTGCACACCTGTCACCTGCCGTCAGATGACCTGACCAGGACAACTCTGTGAACCTCATTGAGTGGCCCAGCCAGAGCCCAGACTTGAACCCAATTGAGATCTGAGAATGGCTGTACAACGGCACTCTTCATCCAACCTGATGGAGCTTGAGAGGTCCTGCAAAAAAGAATGTGAGGAACTGCCCAAAATAGGTGTGCCAAGCTTGTAGCATCATACTTAAAAAGACTTGAGGCTGTAATTGGTGCCAAAGGTGCTTCAAAGTATTGAGCAAAGGCTGTGAATACTTATGCACATGTGATTTTTTTTTATGGCATTATGGGGTATTGTTTGTAGAATTTAGTAGGAAAATAATCCATTGAATCCATTTAGGAATAAGGCTGTAAAATAACAAAATGTGGAATAAGTAAAGCCCTCCGAATAATTTCCGGATGCACCGTATAAGCTCCAAATCACAGCTTAGAAGGGGTTGATGACACTATTCCTTCCACTTTATCCTATCCCCTTTTCTCACACCCAAAAATTCCAGGTATATTTTTATTCATTCATTTCAGGTAAATTTATAGCACCATCAATTTACACCGGGTTTTATATATATATATATATATATATATATATATATATATTACATTCACACCAGTCCCTGTCCTCAAAGAGCTTACAATATAAGGGTCCTAACTCACATTCACACATACTAGGGCCAATTTAGACAGAAGCCTATTACCAATTCACTTTCACTCTAGATCCAAAACTGCATGGCAAGCATGCTAATTACTTAGCCACCCAGCACTGGTATCTTTCATTTATAAGGATTTTTTTCTTTACTTCCTCACCAAGTATTTCAACAACATCACCCAATATGCAAAACCACAGAGATGTATTAAATTGATTCGTTGTCACAATGTGGGTGTTATTCAACAATCTCATAAATCTGAGAACTGGTGTAACAGATAATCACTTCACTTGGGCTGGTTTCAGGTTCCGGAAGCTGCAGGCTAGCTGTGCCCACACATGACCTTTCCCTATTTATTAATATAGAGAGTCTGGTGGCTGCCAGTGGAGCCCAAGCCAAGACTTCCCAGCAGATTGTGTTGGTGTGTTCATCTCAGAAGGGAATTGATGGATTATTAAATGACTCAGAAAACAATCAGAGTCTTGTCTGCATCTCCTGCAAGTAACAATCATATATTCTCTGACATTACCACTACCCAGCAAGCAATTGTTTCTACACCCACACTTACCAACTCTTGATAATTTCTGGTTAAAAGTTTGCATTATATTAAATTCAGTCACCAATAGTTTAATTTCTCAACAGTCAGGATACCTGAAAGCTAATAAGTGCTTTTGTGGCTACTGCTCTTCCTGCAGACACTTCCTACTATAGCACAGGCTACCATATAGCCAACATATCCAATGCCCGATCAGGTCAGGAAGATTCCCTACACCTTTAGATTTATCCATGTATCCCATGTGGAGAGAAAGTAGTGCCAGGCTAGGTCCAAGTTTGGCCTCAGACTGCAGTTATACATGTAGCCATGATCCAATTGCCCTCAGGGTACAGTTTTCAAGGTGTTCTTTCAAGATACAAATTAATGTCATTGGAGAGGGGAAGAGGGAGAAGCAGGAAAGATGATGGAGGATGTTAGCAGTGCCAATTTGTCAGAAGGAAGCAATAGCGATTGGAACAGGTCTCTCAACCTTGTGACCTGTTAAGATTGCTTTTGGAGCTGCTCAAAGTAGAGGTGAAAGCATATCCATGTGTCCCAGAGCATGGGGTCCAAGTGGATCTAGTGAGTTTAACGTGAGGAGGTTAGAAATCCACTTTCTCCAAATCTTATCAAATAGCTTCAGTTTCTATTTGAGTTTGAATGTAAAGCCTCGTACACACGGTTCAACGGTCGTACGACCGAATGGACCAAATTGTATGTTGGCTGTTGTATCTCACGTACTGACATGCACTAAGCGATCATACGACCAAGCCGAACATAGTGACGTGTTATGAACGTATAAAGTGAAAGTTCAGGTGCATGTAATTTGTGTGTGGCCGTTCCTGACTTCTGAGCATGCATGTTTTGCACAGTACAACTTGTTGGACCAACTTCTCTGTACACACAATACAACGGTCGTACGACCGCTTGTTGGTACTACCAAAGTTTTCTAGTCTGCTCATCCAACTCCTGTTGTACGGCCGTCGTATGTTGGCTGTTCTAATCGTGCGTACTAACGGTCGCATTAGTATACAACGGTCGATTGTACGACCTGTTGTATACGGTTGTCGCATCGTGTGTACGAGCCTTTAGTCTATACAGTGGAAGGGAAGTATTCATTTGTTTAAGCTTAGAAGCCACTGTAGGCAAGACTGTCCCTTCCCAGGAGGGTAAACTTGTTTTTTTAGCAAAAATTATAGGATTCATGTAGCCATGAGCTCCCTTGAGAGTGGCTGAAAGTAATGGTTCACCTGCTAGCTGACCTCAATCACACCATATCACACATCTGGAGACACTGACCAGGCCGGCTCTTGTTTTTGTTGTTTTATTGGGGGAAATAACTTGGATGGGGATAAGGGGTTTACTGTGGGATGCCCAGTACAATTATAACACAGAGTTGGCACATACAAGCCTATATGTGTGTGTTGACACTGCAGATTCTCCCTCTGCAGACTATTACTCCTTCACCCTCCAGCTCAGTACTTGGTTTCCGACCTAAAAGGAATTTATTAGGCCTCTACTCTTGGTTCTTCACTGCGGTTAGCACGTGGTGAGGCCTACCCTGTCCTGGCAGGACCTCAGGAACACCCATTACAGGCAAGGGGCACACGGGCCACTGATTGTGCAAAAAAGTACTTCTGTGCTAACTGGGCCTTTGACGGACTACAACACCCAGCCCATCGCTGACTCCAGGTCCCTTAGACCTTCTCTTTTCCTCAGTGACTCTCTCCTTCCCTTGACTGACCTCCAAGGCTCCCACAGACTGTCCACTTTCCTCTCCTTCAGTCCCATAGACCGTCACCCTCCCCAGATTGAGGGCGACCTCCCTGGTAGGGGCCTGCACCACAGCGCCTCTGGTACATCTCCGACTTTCCACCCGATACTACTCCTCCCAGATTGGGCTGACTCTGAGTATTTAAGGAGCCCTGCCCCCTGACAACCCTGCATGGGAATTGGTCAGGGCTCCTTAGAATACTCCAGATGGTTCCACCTATCTCCCAGCTTTCTGCCAAGAGACCAACACCAGGTGTCTGGATACAGAGAGGGAGGTTCTGGTGACCTCATCTGTTCTCAATCTTCCCTGAGACGCTCCTCCCAGCTCAGATCAAAACACCCAGGCCTGACTAAATTTACCTTTCATAGCCAAAAAAAACTGCTAGAAAAACACACCTACACTATGGGGGCGCTACATTCGCAACAACCTATTAGCATATTTAGAAACTATCAAGTCCCCAGGAGACTTTTTAGGATGCAGAATGTTCCGTAGACCCAAAGTGGAGGAGATAAAGGAACCAAGGTCCCCCAGAACCTGTGAACTACAGGACAAGACTAGAAACAATGTAGGAAGTTGGCGGTATGACCGCAACCCCGGAAATTGAATTCAGACCCGTCTGAATCTGTAAATGGTATGTCTAAGGAAGACCATTTAGCTTGAGCAGTAGTGAACCTAGGGTTGGAGTCAGCCACAAGTGCAGAGTAGTAATCAGATATTAGTTTTGTAGGTCAGGATGCCACAACAATTTTTCAAGGGGGGGATAACTTTTTAAGGGGTTATCTAGAGACCCAAATTAAATCTGTACAGCATGGCGTAATTGGTAGTAGTAGAATAGGAAAATAGGGGGAAGATCAAATTCCTCCTGCACTGTAAAGAGACATTGACCAAGAGACCTTGGAGATATGAGAGAAGTAGTAAAAGGGAGGTTCTTAGCATTGTAGTGACAGAACAGGAGGGTACTTGGTTTGATGTTGTAACTGGGAGTTAAAATGACACATATTGTTAACCATTATGAACTCAGGAGGTAGTTGAACCATAACTCCCAAGTACCTAAATGAATCAACAACCTGTAGTCTTGAATCCAAGTGGATAATCAGTGTAGCTGCCTAATCTAAAGGGAAAAGTCTGGGTTTTTTCCAATTTATCCAGAAGCCAGAATTGCCAAATTTTGTGATCTCTTGTAGTAGGGAGTATAAAGATGCATTGGGATCAGAAGTTAACCTTGCCCATGGACAACTCTGTGTTATTCCCGTGTTCAAGACAGGAAGGATTATCACCATTTAAAAATGTGTATCCCATTGACTGGCGGAGCATATAAGATCAAGATCTATGGTTACAACAGATCATTTCTGGATCTTCAGGAATGGTCTATTGGAAAATTCCTTTACTCCAACTTCAACAGAGAAAGTGACCATCCTTTGCATGGAAAAACTACTTTTACAGCCTTTGGTTATGCCAGTACCATGTTTAGAAGGTTTCACATGCTTATACTCTCTGCTCTGTAGGGCAGCCAAGAAAATAGACAATGGGTATCCATTTATAGGTTTCAAGAAACGACACTAACATATTCTGCTGTAAAGATTCCAAATGGAATTTCTCTAAACAATAATCCTGCCAGCTGAGCTAGTATATTCGCTTCTCTCAATCAATCTGAAGGATGCCTATCTAAATATTCTCATTCTTCCAGTGTTCCAGAAGTACCTCAGGTTTGCCATGGGTAACCTTCACTTTCAATTCATCAGCATTCCCACTCAGCCATTTCAACATCGCCTAGAATAGTCACCAAGGTACCAAGCTCCATCTTAGTTCCCCTGTGACATGTGGGGTATATGGTTCCACCACTACCTGGACAATGTCCTCCTGTTTGCAGAACCCAGGGATATTCTTCCGGGGCAGACTTATTTCCACCCTCCAAAACTTTGGGTGCTTCATATACTGGGATAAGAGTCAATTTACTCTCACGCAACTTTATCTAGCAGCCCTGATCAACACCAAGGAGGAGTCTGTATCTCTTTTGCACTACTAGATTGACAAAGTCCAGTTCATAGTAAATTCCCTCTGGACTGGAAGACAGTGTCTCAGTGTCGTTATTTGTGCTAGCTCGTATAAGCTTGTATACAAAAATCCTCCAGATGGCCGCGACCATGATGTCAAGACGCAAGCTCCTACCCCCTAGATGCGTGTCGTCAGGGTATGACTTCTTCAGTAGGGCCCTACAAACAAACAAGTGAACCAACTTAACTTAATGCCAAACAATACATAAAAAAGGTACTGCGCTAATATATAAGTGATCATAAGACAAACAATATTAAATTCATAAACAGCAAAGTGCATATACATAAATGTGCAAATTGGCAGTGAAAGATACTTAAACTACCATATAGTAATCATGTATCTCATAAAAGTCTGTGATTATAAACCGCTAGTGCTCCAAAAATATGAATAAAATTAAAAAGATATATAAAAAAATCTGAAAGTGTATATATCAACAGTCCAAATAGTGATATCTTCAAGATTGTGCAAAGAAGTACTCAAAAGCAAAGTGCATGTGCTCTCCACCACCGGTCTCTTATACTGCTTATTATTATTATTATTATTATTATTATACAGGATTTATATAGCGCCGACAGTTTACGCAGCGCTTTACAATAGTAGGGCAGACAGTACAATTACAATACAATTCAATACAGGAGGAATCAGAGGACCCTCGCGACGCATTTGACAGCCGCGATATATTTAGGACATATTATTATTATTATTATTATTATTATTCGTCATATTCTCTGGCCACCACCTCTCGTGTACGTGAAACGAAAACTCATGAAGAAACGTGTTAGAACTTCTATAGTGATAAACCTGACAACTATATATGTGAAAGTCTAAAAAAATATATAGAAAAATTAAAATAAGTATAAAAACCTCGTGATCGCCAAATATTAGTGTCTGAAAATACTCTATGTACTAATGATATACCATCAAATTCATAGAAAGTGACGGTTAAACGTGTAAATACATATACGTGAAACGACAAATACTTAAATT